>OY821519.1:94726584-95316584 GCA_963682025.1 Cordilura impudica | reverse complement strand
TTAATTATTAATTATTAATTATTAATTATTAATTATTAATTATTAATTATTAATTATTAATTATTAATTATTAATTATTAATTATTAATTATTAATTATTAATTATTAATTATTAATTATTAATTATTAATTATTAATTATTAATTATTAATTATTAATTATTAATTATTAATTATTAATTATTAATTATTAATTATTAATTATTAATTATTAATTATTAATTATTAATTATTAATTATTAATTATTAATTATTAATTATTAATTATTAATTATTAATTATTAATTATTAATTATTAATTATTAATTATTAATTATTAATTATTAATTATTAATTATTAATTATTAATTAAAAATTATTAATTATTAATTATTAATTATTAATTATTAATTATTAATTATTAATTATTAATTATTAATTATTAATTATTAATTATTAATTATTAATTATTAATTATTAATTATTAATTATTAATTATTAATTATTAATTATTAATTATTAATTATTAATTATTAATTATTAATTATTAATTATTAATTATTAATTATTAATTATTAATTATTAATTATTAATTATTAATTATTAATTATTAATTATTAATTATTAATTATTAATTATTAATTATTAATTATTAATTATTAATTATTAATTATTAATTATTAATTATTAATTATTAATTATTAATTATTAATTATTAATTATTAATTATTAATTATTAATTATTAATTATTAATTATTAATTATTAATTATTAATTATTAATTATTAATTATTAATTATTAATTATTAATTATTAATTATTAATTATTAATTATTAATTATTAATTATTAATTATTAATTATTAATTATTAATTATTAATTATTAATTATTAATTATTAATTATTAATTATTAATTATTAATTATTAATTATTAATTATTAATTATTAATTATTAATTATTAATTATTTAATTAATTATTTGTTCAATATCAGGAGCAGTTGCAATAATAGAGAGGTCTTCGTTTTTTTTTCAGATATGCCAGATAAAAGTTTTGTATCCCAGTGAATTGTAAGTGGCTGAGCATTGGTTCTAAATTTTAAACCGATTCATGTACTATTTACCTTTATAAAGGCATCTCGTTGTTGATGAATAGAAGTGCCATTAATAACATACTCTGAGGAGTCTACAACAACTGAATCCAAAACTGCAATTAGCATATGAACAGTATCTCTTAAGCTTAATTTTAATGTATCTAAAACTGCAGCAAGTCTTGGTGTTAAAATCTCTTTAGATGGTATTTTTGTTTTAAGATATTCTCCTTCTCATTACTTCTATAATATGATCATTATCTTCCATAGATCGCCGTTTTCTGATTCGTCAGATCTTGCTACATTCGTAATAAATTCTTAAGAACAATAGGGTTAATCTGTATATTAAAATAGTTGTTTACATATTGTCCTCTATTATGTAAACAACGACAGTTTAAAGTTTTTGTTTTTTGTGTCAACATTTAATATATTCCCAGATGATGACATTCGAAGAATGTCGAAATATTGGATAATAAATAAATTTTTATAACAAAATTAGACCACGAACTGAAGCATTTTTATTATTTCACATTTATAAAAATTTTTAATTTGAAGCTTATTTAAGAGAGAGGGTAATTTTGACCCCCATTGCACGACAGGGTTAAATTTACTGAAAATAATTCAGACTACTTTTTAAAATTCTCAGAACATAAGTTCGTCAACAATTTAAATGAAAATACGTGAAAAACGATAATTTTAGAACAATTATAGTTAAATATGGAGAACTTCCCCCGAATTGCACTTTGACCTCAAAGGTGCAAGGCTTAGAGTTAATCGACTTGGTTAATTTTTTCCAGCATGCATGTTCTATACTATGTGGCACAATAATCCGTTCAAATTTTTGTTGAATTCAGAAACAAAACGAATATTTTAGCTACACTGCAGTTAAATATACAGAATTTCCCAAAAGTTGAACTTTGACCTCAAAGGTGCACGTGATCGAGTTATCCGATTTGGGTCAAACTTTCAGCATGTGAGTTTTAAACCAAGTTGCATAATAACATGCTCACGTATCTTGAAAAGTCCGGAAAAAAATTTTGCCCATATATTTCATTGTCGCCCTGAAATTTTTGTTAACTAACTTATTAATTTTAAACATCATTGAAAAAAATCTAGTCATTATAATTTGAAATCTAGCCTTTTTTGTATCTTAAGAGTTGTATGCAGCTTGCTAAGGAATCAAAAACTTCATATAAAAAAACGCTTCAGAAATGCTTAAGGAATTTTTCTGTCTAAAAATTTCTGTTGTTAGTCTGCAGCTTTTTAAAAAAGTAGCATTGTTTTTACTACCTTTTTTTTAACGTAAATTGAGTTAGGCAACCCAGGCTTCGAGCAGGAATAACAAATTTTTCGTTCTTTCTGAACGGAATTTTGACAGGAGAGGTAAGCATAAACCAAGGTTCAGAAAATACACACATGAAACACACAATATTCTGTTCAAAAGCAGCCAACACATATCTTTATTTTCATATCAATTATGTGCGTTTCTAAATTTTCTACGGTGCCCAACACAATCATGACGGTGTTCGTTTTAATATTTCGTTATTTACACGAACATTTTTGTATCACGTACTTTTTGTTTCGATCACACATAAACCGCACATATTGGAGTGTTGCTTTATTTGAAGATCGTGTTCTGGTATGTGTACTGAAAAAAAAAGAACATGTACAATAAACAGGTTCGAGTTCAGTTATATTTTAAGTCGTGTTGTGGCTCGTGTACTAAGAAAAAACAGAACATGTACAATAAACAGGTTCGAGTTCAGTTATATTTTAAGTCGTGTTCAGGCTCGTGTACTAAGAAAAAATAGAACATGTACAATAAACAGGTTCGAGTTCAGTTATATTTTAAGTCGTGTTCTGGCTCGTTTACTAAGAAAAAATAGAACATGTACAATAAACAGGTTCGAGTTCAGTTATATTTTATATTCGTGTTCTGGTTCTTGTACTACGAAAAATTGAAACATCAATTCGCGATCTGATACACCCCGATAAAAACGACAACAATTGTTTCAACCAAATTTATTAAAATTTTATTGACCCTTTTCTATGACTTACGTTGCAAATTGTTTACAATTGTCAAATATTTTAAAATTTTATTGGCCATTTTTTTGTGATTTACGTTGAAATTATTTACAATTGCTTTTATTGACTGGGTTTTATTTTAATAAAATATGGTAATAAAATACTTAAGACACAAAAACTATTTAGCATCATAAAAGTTACACTTGTTGGTTGTTAGGTTTTTTGCATTACCCACCCCCTATTTTCGCAACCAATTAGTGTCATAGACGAAAAACCCAATTTTGCGGCATAAAAGACATACTTGTTGGTTGTTAGGATCTTTTGCAAACATATTTTTTTTTTGGTAACAAATAACTTTAGACACAAACAAATTTTGCATCATAAAAAACACAATCACCCACCCTTAATTTGCGAACCAATTAGTGTCAATGCACAATCCTTTCCTCAATGATTTTTTGGGATATTTTGCATAAAAACACAATGAGTGTCAATAAAAAAACCCAAAAAAATATTTTCATATTTTATTGTCCCTTTTTTATGACTTACGTTACAATTTCACGCAATTGATTTTGCAATAAATAGCGAGTGCGTGCGTCATTTATTTATTAAAAGTGGTTCAGTTTTCATTAGATCGTGATATATAAGTGTACTGTGTTATTGTGTAAATTGCAAATATTTTGTGAAAATTAAAACAATTTGAAAGCAATAACAGAAATAAGTTTTGCTATAAAAAATACGCAACTTTTAATAGCGAAACGAAAAAATTTACACGTCTGATTGAAACCTGCAAGAAAGATTTAAGTGCAGTGTGCAGTTTTTGTGTTTTAAGTATTTTATTACCATCTTTTATTAAAATAAAAACCAGTCAATAAAAACAATTGTAAATAATTTCAACGTAAATCACAAAAAATGGCCAATAAAATTTTAAAATATTTGACAATTGTAAACAATTTGCAACGTAAGTCATAAAAAAGGGTCAATAAAATTTTAATAAATTTGGTTGAAACAATTGTTGTCATTTTTATCGGGGTGTATCAGATCGCGAATTGATGTTTCAATTTTTCGTAGTACAAGAACCAGAACACGAATTTAAAATATAACTGAACTCGAACCTGTTTATTGTACATGTTCTATTATTTTTAGTACACGAGCGAGAACACGACTTAAAATATAACTGAACTCGAACCTGTTTATTGTACATGTTCTGTTTTTTCTTAGTACACGAGCCTGAACACGACTTAAAATATAAGTGAACTCGAACCTGTTTATTGTACATGTTCTGTTTTTTCTTAGTACACGAGCCACAAATCGACTTAAAATATAACTGAACTCGAACCTAGTACACGAGCCACAAATCGACTTAAAATATAACTGAACTCGAACCTGTTTATTGTACATGTTTTGTTTTTTTTTCAGTACACGTACCAGAACACGAACTTCAAATAAAGCAACACTCCAATATGTGTAGTTTATGTGTGATCGAAACAAAAAGTACGTGATACAAAAATGTTCGTGTAAATAACGAAATATTAAAACGAACACAGTCATGATTGTGTTGGGCACCGTAGAAAATTTAGAAACGCACATAATTGATATGAAGCTAAAAATATGTGTGTGTTGGTCTAAATTATGTTTGTTTACATATATGTACGAGTTTTTTATTCAGTGTGTGTTTTTTTTCTGAACTCTGGCATAAACTAAATGTAATAAGCTTAAAAAATTAGAAGTTATTTTTCAGTTGCAAACATGGTTGTTTTCAATTTCAATTTCACAATTCTTAATAATTGACAGAAAACAGCTGATTGCTACTGTTACACTGAAAGGTACTTTTATGCTTTTTTTTCTTTAAGAAATATATGCAAATTTTCTGCTCAGATTCCTTAACAAGCTGCATACAGCTCTTTAGTGCTTACAATCTTGCCTATAATATTAATTTAAAACTCTTGTTTATTTTAATTCCAAAATGAGTATTTTCATAGGGTTATAAAATAATCTATTTTCCTTTGTTAATTTCTGTATTAACTTAAAAGACTTAAATTGAATTAGCCAGTAAATATAGGTAATTAGTTAAGTGTTCTGTCTCTGTCAACAATTGAACAATTATCGTTGAACAAATATTTATTCTTGACACAAATTGTTAACTGAGTGTTGTTGTACGAGTGACGCAGTGCAGTATAGTGCAGCCAGAGTATATATATAAAGTACTAAACACCGTACACTTCATGTTAAATGTCATAGTCAGTTAATAGAGATGACTTCATACATAAAACACAAATACGTTGATACTCGTATTAACAAAACTCAATAATGCATGGCCAATCAGGTTTTATATGTAGAATACTTTATAATGTGTTTATGTTGATGTCGGCATGTGTTCGTGTGACCTGACTGCCTCATCCAATATTTTAAAAACAACCATTTGTACTTGTAGTAAAAGTGGTAGTAGTAGTTTTTTTTTAATCCGTAGTAATCTCTGGTTGTTTCAAACATTTTGCTTTTTTGATATGATAACTTCCGGTTGATGGCGTCAAATGCAAACATATTCATTGTAAGTGAATGGAACGTGTTATTTGAGAGGAAATTCATAACACTTATCAATGTTTTTCAATGAAAAATGGTTTTATGATGTCTTTTTGAATTTAAATTTAATGAGCATGAGGGAAAGTGAGTGTACGCTTTAGAACTCTTGTTTTTTGCAAAAAAAAAAATCTGTGCACTTGGAACTTTGCATTATTTGTGTCGTTCGCAATTTTTCGTAAGTATATTAAAATTTTTAACCAGGCATAACAATTACTTTAAATTGAGCCCATTTTAAATTGTGTTGAAAATAATGAAAAAATATACATTGTATATATGTTAGATTGCTCCATACACAGTATATAAATATCACCATATGTCTCGAAGAGCCTTTTAACTGTCATGCCAAAAATGAAACTTAATTCTTGCAACTTTATTTGAGGCCATGGATTATCATCATACATCTAAAGTACTTAGTTATTAATTTCGTAAAATATTGGAAAGAGTATATGAAAGAATTCTACATTAATAAATTTCTTCTTATATCACAATAGCCTGAAACTGTTTTTTATGGGTAATAATTTCGTAGGGCTATGCACTAGGGTGGCCCTTCATTATAGGGAGGGAAAAAAAAGTGTTAAAACTCTCGGTCAAACCCCCCTAGAAATATGCGAATAGCAAAAAAACTGAGAAATACAAATTTTTGGGCCAATCAAAAAACATATAATTCGGGATCAGTATTAAATTATCCTTTCAAAAAGCTACAAGACTTCAAAATCGAATAAAATATCGCCAAGAAATAGCAAATGCCCCAGACCAATTTTGTGCTAAAAAAAACTAGCTCATGAAATTTGATGGGATTTTTTTCAACTTTGAGAAATTGATTAAAGCCATAATTTCTTTTTGGTTTCTATACTTATAAGGACTCAGATGTGAAGTATTGTTTTATTACCACGTGGGTAACCTATTGCGCATTGAGACCGAATATGGGAAATTTTTTTGATAAAATTTTGAAAACTCCTTTTTTAAGTTTTAAAAAATTTTCTTAAACCAAATTTAAAAAACTGGATCTAGAACTTTAGGGTTTCGATAAACACACGTCACAGATTAACTGTGTGAACTTTTAAGTAAATCCCTGAGCCAGAATTTTTTTTACAAGTATTTTATTTTTGCGGATTTCGAGAAAAATGGGATTTTAGTAAAATATTCTGAAAATGTACTCTTTCTAAATACTCTGTACCAAAAATTCAATATTTTTCTACTTTTAAATGCTATATTTTATCTCAATAGCCTAGGGTTTCGTAAAAAGATAATATGACTCCATTAACCCTTTTGTAATTGGGGTCACATATGACCCCAAGCTAATAAAAGACAATTTATTCAAAAAATTCAAATATTTTGTAAGTGCTGTTGAATTTGTAGATGCGATGCTTAAAATATAATAACCAAATGTGTAGAACTTCCGCTCCTAAAATTTGGAATAAATTCGAGAACGTTAACCCATTATTTGCCAAGGCCAGCTTTGGATTTTAAGATATTTTTAAATAAAAATTACGGAAAACGAGTTTTCCTATTAAACTCGTTGAAACCACTATTTCGAATTTAAGAAAAATAATTCAGCTATTTTTTATTTATTTAAGTCTTCAGTGCTCCCGGGATCAAAATAATCCATTGTGATATATCTTTGGTGCAATTATCTGCTTATTGCTCGCGAATATAAATTAAAACAACTTTTAACCAACTTTGTTATAAAATTATTTGATGTATAAAAACTATCTATATTTTTCTAAATACAATAAGAATACCCACAAATAACCCAAAGGTAATAAACTGCTTCTCGGAAGAATTAAACTATAGAACGGAAGTTGCGCAAAATCTGAAAAAAGTTATATTTTCCCCATATAAATACACTTAAAATTTTCAATCGCGTTTCAAATGTTTTCTGATTGGCCCAAAACTTTGTATTTCTCAGTTTTTTTGCTATTCGCATATTTCTAGGGGGTTTGACCGAGAGTTTGAACACTTTTTTTTATTAAGGGCCACCCTACTATGTACTGTATTGATACTTTTAAGAAAACCCTAAAGTGGCAGATCCATATTTTAAATTTTCTTTAAGAAAATCTTTAAAAACTTGAAAAATGAGTTTTCAAAACTTTATAAAAAAAATTACCCATTTTCGGTCTCATGGCGCAATAGGTTAACAATGTGGTAATAAAACAATACTTCCCGTCTGAGTGCTTATAAGTATAGGGACAAAAAAAAAACTTTGGCTTTGATCAATTTCTCAAAGTTGAAAAAAGTGACTTCAAATCTCATGACCTAGTGTTCCTTGGCACAAAAGTGATCTGGGGCATTTACTATATCTTGGCGAGATTTTATTCGATTTTGTAGTTATATAGTTTTTTGAAAGAAAATTCAATACTGAAATTATTTCATATAAAAACTTGTTGATAAAATTAACCTGTAGAACGAGATTTTCGCAAAATCTTAAAAAAGTCATATTTTCCTCATATAAACACACTTCGGGTACTTTGGGCCCCACTAGGCACCAGAAGGCACCGTAGGATCGAGCTAAAAAATGGAGACCGCATTTATAACAGCAAACCTCATATTTTAGACAGCGGATGTATATCATTTAAAAAAAAATATTGTGCGACAAGTCTAGTGCATAATGTATTTGCTTGTTATTTTTGTACACGAAAAAACAATACAAGCCAAAAAAGTAAGATAATTGATACCTTATAGCATGCGTCTAGATAATTGGCCTTAGCTCAAACTATACCAAATCTGAGTGGAATTATTATTTATTTATTTTCCTGCAGATCTGAAAAAGTTCATATCAAAGGCTATATTTATATAGGGAATTTGTCGAAATATGACCGATCCTGACCTTATCTGGTAAAGCCACTTATTTCTTGCAAAATCAGAAACGGATTCTGAATCGATCGGTATAATAAAATATGAGTCTAGGTCAAATATTTTTGGTAGTTACAAACATAAGAACAAACTCATTATACCTTGACCACATAGTGGTTTAGGGTATAAAAATGTGTATGAATCGCTGTTAAACAAACAAAAAAAAAACATGCTCGTAATTGTATATGTTTACATTTATGCTCATTGCATTTAATAATGGCTTTCAATTAAAAAAATACGAAAATACCTAACATTTCTGTTAATTTTTATAAATCAATATATTTTAAAAATCAATTTTAAAAATAATTTGAAATCTAACATTTTCTGTTTCTTTGTGTTGGGAACCTTGGTTATAATATTGTGTTTAGAATACTAGTGAAGGGTATCAAAGATTCGGCACACCCGAATTTAACAGTCTTAGTTGTTTCAATTGAGGCATTATTAATTTTAATTAAATTTAGATTAATTTCTTAAAAATGTCCTTGACAAAATGAAATTTTTGATACCGAAAATGATCATGTTTCAAATATAGAAAAATTTAGCTAAAATCCAAGCAAATGCGCTTAAATTGAATAGATATTACAATTTATTATTTTTATCTTAAAAAATTTTAACATCTACCTACAAATCCCCTTAAAATTAAAATTTGTTAGTGCATATCTGTAATATACGGATATTACTGGTCATGTGCAATATAACTTAAGCTGCGCTTCTAAAAAAACTTTTCACATGAAAGGCATTTCGGTACCTCAAAATACAGTTGTCGTATGTAACAAAACTTCACTTCTCAGGAGACGATTTTAAAGCTATATCATAAAATATCTTCAAAATGGCCTTGTAGATTCTCTCCATTTTTGGATTGAATCTAATTTATTTACTTCCAACATACGATAAAAAGTCTTTTGGATATACATATATAACTAGCTGTTTTTACCCGGTCTTGCCCGGGATCCAAAGGCCTTTGACTTGAAAATTGGTTCACTATGCTTACCAGGCGCTGAGTACTTAGTCCCCAATGAACACATTCCTAAAAAAATAAACTTTCTCCCCAAAAATTTTGTATGGGATTGGGGAGTTTGTTCATGATGACAAAATTGTTTACGTTTTTTGGGGGGAACAAATTCATTTTTTATTTCAATTTAAAATTTTTTGAACAAATTCATTTTTTATTTCAATTTAAAATTTTTTGATTTTTTTCAAATCAGAAGTTCTTTTATAAGACACTACAGCAAAAATGCTTCAAAACTAAGCTGCGAAACCGCTGTAAGGTTTTTTAAAGTTTATTAAGTTTATTTAGAGGAATCAGAACTTTTACAAATTGAATTACTTCATTCGATAAGTGATCACCATTGAGCAGAGACATCAAATTTGTAGATGTTGCAAAGTTGGAAAATGGATGCGACGTTTAAAATTGTGCCGAAAGGTTGCTTTAAGCAACTGCTTATAGTATATGTGTGGCCTATTTGGATCAACAGGTAATTATTGCACATACGTAGATCAAATTTATCATAACGCTTTTGACTGAGCTGTGTTCCGCGTCCGCAAACGCGCGCCGCTTCCGCGCGTTTAGCAGCCACACCCGTGCTGCAGCGCTGTTGTTGTCAACTTATTTTAATCGCCAAAATATATTTTTCAGGTCATTCCGATATTTTAGCTGAGCTGTGCTCAGGGAGCGCGTCGCGGCCTCGCGCCGCTTCCACGCGTTTGTTAGCTACAGCCGTGCTGCCGCGCAGTTGTCGTCAACCGCAGTTGTCACACACGTGCTGCCACGCAGTTGTTGTCGACTTATTTTAATTGCCAAAATATATTTTTCAGTTCATTCCGATATTATAGCTGAGCTGTGTTCCGCGTCCACGTCCACGCGCCGCTTCCGCGCACCTAAATGATGCTATTGAAAAGAATACAGATTTTAAATGCGTTTATTGCAGGACAGATATTGAGATCAGTATGCAAGTTTTCACTTAAATAAATATTTAACAAAATTCATTAAATAAATATATGGAAATATTTAAGAATGAATTTGGGGAGTAAGTTCATTTTTTATTTAGTTTTTAGAAAAATTGGGAAGCTTGTTCATTTGTTTTGGGAACTTTTTTAAATTTGGGGAATTTGTTCATCGTGAAGTTATTTCCGTGTGTACCAAATTTCAGAAAAATCCGTTGAAAAATGTAAAATCTGTGTAGCGAACAAATATACCAAACAACAGAAAATTAATTTTATAAAAAAAATGGGCGTAAAGGTAGGCGTGGCTGTTAAAAGCGATATGGTGACCTTCTCTGGAATATGTACTAATTTTCGGAGAAAGCCCTTGAAAAACACAAATTTCCATAGGGCAAAATGTACCAAAAAACAGAAAATTATTTATATGGAAAAAGTGGGAGTAAAAGTAGGCGTCGCTCTTAAGAAGTACGGTGATCTTTGCTGGAGTACAGAGATCGTGCGTACCAAACTTCAGAGAAATCCGTTGAAAAATAAAAATTTGTATAGCGAATAAATATACCAAAAAACAGAAAATGAATTATGTGGAAAAAGTGGGCGTAAAAGTAGGCGTGGCCGGTAAGAAGTATATGCACAAAATTTCAGAGAAATCCGTTCAAAAGTTAAATTTGTGCAGCGAACAAATATACCAAAAAACAGAAAATGAATTTTACATCAAAAGTGGGCGTGTAAGTAGGCGACCTTACCTGGAGTACGACGATCGTGTGTACCAAATTTCAGAAAAATCCGATGAAAAATAAAAATTTGTATAGCGGTCAAACAACCAAACAAACAAACAGAAAATGAATTTTATATATGGGGGGTTTCATGTCAAGCGCACCAACTTTTGAAACCGATGTCTTCCGATCGGGATAAAATTTGCACCAAGGTTAGTCCTATTGGATAGTAGTTTAGACACAATTTTTCAATAAGATCGGTCCAGATCTCTCTGAGTTAGAGGGGATCAAAATTTGACATTTTGGCCAAACAGGTGTTTTTTCTCATCCATGTAACTTATTACCTATTGTTCTTAGAAAATTTCCTCCCAAATAGTTTAGATAGCTATTTCTTCAATATTTCGGAAAAAAATACTTTAAAAAAAAAAAAAATTTGTAGACTTTTTTTTTTTGCTAAATTAAAGCATTTTTTGCCTTTATTTTCAAAAAGGGCATTTTTTTTCATAAGAAAGCTTAGGATTTTTCCTTTAAGAGCTTTTTGGTCGCTTAGTGGGATGGGAGTGGGATATCTATCAAAATAAATGTTTTGTAACTCAAGACAACGGTTTTTCAATTTTTCACAAACGCACTATTTTGAATTTTTTCCTATTTGTGTGAAAAACCTTACAAATAAAACTTATACTGAGAAACTAGACAAATTAACCTTTCCGAAGGTATGTAACATACCTTCATAACATAACAGAAGAGAATAGTTATCTGTAACCTTGAACAATTATTTGCAATATTTCAATCTGAACACGAGGATGTTAAAATTGGCTTCACGAAATTTACCCAAATGAGGACAAAACATTGCGTTTTGGCAGAAAGCAGCGAAACTCACACAGTATGCGTTTGCATTTACCATGAAAATGTTAAACTGATGTTGAAGGAAATCAACTTAAAGTATTTAACAGATGATTCGGAAGAAGATTTACACGATTACCGCGATTGCCTTAAATTGACTATGTGTCCTAATGTAACAACTTCTTGCCACTTAGGTGAATGTACAAATTGCCCGAAAACCACATTCATCAAAGAAAATTTAATCAACTCTCTAGATCGAGAATATATAGAGGAGGTCAAATTTGATTCTTGGATTCAGACTGACAGATGCACATTGAAAACAATCATTTTAAATGTGGATGATTTTGTGGAAGAAATGTGTACAGGATTGCTAAACTTGAGAACCCATGACTTTTTAGTCAAAGAGTAATGGTCATGCTTCAAGGATTTGAAGATACATTTGAGTCTGGGGAATTCGTTATTTCATATGATTTCGCAGAAAACTATAAATATGATCTTCAGGATGCCATACAAGCATTCCACTTCAATAACGACCAAGCAACTATATTCACAGTAGTTATTTACTACATGAAAGATGAAAAACTGGAACACAAAAGTATGGCAATCATATCCGACGATTTAAAACATGATACCGTTGCAGTTTATGAGTACCAGAAGATAATACTACTACGTTTCGGACGGAGCTCGTCAACATTTTAAAAACAAAAGTAACTTGGCAAATCTTATGGCCCATGAAAAAGGTTTTGGAATGCCAGTTGAGTGGCATTTTCATCCTACTGCTCATGGTAAAGGAGCATGTGATGGTACTGGAGCAAACCTTAAAAGAAATGCAGCGAAGTATAGCCTCCAGTGCTCTCATCAAGATCGCATCTTAGATGCGACTGCTTTATTTCATTGGGAGAGTTATTGTAAAGAAACTAAAATAGTTTTTAGTAGCAAAGAGGATCATCAGGAAACATTGAAAACACTGAAGAGCAGATTCGATGCTGCGGTAACAATCGATGGCACCGCTCAATTCCATGATTTTAAACCGAAAAAGTTTTCTGCCTCTATTCAATGCGATTTCTTTCCAAAGACAACAAATAAACAAGCAGCGAAATTAACAGCTGAACCTAGTAACGCCAAGAAAGGAGTGACAAAAAAACGCACTAAATAAAGGAGACAAAAAAGCTGGATGAAAGATTGGGTATTTAAAAATTTACAAGACTTAAATACGTCATCAGCTACAATAAATTAAGTATAAAAATAGTTATGATATAAATGGATCTAATGCAATTAAGATTAAATTTTAATAAATTATTTATTTTTTATTTTCAATATTATTATTATTAGACATTAATTTAATTATTATTAAAAATAAATAAAAAATAATAATTTTTCAACATTTCTATAGAAAAAAAGCGATTTTTTTCCTGAGGTTAACATATTCTGGGTATTACAGTATCGAGGGTATAAAATTTTAGTTAGGTATGTTATATACCTTCGGAAAGTTTAGTTTGTCTAGTTTCGCAGTATAAGTTTTATTTATAAGGTTTTAGACATAAATAGGAAAAAATTCAAAAAAGTGCATTTGTGAAAAATTGAAAAACCGTTGTCTTGAGTTACAAACCATTAATTTTGATAGATATCCCACTCCCATCCCACTAAGCGACCAAAAAGCTCTTAAAGGAAAAATCCTAAGCTTTTTTATGAAAAAAAAAAAAAAAAAAAAAACGCCCTTTTTGAAAATAAAGGCAAAAAATGCTTTAATTTAGCAAAAAAAAAAGTCTACAAATTTTTTTTTTTTTAAGTATTTTTTTCCGAAATATTGAAGAAATAGCTATATAAACTATTTGGGAGAAAATTTTCTAAAAACAATAGGTAATAAGTTACATGGATGAGAAAAAACACCTGTTTGGCCAAAATGTCAAATTTTGATCCCCTCTAACTCAGAGATATCTGGACCGATCTTGTGTCTAAACTACTATCCAATAGGACTAACCTTGGTGCAAATTTCATCCCGATCGGATGACATCGGTTTCAAAAGTTGGTGCACTTGACATGAAATCCCCCATATATAATTTGATAAATGAAAATTGCGAAATTTTGTGATAAAATCTGAAGGAAACTTTTTATAAAAGCCAATAGATATTAAAAAAAAAGACATAGTTAATTAACTAAGAGAAATTATACAAACTAGCAGACTGCAGCGCTCGAAATTCGAGTGCAATTTCTAGGCAACTTTATTTCTCAACTTAGCCAATTCACAAACCAACAGTTTTGTGGTTCATTATTGTTGTGAATGAAGATAACACACTCATTGGCAAACACATTAACAAATTTAATAAACACACACATAGCATATGTATAATTTTATTTATGTGTTAGTAGCAACTTTAAATGCAATTTACTCAAAATAAAGGCAAAAATTTAAAAATCTGTAAATCTGGAAAATAGCCTTAAAGAAATACCTTTCGAGCAATATACGTTTGGTCAAAATCAGTATAAAATGGTAGAACGAAACATCGGTCACAAGAAATCGCCTAGCCTATTAATATTATAGATTCTTTATTCAAGGAAAAATAAAATTAAAACAAAAATTTAATAATTCTTTAATAATATGTATGTGAACAATGTTATGTATGTATTTTTGAATAATTCTTCATAAGAATTCCGATCAATGTCTGTGTCAAAATAGGACATCAAGTTTTTTGGCTTCTAATATTGATAATTTTATTTGAAAGAAGTTATAGGTTGTCTCCCCTATTATGCGTTGCAAATTTTTTTTTTAACATTTTTGTAAATCAACCTTTTTACCACGTGACACTTTATAACCGCTTTGATAAATGCTTGTATTATAATATTTAATATATTCAATTTTACCGAATGGAATACAGTCAAAATTCAGTGCTTCTGCTTTTAACGAAAAATTTTTGAGATCTTTTCTATCCATCTTTGACTTGAAAGCTCTTAATGTCTTAAATGTCGCTCAATCACACTGTGTACAAAATAGTTCTTTTCTTTCGCTCTTTTTGCATGGTATTCGCATCTTTCCACTCCTTTCTATTCACATATAGCTTCGCATTCACTTTTTCGTATCTTATTTGAGGAAATACACATACCACCGCTTGAAGTTGTCTCTACATCGGAACTATTAGAACTTAGTTTCTCATTTGAATTGGTAAGAATTCTCGAACGGCTGCTAAATAACTCGCCATTCTCCTCAATATTAAAGGAAGGATCCGAAATTTCATCATCTGACGAAAAATCTTTTTCCGATGTCATTATCCATTACTTTTACAGTTATTTTCTCAATTGAATTCGTTTTTTCAAAATACTTGTTCAGGACCATAACATTTTGTGACGTACGATAAAATGCATGCTGAATATTTGGGAAGTTATAAGATTTGGGAAGAAACTGATAATACCACTAGCAAGAGCGTGCGAAGTTTATTATGAATATTTAATAATCTCAGAACCAATTAATTTCACTTACAACATCCGTATTTTGAAGTAGCGATTTGTATATAGTTTCGTTGGAAGAAATGTAAAAAATTTGAAAAAACAAAAAAAAAATTTTTTTTGGGAATCATCTTCAAAAAAAAAAAAAAAAACAAATTTTCATTTAGGAGTGGTGCATTTGAAACAAATTTTTTGGTCTAAGAAATCTATCTACTTTAATGTAGTGCCTAAAATCAATTCTTCTGATTGTGAGTCATTTCTCTTTTGTAAACTCACTAAAAAAGGGCTAATTTTAATCAAAAGTGTGTTAATATTTTCAGAATTAATCAGAAATATTTAGTAGCATCATGTGGCATATATTTCGCTAAAGAATAAATTAGTTACAAGAGGCTCGAAAGTTTTTGTTTTTAGTCAGAGCCAGTATTTTAAATATCTCAGCATTATAAACGAAAATCTCTGGAAAAGCTTACCTCCAATCGGATTTTCCTTTGTTTCATTCTATTTCCTTAAAAATTAATGAAGAAATTGCACACATGAACAAAAGTTTATCAACCAAAGAGGATATATCGATTGGATGTTTGGTATTTATTTGCAAATGACATATTTAAGAAATGGTGTCGTGGCAATTGTGACAACTTCCTAATAAAAATGATGTATGATAATTGCTCATTACTTGTTACTCAGGCAGCACATGATGGTAAATTTTGCTTTACCTTTGCCCTGATTGAATCATTGAAATTGATACATTTTTTCCTTCTTAATTACCTATTGATTTTTTTCTGATCTCAAAACAAATGGTGAAAATTATATATTTTAATATGTATATGTTTGCTTAAACACATACACATAAAAATATATGTATGTACTTCATGAACTAGTCATAATTGAAATTAAGTTTTCATATTTCAGAAATTAATTAAAACGTGTAACTTTTTTTGTATCTCTGCATTGCATACATCACATACATATTTACATTAACAGGCATAGGTAAACAAACAAACACTGTTTGTCCTTTCATAGACAGTGAACTGTTATACCTTTATATGATGAGACTGGCTGTCTGACTCTATGCAAAGTTTACTGGATATGAGTATGTGAATGTGGTGGTAGATTGTTTATATATCGGGAATGAAGTGAGAAATTTTTATTTCAATTTTCATTTTGTAAAATTGAACGTGACGTATCATTATTTTCGCAAATGCAGACGTTTACCAATACAGACATATATGTTTAATTCACCTTTAAGTATATTTATAAATTTATTTTAAAAAAATTACAAATTTTATATATACTTATTAAATATATTGGTAAATGGATTTGTCTTGTTTATATCGTTTTCAAAATAGCACATTTACAAAAGTTTACATTAGTTTATTCCAGTAAATACAACGGCGTATGATTAATATTTTGTTTTTTATTTGTGAAGCTCATACGCCTAGACTATAGTGATTACAAAATATCGTAAAAATGAAATTATCGATAAAAAAACACACTATTTGGTCAGGGTATAATGAGTTGGTGCTGATGTTAGTAACTACCAAAAATATTAGATATTTAAATATCTTTTATTATATCGATCGACTCAGAATCACTTTAAATATCTTTTATTATACCGATCGTCTATCCGTCTGTCTGTTCGTCTGTCCCTCTGTTCGTCTGTCCATCCGTTTGTATGTCCATGTAAACCTTTTCATCAAACTAAAAGTCGCAAATATGAATATATTTTGATGAAATGTGGTATATGAATTTCTATCGGCCATAGGACGAATGTAATTGAAATTGGTGGAAAACAGTGCATGTTCACACCTAGTCCCAATACAAATGACCCCTATGGGATCGATTCAAATCGCCATAGGAATGAAATTATCATATAGATCTCGGTCAAATTGGGTTTGTATGTGTTTATTTCAGCTATTAATCAGAAGTTTAAAAATTAACCCCATACGGTAAATTTTAGTTATTTAATTTATTTATTTGTTCATAATAGATTACAAGCCATTTGGGCTTAATTAATACAGAAAATACATATGGCAGTGAAATAAAAATAGAAAAACTTATTACTATTACAATTCAATTCTAAATAATTATATTTTTCATAACTTAAAAATAAAGCTTTTGAATAATCTATATATTAAAAGGTGAAGGTAAATTTTTAGTTCCCTTTTTAAGCAATATGCGGGCATGGAGGAATATGAAAATTGGCATAGTTATAGTTTATATGGAGGAGAAGCTGAGAATAATAAAATCTATGTTTAATCTGTTTTAAAAATATATGAAATTAAATAAAATAAAATATTTATAATAATTCGTTACACCCTGTTAATGCGAATGATTTAAATTATATAGCAGATGCTCTGTGTTGAATTGTGAATTGCAAAAATTGATAAAAAATACCTTTACGCTCATATAAATATTCATAAATTTTTTATATACATATCTAGATTAAAAAATATTGGAAGACAAAAATTTAATGAAAAAGAATATTTCTCAGAATTTGCACTAGAATTTCGAGTGCTGAGCTATACTAGTTTAATTAATTAATTCAATATATATATATGTATATATATATATATATATATATATATTATAAAAAACTCCCCTATTTTGCACAAGCACTGAGAACAAGATAAATTAGAAACCGTGGTAAATTATTGGTAACAGAACTTCTACTTTTTATAAAATTTTGCTATTTAGTTCTTTATTTAATTAATTAGTTATTATTCTAAATATTCCAATTAGACCTTTTTAAATCCAGATATTGATCTAGAGAACTTACGTTCCTCGTACGGCAATAAAGAATTCCAAAGCCTTGTCACTCTTACAACAAATGAACGACTCATAATGAGCAGAGTTCAGAAAAAAACACACACTGAATAAAAAACTCGTACATATATGTAAACAAACATAACTTAGACCAACACACACATATTTTTATTTTCATACCAATTATGTTTGTTTTTAAATTTTCTTCGGTGCCCAACACAACCATGACTGTGTTCGTTTTAATAAACACGACTTAAAATATAACTGAACTCGAACCTGTTTATTGTACATGTTGTGTTTTTTCTTACTAGACGAGCCACAACACGACTTAAAATATAACTGAACTCGAACCTGTTTATTGTACATGTTCTGTGTTTTTTTTCACTACACGCACCAGAACATGAACTTCAAATAAAGCAACACTCAAAAATGTGTGCTTTATGTGTGATTTAAACAAAAAGTATGTGTTACAAAAATGTTCGTGTAAATATCGAAATATTAAAACGAACACAGTCATGGTTGTGTTGGGCACCGTAGAAAATTTAGAAACGCACATAATTGATATGAAAATAAAGATATGTGTTGGCTGCTTTTGAACAGAACATTGTGTGTTTCATGTGTGTATTTTCTGAACCTTGGTAATGAGTGATGAATATCTTGGAACAAGAAGGGAATGTGTACTTGCCGATTGACAAAAACTAAACCTTTCTAGCAGGTACGGAAAATTTTCATATTTAAAAATTTTATAAAATTAAATCATTATCCCAAAATCAATAAAACTTTCAAAATCGGATTCAAGGATATTCATTGCTTAAGACGTCATATGTATATGATCCCTATAGCAAAGTCCAAATATATAACGGATTACCCTATTAAAACATTGCCTCTATTCAATATTATCCTTGGAATTGAGTTTTACTATGAAAACCACATGCACCGTGTTTTGGAAGTACTTAAGCATAGAAAATTCGATGTCGACCACTCCATAATTGGATACAAATCGCTATTTACGTTGTCTTCGAGAAAACGAAGGCCGATATCACTGTCATTTGCTAAAAGCTGATTATCATCGGCATATGTATAACATATACCAAATTCAATTTGCTGATACAAATCATTTATATAAATCATAAATAGAAGTGTGCCAAGTACAGATCCCTGAGAGACACCTCTAAAAGTTTTTAATAATGTTGTTATTCAGAAACGACCACAATAAATTACATGCAGAAATTCCAAAGTCAAATTGATAAAATAATTTGTTACAATGCATTTCATGACATAATACAAAAAAAAAAAAATGTAATCCAAAAAAATTAGTACCGAGTTTAGTTTTTTATCCAAATTAGTACTTAAATTTTCTAAATTATCTAATACCAATCCTTTTGCATTGTAACGTTTTCTAAACCCGGACATTTAATTTAGCATAAATCACAATGGTCACCACTAAAAGCAATGGTAATCATTCTCTGAAAAGAGGTAGAGGCAGTTTTCAGACCGTATGGTAGTCTCTCATCATATTTTCGTTTCATCGTCTTAAGTTGTATTTTTAGATACGTCTGAAGTTATAGGCCTAAAATTAGCTTGACTATGCAAAAAAAATTATTACAATTGTATGTACTTACCTATTTTTCAATAGTTAAGTAAATCACGAATGATATCTTCATAATCTGGACTCCGCTTACTTCCTAAAAAGTTCGAAAGAATCAGTCGTAATGACTTCCAGGCAGCCATCAGAAAAATTTTTCCCATAGAATAATTTATGAATATTATTTTTAAATAAGTAAATGCTTCACTATCTTCCTCTAGAGCCTTAACAAAATTTGCTACTAATCCAAGCTTAATATGTATTGTATTAAGGCAGCAAGTTTTACATGATGAACACCTACAGTGATGTTGGTTCTTGTCGGCCAATCTTTCTTAACATAATGATCAACTATCCCAAAGACAGAGAAAACGCCAATTCTTTGTGTAACCAACTTGCAGATATATCAATATAGCAAAGCTTTCAGGTCACAACACACTTTCCAATCGTGATTTTCAGAGTTTATATTTTTTAATATAATGACCATGGTTTCATATTTCATATTTACGGCGTGTGTGATGAGTGTGATGGCTTCTTATTGCGATGGTGTAGTAAAATTGCTGTAAACTTTCTTTGCTACTGTCGATAAATAACCTCCATTCATTTGCATTATATGTTTGGTCAAGCTTTTCAAATTTTTTTCTAACAAATTTCTATATCCTAAGCGAGGTGCTAAGGTCTGCGATTTTTCTTTCATAAGATCGAGGTCTCTTGTGTGATCATTTAGTTATTTTTGCGTCAAAAGCTTCGGATTTGAGGCGTCTGAAGTGCTGCACATGCTTGAAGACGAAGGTATAGGATACGGGGCACCATATTTGAGTGTTACAGATGAGATGCACTTTCGATGAACATAATGTCAAATTTATTATCAATGTGACCTAAATAAAAGTTCGCAATTTTTGTCAAAACCAGGTATATTCACGTTTATTAAGAATAACATTTACCTATAGATTGGCATGGTGCATAGCTCCTTTGATTTACAGCTTATGTAGCATTATTGATATTTTTTTTGTAACATTTTTTTCCACCATTTCATTCGAATAACTCCGAAACTGTTGAATATTTAACAAATAATATTTACATGACGTAGAGTAAAACTTTATAAATTAAAATTTGTTGGTGTTGTTTATAACAAAAGTGGTCAAGCTGGTTTCAAGTTATGATGGAATCGATGGAGAGTCCTCTTCAAAAATCCCAATTTTTAGAAAAATAAGTAAAAAAACTTATGTTAGAGGATCATAATACAACGAAAAATACAAGTGTCATAAAATAATTTTCATTTCCTTGATTAGTTGTAATTTGATAAAAAATTTATAATTTTTCGATTTATCAATAATTATTGATTTAATTACAATTATCGATAAAATCAAACAAATCACATGGAATTAATTGCTATTTTTTATATTTAATTTAACTCATTCAAAAATGATTTAAAAAACAACGTATTAAGGCTTTTATCATTTAATCATAATTTTTTTTTGTGCTAAAAACGTCTGCAACCGAAAGGGCCCATTCTAGTTTAACACTTGTTTGTTACACATGAGCTTTGCTGCGAATTTTCACAGTTCAAAGTACATTATTTCTCTTTTCATAATTTTACTTCTATATCCTACTTATGGACCTTCTTCAATAACATCATTTGTATTTTCAAAAAAGTTTACATCATTTTTATCACAATGAGTCACCACCAACTATATAATAGCTTTAGTTATTGAATTTCTATATATCTTTTTCGTTCGCTGGAAAGTGGCTGTGCGGATTATTCAAATATTAAAAAACATCTGAAAAATTTGTTCTTAGTTGATTGATATGTAAAACAAAATATGATTTAAATTGATTACTTAAACAGCCAATTTGTTGAGAGCAAACATTTATCCAGCAAACATTTGACGTTTTATAACATTCATCACGTTTTGAGATCATTATAATCATTATAATGCTGTAAATTTGCAATGAGATTAAACCTTGCAATAATTTCCATAAATCAGTATAAAAAGAGAGAGAACTAGGTGTAGATCAACTATACGATACCCTATTCGATGTCCAACTAATTAGATACAGAAAATAAGCTTAAACCAAATTTGAGTAACATTGTCATTAATTTGTTTGCTTTCGGATATGAAAAAGTTCATATTGGATGCTATATTTATATGGGGACCAGGTGGAGCAATGGATCGATCCTCACCATATTTGGTAAGGTCACTTATTATTTGCAAAAACATATGCAAACCAAATTTGAGAAAATTTTGCAATATTTTTGTTTTTTGGTAGATTTGTGAAGATAGGGAATCGGCTGCATATGGGGGCTATGACTAAAAATTGTATTATAGAGTGTATTCATCCATCCATCGAACCCAATTTGACTGAGTTCTATATAATAATTTGGACATTATGGCAATTTAAATCGATCTCATAGGGGTCTGAACATGAAGAGATTTTCACCACTTTCAATAGCGTTCATCCTATGGCTCATATACTAAATTTCTTCAAAATATATTAATATTTGCGATTTGTAGTTTACATGGAGACACAAACGGACTGACGGACGGACGGATGACTCAGAATGCAGTTCTGAGTAGATCGATATAATAAAAGATGGATCTAGGTCAAATATTTTTGGTAGTTACAAACATCAGCACAAAATCATTATACCTTGACCACTTGGGCGGGTCGATTTGAAAATCGCCCAAGTGACAAGTAAAATCGTGTTCTAAAACGAATTCTGATGTACCGACTTTTGACCTGTTTGTCTGTCTGTCTCACTTTAACCCATTTAGAGTGCCCCAATCGAGTCCAAATGTATGATCGACCCCCACTAACTTTGGAGGGCCGACCCACCCATGCCAGTGGCAGACCCCCTGGAACTCCCTGTGGGTTTCCCCATACAAAAATTTCAAAAAATCACCATTTTTTGTTTAGAATTGGGCAGACTATGTTTGATTTAATATTAAAATTAACACTCATACGTATACGTATCTTCTACTCTGCTAATAAATAATAATCATACGCCTTGACTTGTTATGTTATTCAAAAAGATGGATCGGATGAGGGTAAATAACTTTTAGATCATTTCGGAACTATGCGTGACTCTGCGTGACTACCCCAAAATTGATCTGTAGTCACAACAAGACTATGGGCCAAGTTTCAGATCAATTCCATGAGGGGGAATGGGGTTGCCCCATGGCAGACAGACAGACAGACAGGCAGGTCAATATTCGGGATATCAGAATTCGTTTTAGATTTATGGTTCCTTGGGCAAAGTTTCTTATTTTGATCCCTGGAATATGATCGACTCTCCCTACTGAGAACTTAGTGGTATAGGGTATAAAATATCATGAACTATGGCTGGTACCTCAAAAATATGAAAAGAAATAGATATATTTGTACATATAACGATAATATTTAGAGGATTTATCGATAATTTTAAGATGACTTTTTATTCGATTAAACGATTTACCGCTTTATCAATTATCGGATATTGTAATCGCTGGTCGTAGCAATACACAACATGGATTCTTCTGTTTCTAAATAACGATGAAAATAAGCTTTTTCATCATATCCTCTTTGAATTTTAAAATACTTACCAAGAAATATTCTATCCTACTAAACTAAGAAATATCTAATATTTAAATTTGGAGCTCTAGCTCTAACAGGTCCTGAAATATAGCGCCGCGAAATTAAAAAAAAAAATTATAAAATAGCTCAATGAATAATTGTGTTTATCAGCTAAACTTGTTCACCTACAAGTCTAGTTAAGATATTATTTAAAATGTATTGATAACCAGAATTTCATTATGGAATATTTTAAAAAGTGAAATGTTAAACTTCTCAAAGATGTATGTTGAAGCTGACTGTCTTCTTTACAGTCATGGTACATGTAACGAAAGAGTCTTTATTGGTTCCTGAGATGTAAATAAAACAGTAGAATTGGTTTGATTTCTTTAATTTTAATTTATATTTTAAAATAATGAAAATATAAGTTGAAATAGAGCTTCAACTGCTATTTTTTTATGAATAAGTAGATTTACAAAAATTTCAAATTTTCTTTTTATACCTTCCACTCCTGTGTGCAGAGGGTATATATAAATTTTTCATTCCATTTGTAATAACGAGAAAAAATCCTGACCGCAAAACATAGCTATACATATATTCACGTTCAAGCCCTCAATAGGTCATCTGGGTTGCTCATTTTTAGTGCAAATAATTGTTTAAAATAATCAAAATTTGTTCAACATATTTTAATGATTGTTCTTGTTATTGTTGTTATTTGAAATTTTATATTTTGTATGTCATAGCTGTAGTTGTTGCTGTTGTTGTGGCCGTTGTATTTGAGCATTTGCTTTATGAGTGTGTTTATGTCGTTATACTCCACGTGTCATATTAAAATAATAATTAAAGAGTACAGCTTTTGATATGTAAACATCTATACGCGCAGGGGGGTAAATTTCTATTTCACAATACAATCACATAAACAGCGTACATGTGAGAGTCAAATCTTACGCGTAAGATGTGACCATTAAGACAAATCGGTAAAAAATTATTATATGAAATACTTACTTATTACCAGATGTTTACACATCTCCCCTGTGATCGGACTCACATGATTTTTAACAATAAAAACTAATCTGATTTTCATAATTTTTTGCAACATTCTATAACTTGCTTCTGTTAGTATATTTTTGTTTGCTTGTTGTTTTCGTTTTTTTTATACCCTCCACTCCAGTGTGCAGAGGGTATATATAAGTTTGTCATTCCGTTTGTAATAATTAGAAAAAAAATTTTGGACCCCATAAAATATATATATTTGTGATCCTTAAAACAACCAGAGTTGATATAGCGATGTCCGTCTGTCCGTCTGTGGAAATCACGATGGCGGCATCAATCGGGCAGCTAGGGTGCTCGCTGATATAAAAAATGATTCCCTAACATCCTGAAAAGTTCGCTATTTAAAATCGTTCAAATCGGTCGATTAGGGCCCCAGATTTGAATGAAGAACTAAAAAAAGTCTTGAAAAAATATAAGTTTCGATGTTGTTCTTGTCACGATCACGCCCTCAATGGATTAGCTAAGGTGATCATTTTTAGTGGGAATGATTCTCCAAATTCATGGGAAGATTTCTGTTTCAAAAATCATTAAAATCGGTGGAACAGGTCCAGGGAAATCTCTGAAAAATTAAAAGAAAAAAATTAAAAATATGATGTTTCTATAGTGTTCTTGTTGTTATTCTAAATGTTATATTGTTGTCATAGCTGGACTTGTTGTTTTTGTGGTCCTTTGTACATTTTTTTTTATCAACTCTGGTAGAAAAATTTAAAAGTTTCCATTGTTTTGGCATCTCTAAAAAAATTTATTTGATCATTTCTCTCATTACTACGAGCCCGCCTGCAAAGTTTCAGATCGATTGGGTTACGGGAAAGGGGTTAAAATCGATCAAAAATTTTTTCGACAAGCAGACACTACGAGTTAATATAAAGGGAGTAAAAATTCACCAGCAGCTAAAGCAAATAATGCTAAAATGCCTAGTTGTTAATAAAAAGAAAACAATGTAAATTTAGCAAAAAAAAATTTTATGTATTAATTAATTTAAAGAGAAAAATACAAAAATAACGTTTGATGTTGTATTTTTTGTGTGTAATATTTACATATACATACATACACATATTAAATAATACAAATAATATACATATATTCTATATATGATTATCCATAATAACTGCATGTTAGAAATAAATCGGTATATTATTATATTTACATAAAATTCTGCAATATTTTGTTGTGGGGAAAATACATTTCTTTTGCATTAACAGAGTGTCACTTCATTTTGCTCAGCGTGACTATGCCACAGTAGATGGCGCACAAAATTTTTGTTTGTTCTAATTAGCTTTGCAATAGTTATTTCTATTTTAACATGACTGTCAATATTTTCAAATAGATATCATACATAACAATGTTAGGAGTATACACGGGCTGGTCTTTTATTTCATACGTTTTTTCATTATTCTTTTACAAATATGAACATGAGTTTGGCATATTAACTTTTTGCTGTCTTTACAAAATAGAGTTACCGAGTTCATCAATGAGTTTTTTGCTTTCAAAACAGTTCTACATAGTTATATAGAATTATTATTCTGCTTTTCCTACAAAATATCTGATTGCGATTACATCTAATTTTTAAAAATTGTTTATAATTACTAAAGCATTATCATTCACATAAATACAAAATTGCACTTTTTAAATTTTCCATTCAAATTTAAGAAAATATCAATTCTAATAAAAACTGGAATTAAAATTTCCAATTACAAATTAGAAAATATTAACTGAATTTCAGAAAATCATATCAACACGTCGGAAATAATAATTTTAAATTTAGAACACATCAATTGCATCTTTAATATACATATAAATTTTATTCATTAAACACAAATTGAAATTCCAAAAAAAAAAAAAACACCAAATATTTAACACCAAATATTTAAAAAATGTTTACATTAAAAAAAATATTGGCATTTAGGAGAAATTAATAGATTTTCAGTAACTTCTTTTAATGATTGTCGAATCGTTAAAACAAAAAGCAAAATTATCAGTAAAATTTTTAAACGATATTCGCTATTGTTAAAGTCAGCTGTTGTTGTTATCTAAACGACAACCATTTTTGTGTTGTTTATTCAATCGTCATACATAAATAAAAATCATAAAATAGTGAAAATATTTTGCTTCTATTAAAAAACTTTTTTATATAAATAAAAAAATTAAATAGCATATTCAATTCATTATTTCATTTTCAAATAAATAAACAGAAATATTAGTAAAAAAAAAATAGAGATATTAAACAATAACATAAAATCATCCTGTCAAACACGAAGTAATTTGTTTTTTCTATTCTTCTTTGTGTTTTTCGCTTATTTTAACAGAGATGTCACTCGTTTACAATTTAAATAAATAGAAAAATAGATTTGTCGACTGTGTGTACTTAGTGAATCACTTAATCCTTAGTGCAAACAACAATAGCTGTCGATATATTTTGCGATTGTCGGATCGTTGAAATTCTGTCGGATCGTTGAATTCGCACTACAGAAAACATTTAAGAAATGATATTTAAGAATTGCGAACATAAAAATTGTTACATAAATAAACGCAATTTGATGAGAATGTTATTTATACATATATTATTTTTCACAATTTTTTTTTGGATGAATATTTGAAGTTTCTCAGAAAATAAAGATACCAAATTATTTTATTTAAAATGTTTGGGACATTTGGTTTATTGCGTTTGGCATCCCTAATTTGATTATTTATTATTATAAATTTATTCTCTATGTTTTTCAAATATGGCAATATTTTAATAAAAAAGTTGAGAGAGCTTTTTTTTTGGTTATTATTTTGTTAGTCCATCCGACCTATATGGCCGCAATGAAAAAATATTTCGCCAGTTAAAAGAAACTATACAGCTATCTCCAATTAGCACGATTTAATGCATATAGCCACCCTACACAACCATTACCTTTGCAATGGAGGTTAAGGCGAGCTATTTAATTTGCAAAAACTAAATTAAACGAGAAGTTATGTCATATAACCGGAAACGCATGCACATAGGAAATGCATGGACATTTTTCCAATATTTTGTTTACATTTATTATCAATACTCAAACCGAGGTGGAGGGTATAAATGATTCGGCACAGCCGAATTTAACACTCTTACTTGTTTATACATGTGAACGTTCACAACCAAAAAAATATGTATGCATCGTTGATAAACAAACAAACAAAAATGTAGTTGTACTATATGTCTTATATTTATAATCATTGTATTTAATAATTGCTTTTAATTAAAAAAGCACGAAAATATCAAAAATTTTTGTTAATTACACTGTAGAACATTATCTGCGGGGCGAGAAACACTAAGCCAGGCTGAAGGTACTAGGCCAGTATATTAAAACTACAAAGGGTTTGGCGTTCTCAGCCAAACTTTTTTATGACGTTATATATTTTTTCCTTATCTTGATGTGTATTTTCTTAGTTTTCAGCTATAACTCACAAACCATGATTTCTCATTTCATTCTTATGAAAAGTTTTTGCTTAAATAATAGCCATGTATTAATAGATCAATTAAAAATATCACTCATACATATACATTTCTTCAATTATACTAATATATAATAATCATACGCCCTGAATATGTTAACAAAGGGGAAAAAATTTAAAATTTTTTGAGGATTTCATTCGAACAAATTATTTCCTGAAATAATTTGCTGAAGAATGAAATGAGAAATCCTCAATGATTGCCTGCCTGACTTGGAATTTCTCTGCCCCCAGAATGGGTGTTGTACTGCGTTATTTTTTTTTAATTTTAAACTCATTGTAAGAATTATTGTAATTTGAACTATAGACTTTTATATAATACTAGCAGATTCCAGCGCTCGAAATTCGACTGCAATTCCTAGGCAACTTTTGATTCCATCTTAGCCAATTCACAAACTAACTCTTTTTTTGGTTTATTATTATTGTGAATGAAGATAAGAAACTCATTAACAAATACATCAACAAATTTAATAAACACACATAGCATACATATAATTTTATGTATGTGTTAGTAGCATCTTTAAATACAATTTGCTCAATATAAAGGAAAAATTTAAAAATCTGAAAATCTGGAAAAATGCCGAAAGGAAATACTTTCCAAATAATATATGTCTGGTCAAAATCTGGATAAAACGGTAGAACAAAACATCAGTCACAAGAAATTGCCTATTCAATATAATATAGGTGTGTACAATTTTTATTAATCAATTCACGATTTTTGGACGGTAACCATTTCTGTATACCTTTTTCTTTAAACTTGCCAAAATGTTTCAAATGGTTTTAGTTGGGGTGAAAATCTGGAAAACAGCCGAAAGGAAATACTTTCCAAATATTATATGCCTGGTCAAAATCTGGATAAAACGGTAGAACAAAACATCAGTCACAAGAAATTGCCTAGCCTATTAATATTATAGGTTAAATCGAAGTAAAATAAAATAAAATACAATAAAACAAATTAACAAAAATAAAACATTACATAAAAAAAAAATAAATAAAAAAAAATAATAATGAACTATTGTAAAATAAAATTAAGTAAAACTAAAGAAAATATATTAAAATAAAATAAAATTAAATTTATTAGAATTAAACAAATTAAAATAAAATAAGAAAATATAACAAAATATAATTAAATGAAATATAAATAAAATAAAATAAAATAAAATAAAATAAAATAAAATAAAATAAAATAAAAAAAGGAAAATAAAAAGAAATAAAATAAAGCAAAATAAAATACAATAAAATAACATAAAATAAAAAAAAAAATAAAGTAAAGTAAAATAAAATAAATTAAAATAAAGTAAAATAAACTAAAATGAAATAAAATAATGTAAAATAAAATAAGATAAAATAAAATAAAGTATAACATAATAAAATACATTAAAATAAATTGAAGTAATATAAATAAAATAAATAATTTATTATAGAAAAATTAAATATAATAAAATACAATAAAATAGTATAGAATAAAATAAAATAACATAAAATAAAATAAAATAAAATAAAATAAAATAAAATAAAATAAAATAAAATAAAATAAATAAAATAAAATAAAATAAAATAAAATAAAATAAAATAAAAAAAAATAAAATAAAATAAAATAATATAAAATAAAATAAAATAAAATAAAATAAAATAAAATAAAATAAAATAAAATAAAATAAAATAAAATAACATAAAATAAAATAAAATAAAATAAAATAAAATAAAATAAAATAAAATAAAATAAAATAAAATAAAATAAAATAATATAAAATAAAATAAAATGATATTAAATAAAATACAATAAAAAAAAAAAATTTAATAAAATAAAATAAAATAAAATAAAACAAAATAAAATAAAATAAAATAAAATAAAATAAAATAATATAAAATAAAATAAAATGATATTAAATAAAATACAATAAAAAAAATAAAATTTAATAAAATAAAATAAAATAAAATAAAATAAAACAAAATAAAATAAAATAAAATAAAATAAAATAAAATAAAATAAAATAATATAAAATAAAACAAGTAAGAAAATTATAGTCGGTCTAGACCGACTATACGATACCCTATACCATGCGTTTAGAAACCGTATCTCCTAGGCCCAACTAACTGGACATAGAAAATAAGCAAAAACCAAATTTGAGTGGGATTTTTATAAATTTTTTTGGCTGCAGATATGAAAAAGTTCATATCGGATGATATATCTATATGGGGACTAGGTCCAAAAATGGACCGATCCTGACCATGGTTGGTAAAGTCTCTTGTATTTTGCGAAAATATATACAAACAAAATTTGAGAAGAATCAGTGCAATATTTTTATTTTTTAATAGATTTAAGTGAAGATCGGGAAGCAGCTCTATATGGGGCCAAAGGGATCATTTTTGGACTACTCATTAATGGATGTAATGAACGCATACAAACCCAATTTGAGTAAGATCTGTATGACAATTTGGATCTTTTGGCAATTTATGTCGATTTCATAGGGGTAATTTGTATGGGGGCTAGGTCTGAACATGGACCGATTCTCACCAATTTCAATAGCGTTCATCCCATGGCCGATAAAAGCTTATATGCCAAATTTCATCAAAATATATTCATATTTGCGACCTGCAGTTTGATTACAAGCTTTACATGGACACACAGACGGACGAACGGACGGACGGACGGACGGACATTGTTAAATCAACTCAGAAAGTGATTCTGATTCGATCGGTATAATTAAAGATGGGTCTAGGTCAAATATTTTTGGTTATTACAAACAGCAGCACAAAGTCATTATACCCAAAACACATAGTGGTATAGGGTATAATAAAATAATTTAAAACAAAATAATATAAAATAAAATATAATAAAATAAGTTAAAATAAACTGAAGTAACATAAATAAAATTAATAAAATATGAAATAAAATAAAATATAGTAACATAAAATAAAATCAAATGGAATAAAATAAAATAAAATAAAATTAAATAGAATAAATAAAATAAATAAAATAAAATCAAATTGATAAAAAAAATAAAACAAAATAAAATAACATAAAATAAAATATAAAAATATATAAAAAAAATTATAAATTAAATTATATAACACTACTCACATTAATAATAGGTGACATCTGCCAAATTAGAAAAGCTCTCTCTATCACAGTAGTCGAGATATATAATATTGAATTATTACTTGTATGGGAGCTACCACGCCCACTTATCCGATACCGCCCATTTCCGGCGTAACTACTAATATTAACAATAGGTGACCTCACACAAATTTGGAAAGCTCTTCCTATCATAGTACTCAATATATGTCTATGATATTAAAAATTTACTTTGTGTGGGAGGTGCCACGCCCACTAAAAATATTTAAAAAATTATAGCCTATAGCACTTCCCATAGCCGCAGTAAGACTCTGTGAAAATTTCAGGAAGATCAGATGAGTAGTTACGTAGATTACCCTCTACAAACAAACAAACAAACAAACACACATTACCTCTTTATAATATTAGTATAGATTGTTTTTAAGAACACTGGTGGAGGGTATCAAAGATTCAACACAGCCGAATTTAACACTCTTACTTGTTTATGATATATTTGCATTCAATTTATCTTTGTATGTTCAAATTAACATATTAAAAGTGAATTCAAATGGAAATATTTAACATTTTACAGAAATAAGGCAAAACTAAAAGTGCTAAGATTTTTAGTAAAGATTTTGTTGAAGCTATCAAAACATTGCAAAGCATGATCCCTTACTTTGATTTTGGCTATTCTAATGCTGGCTGCTTTAGAAACATATTTGTCTGTGGTCTCTTATGCAATATTACTGATAGAAGTTAATTTTTTCTTAAAAAAACAATAAATTAGGAATTATAATAAATACTGATTAAAAAACAGAAACAATTAACTTTAAATTTAAATGGCATTAGAATTTAAAGGTTAATTATCGACAAATGGTAACTGTACCCAACAGTCGCTATAAAGACTTAATATGTTTGTACTAAATTTTATAAATGTCTTTTTCAATTTTTAATGCATAATTCTGCAACCAATAAAAACTCATTCATTAAATTTAGTGGAAGTACGAGTAAAGACAAGATTATCAGGAACAACGTATTTTGTTTATACAATTTCAAAATTATCACTTATTGATTATGACTATTGACATTTGCCAAACAAATAAATCCATTCAAAAATTATATTTAAAACAATTTTAAAGGCTTCGAAAAGAACCTCCACGGAACTTTGAGCTAAACTACTGTTAAAGATAATCGATAGAATGTTGTGAAATTTAGTTAAACAGTTATAAAAAAATTGTGTGATACAAATAAATGAGACCCTATTACTTGCATATACATATGTATACTTAGTACTATAAATATGAAAATAATATGCTGAATGCTGAATTTTTTATTTTTTTTTGGTTTCATATCTGCTTATCCTCATTTATTGGTGACTATAAACAATTTCATTATTGTTTTTCCAACTTTAGCCAGTAGTCGTACATTATAAAAATGAAACTAACAACTGTGTTCATTCACGTTTTTAATACTTGTGGTGTGTACTTCGTTTTACGTGCATTTCATAATTAAACTTTTTAAGAGATAAAAATGATACAGGAGAGTTAAATAATATGCAGTATTGCGAAAATAGTATGAAACCTTTTTTTTAAAGCAAAGCAAATAAATTAGTAGAAAATAATTTGTGTTTATTAAAACAATATATCGAGAGACTATTGTCTATATAATGAAAATTAGTTTTTGGTGACAAACCATTTGTAGCAGTGTCGGCTGTAACAAGAGAAAATATTTGGATTGCCAGATTGTCAGCGTTGCTGGCATGCCCGCTTTTAGCTTGGCTAGAGCTTGCCGGGTTGGGGGTAGTCCTTGACACCGATAAAGAAATTTCATTTCATGCCAACATTTACTAGAGTCAAGAAAAAACAAGTAAGAAAATTATAGTCGGTCTACCATACGATACCCTATACCATGCGTTTAGAGACCCTATCTCTTAGAACCAACTAACTGGATATAGAAAATAAGCATAAACCAAATTAGAATGGCATTTTTATTAATTTTTTTGGCTGCAGATATGAAAAAGTTCATATGGGATGCTATATCTATATGGGGACTAGGCCCAAAAATGGACCGATCCTGGCCATGTTTGGTAAAGTCTCTTGTATTTTGTAAAAATATGTACAAACAAAATTTGAGAAGAATCAGTGCAATATTTTTGCTTTTTAATAGATTTAAGTGAAGATCGGGAAGCAGCTCTATATGGTGTCAAAGGGATCATTTTTGGACTACTCATTAGTGGATGTAATGAACGCATACAAACCCAATTTGAGTAAGATCTATATGACAATTTGGATCTTATGGCAATTTATGTCGATTTCATATGGGTAATTTGTATGGGGGCTAGGTCTGAACATGGACCGATTCTCTCCAATTTCAATAGCGTTCATCCCATGGCCGATAAAAGCTTATATACCAAGTTTCATCAAAATATATTCGTATTTGCGACCTGCAGTTTGATTACAAGCTTTACATGGACACACAGACGGACGGACGGACGGACGGACGGACGGACATTGTTAAATCAACTCAGAAAGTGATTCTGATTCGATCGGTATAATTAAAGATGGGTCTAGGTCAAATATTTTTGGTTGTTACAAACAGCAGCACAAAGTCATTATACCCAAACCACATAGTGGTATAGGGTATAATAAAAAATTGCGAACCCGAAACGCACCCCGATTAGAACAAATCACTAACACACAATTACAACGTCACTCGACCACACTGATTCTCCTCTTCCTGGAAGTTAACGATTCCAGGGTACGTCCCTCCCACTTGAAATCCAATAGAATTTCGCCATGACATCATCTGAGTTCACTGATGTCCCAGACATACATCACACCCATTTTCTCCCTAACACAAAAATCAATTTCCCACACACAGAAAACGGATTAGTTGTTGCAACCGAATTTGTTGCCAACTGAATTTTGGTAGACCCATCTACCATCACAATATTCTTTTGTGAGTACTGAATTATATCTTCTTTAATATTAATAGGCTAGGCGATTTCTTGTGACCAATGTAAGTTTCACTGTTTTACCCCGATTTTGACAAAAAATTTATCATTTGAAAGGTATTACGTTTTTGCTGTGAACCAGATTTACAGATTTTCAACGTCTGGGACATTTTTGGAGTTATGATCGTTTAAAGTTGCTACTAACACATGCATAAAATTATGCAATGCTATGTGTGTGTTTATTAAATTTGTTAATGTGTTTGTGTTCGTTTTCATCATTTAAAATGAGTTGAATTGTGAAGCATACCTTTAGGGTCTTTATTAAATGAAAAAATAAAATTCCTAGAATTTGCGCTCGAATTTCGAGTGCTGGAATCTGCTGGTAATCTATATAAACGTATAATGGTAAGGGCAATTGCATGTAAATATAAAATCGATTATTAGAATTGTGGTATTTAGTTGGTACAATGGATTTATTAATTTTATTTCCCATTTATCTATGTTTTTGCTGATATAAAATATTTAAAACGACACTTTTTTAATAATAACTTTTATTAATAATTTTTATTAATAATTTATTTTTATTTAAGGGATACTCGTATAAGACAATAGCTTACAATAAAATAGTAATCATTAATCTTTAGGTAGTCCATACATATTTTATAAATTTTATAATTTTTAGAAAAACATTTTTCTGTTCCACAAATTAAAAATCATAATATATCGGCATATTGTCCGCAAAATTTCCTGATATAAGTTGGTATTAATTAGGAATTTTTTTAAGAAACTCAACTTGACCACAGAGTGGGTTAACGTAAAATAAATACAACAAACACAAATTATGATCATATATATGTAACTTTCTCTTGAGTCAATTTATCGGCATTGGGATAATACACATTGTGTTCCAATACATTGCGATACAATTTTGGTCTTTGGTGAAATCACAAGACATCCAACACGTAACATTTCATATTGTTCGTGTATAGAGACTTGCGGTTAGTTATTTCTAAATAAGGTCTGATAAGATGACCACATCGTGAGTGACCAGTTTCCTGGTTACATGCGTCCTTAGAAATATTTGTTCTGCCAACAAAGGCGTGGAAACGAACTCTAATATTTGCTTTACCAAGTCAGAAGTTGTTTCTGAAATCAAATCCTGGACGTATTGATTTATTGTAATATGATAATAAATAACTTTTACAGGTATTCGACTGAGTTCAAACCATAGCTCTCTACCTTTGATACGGCTATTAGCAGGGCCGGCCCTAGGGTCGAGTCAGTAAGGACATGGCTCTAGGCACCTGGCAGATTGGGGCGCCCTAGCCTGTAACATTGGGGCGCCATATAAAAAGAATTAAATCAATCAAATTAATATGTAAAAGAAATTGGTAAATAACGATTTAAAAGAAATTTATATTTATCACATAGTAGGCTTTGCATTTTACAATATTTGAATTTTTTTTGGAATTCAAAGAATGGTAACTAAACGAACAGTGACTGTTGCGTATGGGAGCTAGTTTTTCAAAACAACAAAATTCATATTTATGGCATAGTAGGCATATTAAGCATCTTATCTCTGTGGTTTTCTAGAATAACCGCATATGTCATAAAATCAAAATGTTCAGGGGAGCCAAAAAGAGTTATATTTGAAATTATGGGCTCGATATAAAGTTTTTAGAGCTTTTTATTTAACAGTCCTGTAGATATGGGCAATCAATACTTTACGTGAAATTTTGAGTCAAAAATCTTCAGAGGAATAGATCCTAGAGAAGGACGAAAAAACAATATGTAAATTACACTTAAAGTGTGTGCAGATAAAACAACTTATGTCGACAAACGTCATTTTCTTTGAAAAAGAAAACTACAAATGCAACCACCCATGTAGACATAAGTTGTTGTTGCCTGAAAAATGGATTTTTTGTTCGTCAACAAAAAGTTAACGGGACTTAGGATGAGAATATAACAACGTATCAAGAATAATAGTGACAAAAAATAACAGAAATAAACACACAAGTTTTTACAAGTGGTTATAAACTGAAAACTAATCCAAAATTATTTAGCATTTTTTTCATTAATAACAAGTTATGTCGCTATGTGTCGTTTTCTGAGAAAATAATTTGTCAGCGATCAAACGTAGGTTGACATACGTCGTTAGTGCTGCAAATTAATTTAATAAACATTTAAGTTACGTCGTTATTTAAAGAAAAACTCAGAAATGGTTAAAGTTTTTCTTTTTATACATGTAAAAGAGCACATGAAAAGAGCATTAAAAATTAATATATTTGGCATCGTTAACTCAAAACTGACAATAATGGACATACGCGGTTATTCCAGAAAACCACAGAACTTTCGTTTTTCTACACTGTTAGGTTTTATTTTTAATCCAAGGTAGAAAAAGGAAAGCAAATCAGGAAAAGCAAAAAGAAAAATGTCAGAACATTTCTTGTTTTCTTAAATCTTCAAATGTTGATCGTCAGAGTGAATATTTAGAATCGGAAAATGTGCTCCATCATATTGACCTAGAGTCTAACTGCACTTATCAGATCTGATAAGTTCATCCACATCATTGAACGTTGATGAATACTGGTCCAACCCATATTGTAATCTTGAAGCAGAAAATAATTTGCCTGACATTGATGACTCATTTGACATAAGTTCTCATTTAGAAACGATAAAAGTCCTATATATAAATCTTTAGATGCTGTTTCAAGTACCCAAAACTATTTGTCCGATATTGGGAATTGGCAGCAAAATATTAGCCCAAATATCGATTTACTTGCAAGACGTGGACCAAATAATTAATTTTACTTTTCCATTGACTGAAGAAAAGAAAGGAAGAAGTCGGAAGGTTTGTTCTACAAACTATTATCAAACACTTCCTAACGGTGAAAAGATTCAACGAAAGTGGTTGGTTTATTCAAAATCCTTGATGCTGTTTTCTATTTTCCATTCAGGCATTTTTCTTAGAAAGAAATTGCCCTAATTGTTGATGGATTCAATGATTGTCAGTCAGCAAAAATGTGTCAGTCAGCTCAAAAGAGCATGAAAAAATAATTGAACACTTAAAATGTATCTCAACATGGAATGACCAAGATTGAATGAAGGAAAAACTATTGATTCAGTAAATAAAAAACTCATGACTGAAAATACAATACGTTGGCGCAATGTATTGGAGAGGTTATTTGAGTTTATTAAGTTACACGGATTACAGAATCTTGCTTTGAGTGGAACTTCCGATAATTTATATGAAGATAACAATGGAAATTTCTTTAAAATTATGGAGCTTATAGCTAAATTCGAACCAATCTTGAAAGAACACGTAAGTCAAATAAAAACAAGTAAGAAAATTATAGTCGGTCTAGACCGACTATACGATACCCTATACCATGCGTTTAGAAACCCTATCTTTTAGGCCCAACTAACTGGACATTGAAAATAAGCAAAAACCAAATTTGAGTGGGATTTTTATTAATTTCTTTGGCTGCAGATATGAAAAAGTTCATATCGGATGCTATATCTATAAAGGGACTATGTCCAAAAATGGACCGATCCTGATCATGTTTGGTAAAGTCTCTTGTATTTTGCAAAAATATGTACAAACAAAATTTGAGAAGAATCAGTGCAATATTTTTGGTTTTTAATAGATTTAAGTGAAGATCGGGAAGCAGCTCTATATGGGGTCAAAGGGATCATTTTTGGACTACTCATTAGTGGATGTAATGAACGCATACAAACCCAATTTGAGTAAGATCTATATGACAGTTTGGATCTTATGGCAATTTATGTCGATTTCATATGGGTAATTTGTATGGGGGCTAGGTCTGAACATGGACCGATTCTCACCAATTTCAACAGCGTTCATCCCATGGCCGACAAAAGCTGATATACCAAATTTCATCAAAATATATTCATATTTGCGACCTGCAGTTTGATTACAAGCTTTACATGGACACACAGACGGACGGACGGACGGACATTGTTAAATCAACTCAGAAAGTGATTCTGATTCGATCGGTATAATTAAAGATGGGTCTAGGTCAAATATTTTTGGTTGTTACAAACAGCAGCACAAAGTCATTATACCCAAACCACATAGTGGTATAGGGTATAATAAAGAATTATTCCTACATTATTTGAGCAAAAGAATTCAAAATGAAATGATTGCATTGTTAAATTCTGCAGTCAAAGAGAAATTAATAAAACAGAATAAATATTATTCAATAATCGTTGATTGTACTGCAGGTATTTCCCATACTGAGCAAATGTGATTAATTGTCCGAGTCGTCTGTCCAAGTAGTGATGAAAAACATATGATGTATGATAATTTCTTAAATTTTATTGAAATTGATAATAGCTCTGAAGCTGGAATTACAGATAAGATTACACTGTGGAATAAATTCAGGTTAGCAAAAGTTAGGTCGATTCTGAGAGTGAGGGGTGAAAATAGAGGCTAAATTAGAAGACCCTTATCGCGGCGTTTGTTTATGTTAGTTCTAATTTTTTTTTTAATCGACCTTCGAACTTTGCAGTCAAATGCCGATTTTCAGCATATTGTTTATATGGTTTTTTGGCTATAACTCGTCGACTAATTGATATTTTTTCAATCTGTAAAAGCCAAATTATTGCTAGAGACCTGTGCAATAATTAAAATTTTAAAAAAAATTGATTTAGAAAATTTTTGTGGTGCTTATGAAGCAAAATGTTAAAAAAATTATTTTTTTTTTCATGCTTTATGAAAATATTTTCCAGAAAACTAAATCTTTTTTGCTTTCTGTTTGATCTATAATATGCTTCTCAGTTTCTAAAATAAATTTCATTTGAAAAGAAAACAATCATAATACAAAACTTACGTTTTCCAGCTTAATATTAATTTACTTCTCATTTTTAATGTACCAAAGTTGTTCAGTGTTGGTTTTGAAGAAACATTGAAAAAGAAATTATAAAAATATGGAAAAATATATATTTTTGAAATGTTAGTTTCATGGTTTTAAGTAAAAAAATTAAATAAATTAAATTAATGATTTGGCCAGTTTCCGTTTAGCAGGCGGCTGTGGATCAACATCACTGCTCTCTCTAATATCTTGGTCATCGTCATCATCATCAGAAAGGTCGATAATTTTGTCCAACAGATATTCTGGAATTTCAGCTTTGTCTTCCCCTCTTCCTCTTTTTCCTCCTCTTCCTCTTCTTCAAAGGTGTTTTTATACCACCAACAAATTTCAGCGAGTATTGCATCTGGAGATTTCTTTCCTCTTTGCGTTCTTTACCCAAAAGTCCTTTAATGACTGCTTTCAATGCGAGCCATGCATTTAATTCTCGGTCTGTCAGAACTTGGTCAAAATCTTAACGACTCATTAGTTTCCGCATGTCGGGACCATTAACAACCCCTTCCTGAATTTTGGCGTTACTTAGTCTTGGGGAAATGTCTTTTAAGCGGTTGAATACTGCTGGCCTTTTTGCGATACATTTCAAAAAATTTTCAGCAATGCCAAGTTTAATGTGGAGCAACGGCTACAAAATTTTCATTTCAGGCACAAGACTTTCGTGTAGCCTATTGTCTTTAGGCCATTTCCGTCCAATGCGACTATGCTGGAAATTGAAATTAGTTCGCTTGTACGAAATAAAAAAAAAATCGCTGCCTGTGCGGTGGTTGAAAACAAAAAAGTTGTTTTACTAATTCCTAATTCTTGGAACTTCACTTTTTAATTACTTCTACCTAAATCGCTATTTATTTAATGGTTTTGGGATTTTTAACGCAAATTATCGACTAAGACCATTTTCTTTTCAAATGAAATTTATTGATGAAACTGATAAGCATATTACAGATCAAACAGAAAGCAAATAAGACTTAGTTTTGTGGAAAATATTTTCAAAAAGCATGAAAAAAATAATTTTTCCAACATTTTGCTTCATAAGCACCACAAAAATTTTCTAATTCAATTTTTAAAAAAAATTTAATTGTTGCACAGGTCTCTAGCAATAATTTGGCTTTTACAGATTGAAAAAATATAAATTAGTGGACGAATTATAGCCAAAAAAACCATATAAACAATATGCTGAAAATCGGCATTTGACTGCAAAGTTCGAAGGTCGATTAAAAAAAAAATTCGAGCTAACATAAACAAACGCCGCGATGCGGTCTTCTAATTTAGCCTCTATTTTCACCCCTCACTTTCAGAATCGACCTAACTTTTGCTAACCTGAATTTGTTCCACAGCGTTATTTGCGAACCTTAGTTATTCTATAAGTCATAGTAAAAATAGTTATGCGTATTCGTATTATAGCGGCTATAATGTAAATATTAATAAGTGGCGTTTTGATACTAAATATCACAATTGAATAACTATAACGAAAATTTAAATTGCTATCGTTTAATGTATTTTACCGTTATCGATATCCAACTTTGCAATTGACTTTACAATTTCATTTAATTCCAAACTTGAGTAATTTCCTTAATAAATAAAAAAATAAAAAATTCTTTCTGTGCGAGTATTTAACAAAAAGAAAATTCTATTTGAGGTTTTAAAATTAAACAACAAATAGAAAAATAACAATTTAGACCATGTTCAAATATACTGCCTACCTTTCAAATACCTGCACACAGATTTAAATCATTTCTACCGTTGGTACATTGGCAAAAACATTAGGCTGGGCCGCATACAAGGGATTAATTCATTAGAAAAAATACTTTTCATTGATATTTGATTGATGTAAATGCAAAGTGAATGTTTAGGCATTACCGTTACTTTAACAATGAAAATGGTTTTTAATTGAACGGCTACATGATAATTATAACAATTATGATAATCATTTAAAAATTTATTTTAAATAAAATTCCACTGTATATGGTCTTATAACTCTCTCTGATTATTTCTACTTATCTTAATAATATAAGTGCTTCAATAATTCTTATTTTATATATTGAGAATGCTTTTGTCATGGCAGGAAGATGCTTAAAACTTTTAGGTTTAATTAAATTGTTAGCAGAGTTATTTTTCATTACTTATCTACATAGTAGAACTTTTTATGTAAATTTCGACAATTTTAATTCTGTTAATAGAGATGTGTAACTTCTCAATATTTATTTAGCACAAATCCCTGGTTATCCTGAGGGAGAAAATATTATATTTTTATATGAGGATAACATTTTAATTGCTGTTTCCCATCCGAAAATTAAACGGCAAATATATTGATAAATTCTTACACTGTTGAATTACCACAATTTTTTCACATATTACAATATTAAATTAAAATTTTTAAGGATGCACATTCATTCTGTGTATAATATATGAATTAGTTTCCTATTTTGATATATTTAAATATCTAGGATTAATTTTTCAAGAATGGTTTAATTTTTATAGCTGTAATCCGATGCGCTCCGCTACACCCATCGTAACGAAATAAAAAACTGGGAATACATTTTGTAGAAAATTATTTTATTTATTTCTGGCAATTTTTGAATTTTCCGATTATTATTTTTTGCGATTTTTGAATTTGGCGATTTCTGTTTTTGCGATTTTAATTTTGGGGTTTTTTTTTGATTTTTGCAGTTCTTGTTATTCGTAATTTTCGCTTTTGGCTATTTTTGTTTTTGACGTTTTTTCTTTTTTTGTGGTTTTTGATTTTGGCGATTTTTAATTTTTTGTGTTATTTTTATTCGCGATTTTCGGTTCTGGTAATTTTTTTTTTTTTTGGCGATTTTTGTTATGCGCGATTTTCGGTTTTGGTGATTTTTGACTTTGACGATTTTTTGTTAATTTGTGATATCTCATTTTGGCGATTTTTGTTTCTTTCGCGATTTTCGGTTTTCTCGATTCTAATTTTGGCGATTCCGCTCGTATTTTCCACGACTACTCACATTGGTAATTAATGTACTTGTCAAACGTTTAAAGACTGTCATTTTCGTAGTACTTCATATTTTTTTGTATAGGAGGTGTCATGCCCATTGGTCCGATTCCGCTCATTTTTTGTCCGACTATTCACATTAATAATTTATGAACTCACACAAAGTCCAAATGCTTTTGAAATTACAGTACTGCAGATATATTTTTATTTATTTTATTTATTTATTTACTTTGTATGGGGGTGACACGCCCTCTGATCTGATCCCACGCATTTCTTTTCCATTTTTCAATTATATTTCCTTCCGGATATGCAGTAGTCTCCTATAAATCACAAACAAACATACAAAACTCCATATTTTTAATATATAAGGTTGATTACATTTTGGATAGAGCACAAAAGGCTTACTTTTATGCCCTATACCACTATATGGCCAAGATATAATGAATTTGTGCTGATAATTGTAATTACCTAAAATATTTGACCCAGATCTATCTTTAATTATACCGATCGACACAGAACCACTTTTTGAGTCGACTTAGCGGTGTCCGTCCGTCCATCTGTCTGTCTGTGTGTCCCTGTAAACCTTGTAATTAAATTATAGTCGGCCTAGACCGTCAGTCCATACTGTTCGGCCTAGACCGACTATAATTTTCTTACCATTTTATTAAGCCTAAGAAAATTATAATAAGAGCAAGTAAGAAAACTGGGAGATATATACGAGTAATTGGGATAGGGAAATCATCGGCATTAGTGTCTAATGAAATAGATGTAGATAAAATGAATGAGTTTTTCACGAATATCCCAAATATAGACCCTCAATACAACTCTTTCTGTTTTAGTTGTATACACCAAGAAGATGTATTTTCAAGCTGTCAAGCAATTAAATCGAAAGACCTAGTTAGCCACACGTAACCTTAACTAAACGTGTCAGCTGTTTTTTTCTGTTACATGAAAAAGCATTTAGAGCAGTTACCGAACTCAACTGTCACGTAACCGGAACGTCCCAATCTGTTGAAAATAGATTTTTGCTACGTTTGTACGTGACATTTGTGAACAGCTGATAAAGTTTGGTTAATTTTACACAGCAACATGCTGGTTCGTTTTGTACGTTCTATAATTGCACCAAATGCCAACGTTACATTTACGGTACAGATACATTTTAACAACGTGTGGCTAACTAGGCCTTAATGCTGTTGGGCTTGATAACATTCATCCTAAATTTTTAAAAATTGTTTTACTGTATATTCTGCCATTTATAACGTATATATTTAATAATATAATTACAACAAGTAAGAATTATAGTTGGTCTAGACCGACTATACGATACCCTATACCATGGTTTAGAGACCCTATCTCTTCGGTCCAACTAATTGGATATAGAAAATAAGCATAAACCAAATTTGAGTGCCATTGTTATTAATTTTTTGGCTGCAGATATGAAAAAGTTCATATCGGGTGTTATATTTATATGGGGACTAGGTCGAAAAATTGACCAATCCTGACCATATTTGGCAAAGTCACTTATATTTTGAAAAAATATACACAACCAAATTTGAGAAAATCTGTGCAATATTTTTGTTTTTTGATAGATTTATGTGAAGATCGGGAATCAGCTCTATATGGGGCCTATGACTAAGAATTGTCCTATAGGGATTTTTTTGGACTACTAATTAATGGAAACAATAAACACATACAAACCCGATTTGACTAAGATCTATGTGATTATTTGGATCTTATGGCAATTTATGTGATTTCATAGGTGTGATTTGTATGGGGACTAGGTCTGAACATGGCTTGATTTTCACCAATTCCAACAGCGTTCATCCCATGGCCGATAAAAGCTTATACACCAAATTTCATCAAAATATATTCATATTTGCGACCTGTAATTCGATTAAAAAGTTTATATGGACACACAGACGGACAAACGGAAGGACGGACGGTCGGACGGACGGACATCGCTAAATCGACTCAGAAAGTGATTCTGAGCCGATCGGTATAATAAAAGATGGGTCTAGGTCAAATATTTTTGGTAGTTACAAACAGCAGCACAAAGTCATTATACCTAAACCACATAGTGGTATAGGGTATAAAAAGTATTTACCCACAAAGTTGGAATTGCGCAAAAATCATACCCACCCCAAAATCTACCAACGATTATCGTCCAATTGCCGTACTACCTTATCTATCTAAAGTTTTTGAACGAGATTTAAGATTTATAAATGGACAAGTGCAAATGGTTTATGCATCAATTCCTCTAAGTCAAAGTGTCTGAAGAAGAATAACGACACTGCCTTTTGAACCCCTAATTATGTTAAACAACCAGAAAATTGAAATCGTTTCAACAGCTATGAATCTAGGTATTAATTTCAATGAAAAACTTACTTGGTCTAATCATATTACGACTGCTGCTGGGAAAACTTACTCAATGCTTGCAACTTTATGGAATACGCAACATATAATCCCCCGTAACATTCGAATTTTGCTTGCAAAAACATATCTTAACTATTACATTTTTACACTTATTTTTTTCCGGGGTTTCCCTCTTTTTATTATTTTTTAAACTTTTTCTTTTAACTCAATCTCTCTGTCTGTCGTGGGGCAACCCCATTCCCCCTTATCCAATTGATCTGAAACTTGACCCATGGTCTTGTTGTAACTGATTAATTTCAAGGTAGTCACGCACAGTTACGCGTGGGCTCACACAGTCACGGAGTGATCTAAATGTCATTTCCCCTCATCCGATCGATCTGAAACTTGGTAGATATAGTTGCTGTAAAGAAAGATAAACTTCGACAAAGTCACGCACAGTCACGCATAGTCACGCACAGTCACGGAGTGATTTAAAACACATTTCCCCGCATCCGATCGAGCTGAAACTTTGTCCATAGACTTGGGCCAAAGATAAATTTTAAGATAGTCACACACATTCACTCACAGTCACGGAGATATTCAAAGCTCAAATGCATAAGGAAAGAAAGAGTTTTAATAAAAAATTTGTTTTCATGTTTTGTTTTGATTTTTTATTCTATTTTTATTTTAGTTTTTTTTTATTTTAATTTTTTATTTTTATTTTTATTCATTATTCTTTTTATTTATTTTTATATGTTAAAACTTTTTATATGTATAAACTTGTAATATTTTTTATAATTATTTGTTAGTTTTGCTCTAAAATTATTTAATATTTTTATATATACATTAATTATTATGGAAATCCAATTTCGAATTCAATTCAATGTAAAACTCCTATACTTAAATTATAAGATTATAAATCTTGTTGTATGGGAAATCATATAAATAAATAAATAACACAGACGGACGGACATCGCTAAATCGACTCAGAAAGTGATTCTGAGCCGATCGGTATAATATAAGTTGTGTCTGTATCAAACATTTTTGGTAGTTACAAACATCAGCTCAAAGTCATTATTATGTAATTCGATTCGAAACGAAAATATTTTTGAAAGGTATTTCCTTTCGAAAATTGAAATGGAAATAATGGTACAAAAGCGGACTACAAAGTACAGTTCATACGAAGTCGTAATTTTTTCATTCGGGTATAAAAATCCTGACGTTTCTTTTCTTCTTTAGCGAGTAAGGCACGGTCGATACTTTCGCGCAAAGAAATATGGCAGAAAACACCGTGTCAGGTATAATCGACAAGGTTTTGACACTTGGACAAATGGCTCATTTCGTGGAATTGAGTGGGGCGGATACCCTTTAATTTCTCTTTTCATTGCAAGGATTCACTCTCCACACAGAATAAAAATCCTAAAAAAGTAAATCTTAGTAAATTAACATTGATTTAAAAATTGTATATTTGCAAATTTTTGCACCAACATTCGTTAGCAATATAAATTCTCTGGTAATACTTAGAAAATACAAACAAAACTGTAGAAGCTGTATTTCTATAGAATGTGAAGTAACATTGCTTTAAATTGTTCTTACAAAAAAAAAAAAGTAATAATACTAACAACAATAATAAAAAAAACTGACCAGATGCTAAGGAACTTACCCAATCATAGAATCTGTTTTAATGTATTTTATTTAAGTGTTTAAAACTAAATAAATTTTCAGATATAGTTTTTCATTTTTTTTATTAATTTTCCCAAAATGGAAAATAAATTAAAAATTCGATTGTATTTAACCCAATCACCAGATTGATTTGTTATAACAGAATTTAATTTTTCTTTTGGCCAAAAATACCAAAACATAAAAAAGTTTGCAGTTCTTTTGTTACAACCGAAAAATAATTTTAAACACTATATTATTTTTATCATAGTAACCAACAATCCACCACAATATCTGATTTTATATTTTCTTCTTAAAATATGTCGTTCTAATATAGTTTGTTGTTGCAATCCCCAGTATTTAGTGTCGAAGCATTTTATACTGCTTTCAATTTAGATGCATCAATTGAATTAGTTTTTTTTTTTATTTGTGAACATTGATTGCTAAACTGAACTAATTTTGCTATCTAGAGTACTTTAACTTTAAAAGAAATTTTGATTATAAGGTTGTAAGTGAAGAAAATCTGCCCACAGAGTGGTATAAATAGCAAAACTGTATCTAGAAAAATTGTTCTTCTTTCCATTCAACAATATGATTTACAATTTTCAAATATTTTATTATGATTAATCAATTAAGACGGTTGATTGTTTATTCCATTCTCCATCAATAGATTACTGCTAAAGCTTTATATCAAATCCTCAAATATATAAAATATAGATTAGTTTTATTGTCTAATATCAAAAAACTATTTACAAATAATTTTTAAAGTGAATTCTTGTGTTTGCAAATTGCAACCATTAGAAACTGTGAAAATTGAACATTACAAAATAACATTGCATTCTTACCACAATTTATTTATGTTTTTGCTACATGCATTTAAACATTACAAAATGTTTAGATTTTTCATTTACCATCTTGTGTATATTCGAAAGGAACTAAAAAAAGAGAAAGGGAAATAAAGCAAAATATAATAACATGACATGTATCTACGAGTACAGTGGCCGGCCAAAGCATTAGTGACTCACTTGGCCAGGACACTTAGTGATTGTGTCAAAAGAAATATTTAAAGGACCAGTATTTTTTTCTAGTTATGCAATCTCGGTTTCAAAAAGGTTTTTCCTATTTCTGCTACAGGTATTTTCTTGGCTTCCCAGCACATTATCGGGTAAAATTATGATAAAAATAAGATCTATTAAATACTGGACATTGTTAATGAGTAAAGCCAGGGCGGTTTGACTTAGAGGATCAAAAATGGTCAAGACCATTATTTTGCCAATAACTGTTAAATCAACAGTGTAAGCTGATCGTATCATTAAAGGACATTTATTTAGAATGGAAAGCTTACAAATTCAATCATTCACACTTTTGACCTTTAGTGATACCAAGTTCAAATTTATTGCAAAATATTTTATTGAAGTTTATTTTTATTTAATTAAACTTATGAAAAACACTCTAAAACTATACCGTATTTAGGCTCTCATTATTTGATAATGTGCCGAAAACACTATTTATGATTCGACACTTGTTGGTTGTAAGAATCTAAATTAGTTATAGGTCAATTGGTATTTGTTATGACTATAAAGTACGTCATTTCTGATTTGATAATTTTATTTATGTCTTCTAAAGATCGTTGCTGTAGAACTTCGAGACTTACAATTAATTATACCCAATACCACTATGTGGTTTGGGTATAATGACTTTGTGCTGCTGTTTGTAACTATCAAAAATATTTGACCTATACCCATCTTTTATTATACCGATCGAATCAGAATCACTATCTGATTCGATTTAACGAAGTCCGTCCATCCGTCCGTCCGTCCGTCTGTGTGTCCATGTAAAGTTTGTAATCAAACTGCAGGTCGCAAATACGAATACATTTTGATGAAATTTGGTATATAAGCTTCCGTTAGCCATAGGATGAACGCTATTGAAATTGGTGAGAATCAGTCTATGTTCAGTCCTAGCCCCCATAAAAATGACACCTATGAAATCGACTTAAATTGCCATAAGATCCAAATTATCACATATGTATATCTTAGTCAAATTGGGTTTGTATGTGTGTATTATATCAACTAATCAGTAGTCCAAAAATGATCCCTGGGACAACTCTTAGTCATAGGCTTCATATAGAGCTGCTCCCCGATCTTCACTTAAATCTATCAAAAAACAAAAATATTGCACTAACTCTTCTCAAATTTTGTTTGTATATATTTTTGCAAAATACAAGAGACCTTACCAAACATGGTCAGGATCGGTCCATTTTTGGGCCTAGTCCCCATATAGATATAGCATCCGATATGAACTCTTTCATATCTGCAGCTAAAAAATTAATAAAAATCCCACTCAAATTTGGTTTATGCTTATTTTCTATATCCAGTTAGTTGGGCCTGAGAGAAAGGGTCTCTAAACGTATGGTATAGGGTATTGCATAGTCGGACTAGACCGACTATTATTTTCTTACTTGTTTTCATTTGTGTTGCTCCAAGAAGTTTTACTTTCACTGATAACACTGTGCAATAGCCATTTTGGGGATAAGAAATTCCAAGTCAGGATGAAAGTACTAGGTCAGTATAGTAAAACCTCCACAAACTCTCTCATGACCTTTTATGTTTTTATACCCACTATGTAGTCAGGGTATAACGAATTTGTGCCATCCTTCATTATACCGAATCAATTTCTGAGTCATTTTGGCGATGTCCGTCCGTCCGTCCGTCAGATCTACTCACATGCAAATGACCCCTATGAGATCGACTAAAATTGCAATAAAATCCAAATTATCACAAGAGCAAATTGGGTTTTGGTGTGTGTTTATTACATCTATTAATCAGTAGTCCAAAAATAAACCTTATAGGACAATTCTTAGTCATAGCCCCCATATACAGCTGCTTCCCAATATTCACTTAAACCTATCAAAAACGAAAATATTGCATATATTTTTCTCAAATTTGATTTGACAGGTTATACAGCTGTTTCGGTAAGAGTCACCAACCCTTATTAGTAACCAAAAGCAGTAGATAGTTTGTTTAGTAAAAAGTTAAATTCATATATATTTGCTGAAAACAACCAAATGAGAATTCAATCAAAATTTATACTATTTAAGCCTCTTCCAATATAACAAACTAAAATATAAAACAACTTTGAAACAAATATGTTTGTATATGAGTACACATTGATAAAGATCGAAAATAGGATTCTTTTATTTTTATAAAAAATAATGAAATTAAAAAATGATTCATTAAATATTCAGTTGTTTTTCTATTTTAGAGTACTTATTTGCTTTCATTAATATGAAAATTGTAAGCAATATTATCTATAATATTAATAGGCTAGGCGATTTCTTGTGACCGATGTTTTGTTCTACCGTTTTAACCCGATTTTGACCAAGCGTATATTATTTGAAAGGTATTTCTTTTTAGCTGGTCACCAGATTTACAGATTTTTAAATTTTTTCCTTCATTTTGAGAAAATTGCATTTAAAGTTGCTACTAACACATCCATACATAAAATTATACATATCGCACCTGTACCTCTAAAGTGAGTCAACTCAAAATTTACAAGTTTTCAGTAGAGGCAAAAAACTTTTTTTTAAATATTTACTATAAAATTTAAAAACAGTTATTTCATTGCAAAGAATTGCGAATAATAAGTATACAACAGTAGCTGTTTTTGCGATTTTTTAGTGGTCATCAAAAATAAAAAATTTTTTGGGTGCAGTTCAAAATATGTCTTTTTACTGGATTCTAAAGAAGCTACTCTAATAACACAAAGAGGGTTACAGCTGTAATTTTTTTTATGAAAGACTAGAAAAACCGATGTAAGATTTTTACAGTGGATAGATATGACCACTGTTTATCTTTTCCTTGCAAAAAGTGAAAATTGAAAAATTTTGAGTTTGACTCACTTTAGAGGTACAGGTGATATGTGTGTTTATTAAAATTGTTAATGGGTTTGTTAATGAGTTTATTATCTTCATTCACAATAATAAAACAAAAAAGTGTTGGTTTGTGAATTGGCTAAGTTGAAAAATAAAGTTGCCTAGAAATTGCACTCGAATTTCGAGCGCTGCAGTCTGCTAGTTATTAACAAAACCTCGAAATAGAAAAAAATTTCATAAAATTGCCTTGTGGTTTTATAATTTTTTTTTAATAACAATAAACAGAAATTAATAGTGCTGATGAATTTAGAAGACAGTCACATAGTATTTTATCAATTTAGATATATTGATATTGATATTGATATATATTTATATATTGATAATTGACATTATTTTATATATTCCATTTCACGGATGATCAGTAATTATACCCTATACCATTATGTGATTTGGGTATAATGACTTTGTGCTGCTGTTTGTAACAACCAATAATATTTGACCTACACCCATCTTTAATTATACCGATCGAATCAGAATCACTATCTGATTCGATTTAACGATGTCCGTCCGTCCGTCCGTCCGTCCGTCCATCTGTGTGTCCATGTAAAGCTTGTAATCAAACTGCAGGTCGCAAATATGAATATATTTTGATGAAATTTGGTATTTGATCTTCTATCGGCCATGGGATGAACGCTAGCCCCCATACAAATGACCCCTATGAAATCAACATATATTGCCATAAGACCCAAATTATCATACAAATCTTAGTCAAATTGCGTTTGTATGTATATATTACATCCATTAATCAGTAGTCCAAAAATGATCCCTATCGGACAACTCTTAGTCATAGGCCCCATATAGAGCTGCTTCCCGATCTTCACTTAAATCTATCAAAAAGCAAAAATATTGCACGGATTCCTTTCAAATTTGGTATGTATATATTTTTTCAAAGTATAAATGACTTACCGATCGACTCAGAATCACTTTTTGAGTTGAAATAGCAATTTCCGTCCGTCCGTCCGTCCGTCTGTGTGTTCATGTAAAGCTTGTAATCAAACTACAGGTCGGAAGTATGTACATATTTTGATGAAATTTGGTATATAAGCTTCCACCGGCCATGGGATGAACTGGTGAGAATCGGTCCATACAAATGAACCCTATGAAATCGACATAAATTGCCATAAGTTCCAAATTATCATATAGATCTCAGTTAAATTGGGTTTGTATGTGTTTATTACATCCATTAATCAGTAGTTCAAAAATACTGCCAACAGGAAAATTCTTAGTCATAGGCCCCATATAGAGCTGCTTCCCGATCTTCACTTAAATCTATCAAAAAACAAAAATATTGCACAGATTTTTCTAAAAATTGGTTTGTATATATTTTTTCAAAGTATAAGTGACTTTACCAAATATGGTCAGGATCGGTCCATTTTTCGACCTAGTCCCCATTTAAATATAGTGTCCGATATGAACTTTTTCATTTCTGCAGCGAAAAAATTTATAAAAATGCCACTCAAATTTGGTTTATGCATATTTGCTATATCCAATTAGTTGGACTGAAGAGATAGGGTCTCTTAACCATGGTATAGGGTATCGCATATTCGGGCTAGACCGACTATAATTTTCTTACTTGTTTTTTTCCTTGCATCTTCTGATTTGGTTTAAGGGTTTAAATTTTGGTTTAAATCAATTTTCTCGCAAACAACATTTTTGAAGTCCTTGAGCATCATAACTCAAAATATATTTGACCGATCCTTCTGAAATTTTATACACTCTTTCTACACATAAATCAACATTTTTTTTTTCCAATTTTTTAACAACAAATTCACCGAAATTTTGTAGCAAAAAATCGTGTTTTTCACTTCAAAATGCCACAAAAAAAAAACTCTTCCTGGCTACCTAGGGAAACATATCGCCTTTTAAACGAATTTCGATTTTTATGTTTCACATGATCCGGTAACGAGTTGTGATGTTCTTATTTATTAACATTTTTTCAAAGATACTTCAAATGTTATGCTACAACGTGTATGAAAAAATAATTTAACATTATTCGTACCTTGAAAATACGCCTTTTTTCGCCTTTAAAACTTTACCCCGCCCTTAAATTAAATAAATGTAAATTGACAAATAAACAAATACGTTTCTGCACTTTATAAATTCAAAAATCTCTCGATTTTTCATGATATGGAAGATTTATTTAAAAATAGTAAAAAGCTCTATAATACCTCATATAAACTATGTATTTAAGTTGAATAGTCAAAACTGGCTAAACTCTTAACGTTTATATATCAAAATTATTGTATTCCTAACTATAATATAGTGAACAATAAAATAAATTGATAGTAAAAAGCTTATAAAACTAAAATAAAAACTCTTCTAATATGTTAAAATTATAAGAAAATAATTACATCAACAAATAATTGACATACAGGCAAAAATAAATTACTCACAAATTGTGATTTTGATTTCTAAAAAAAACCATGGAATTAGTGACTGCGATATTGATAACACTGTGTAACATTTTCAGGGTCATTGTCTAGGGGGATGAGAAATTCCGCCAGAGAAATTATTAGCCCTAACTTTTTTGTATGTCCTTTTATATTGTTTCCTTATTTTGATGTTTGTTTGCTTAGTTCTTCAGCTATAACTCAGGAACCATTGATGATTTCTCATTTCATTCTTCTGCAAAAATGTAGCTAAGGCTTAAATAAATAATTTTTATTAATATCCATGTTGCAAATGGAATAAAAAATACTGATTTAATATTAAAAATGTTACTCATATGTATCCAGCTCTTGTACTCCAAATAAATTATAATCATCTGCCTTGAATATGTTATGCTATTCAAAACATTGTTTTAATAAAATCGGGAAAAATTAAAATTTTTTGCCATCTTTATTCGATCAAATTAATCAAAGTTCATGTGCTGAAGTAATTTGCCTAAGAATGGAATGAGAAATCAATAATGGTTTTTGAGTTATTGCTGAAAAATGAATTGAAGCAAATAAATATCAAGCTAAAGAAACAAGTAAGCCAAATATAAACGGTCTAGACCGACTATGCAATACTCTATACAATTCGTTTAGAGAATTGTTCTTAGATCGAATTACTTGGGTACGAAAATAAGCTTAAACCAAATCTGAGTGGAATTTTTATTATTTTTTTTGCCTGCAGAGCTGCAGGCTAGGTCGAAAAATGGACTAGGTCGAAAAATGGACAGATCCTGGCCGTAGTTGGTAAGGTCAGCTTCATATAGGGTTTAATTTTGGACTACTGATAAATGTATGTAATAAACATACATAAACCCAATTTGACCGAGATCTATATGATAATTTGGATGTTATGGCAATATTAGTCGATCTCATAGGGGTGTATTTGTATGGGAACTAGGTCTGAACATGGACAGAACTTCACCAATTTCAATAGCGTTCATCTTATGGTCGGTAGAAGCACTAAATTGCGTCAAAATATATTCATGTTTGCGACCTCTAGTTTCATTACAAGATTTACATGGACATACAGACGGGCGGACGGACAGACGGTCGGACGGACATTGCTAAATCGACTCAGAAAGAGGTTCTGCCAAATATTTTTGGTAGTTACAAACATCAGCACAAAGTCATTATACTCTGCGCAGATTCGGAAAACTGTTCACTCTGAGGTCCTAAGCTAGTGTCTGTTTTAGTACAAAATTCTAATGCATGATGAAATACTGCATGCAACAAAGTAAACACTAAACAAAGTTTGAGGAAATTGCTTTTGAATGTTTAAATATATTGCCCTGCACTTTCGTCTAATGTTTTACCAAAACATGAGCTTACCATAATACTCGTATTGAAGCTGTTGAAAACGTCAGCAAAAAGCAAAAACTTTAATGATAGATTTTCTCCAAGAAAAGACACATCTTTTACAGAGTTTGCTTAAAGAATTTCCGTCCTGCAATAATTTTTTTGAGCATTGCAAAACTTAGCTTTTCGTTATGACAACCATAAAAATGGTTTTCGCCTAATTTATATGAGGTATTGTTGCTAGGGGAAAAATGTCAACCATTTTGTTAATTAGTTTTTGAGAATAATCGTTTTCATGTTCCTCGTCTATATTTATAATTTTTTGGTCTGGCAACCCTAAAAATCGTTGTCGCCCAATTCATATGGGGTGATGTAGCAAGGGCAAAATGTCAACTATTTTTCTTTACGATGCTTAGTTTTCTACTCATAAGCGATTTTATGTGCCCCAATCGATCTGACAACTCGAAAAAATATTTAGTTACCGTCCAATTCATATTAAACTAGAGGACCCCTGCTGCTCCGCAGCATTATATTATATTATATTAATTTTTATAATATAATACCAAAATTTGCCAAGAGAAGTTAACGTACAGTAATGCCAAAATATACCAAGAGAAGTTAACGTACAGTAAAAGTAAAGTTGATTGTCCACGCATAACTTTCCTCAAACCCAACGAATTTGCCAAGAGAAGTTAACGTACAGTAATGCCAAAATATGCCAAGATAAGTTAACGTACAGTAAAAGTAAAGTTGATTCTCCACGCATAACTTTCCTCAAACCCAACGAATTTAAGCAGTTAATAGCTCAAAAGAAGGAGCTTGATCCACTGAGTGTTCTTAGACCTATGTCAACAGCCTACGTTAATAAGAACTCTAGTTATAGAGGTTTGAGAGAAGAAAAATATTGAAAAGATCTTGAATGCAAAGTTTATTCATAAATTCTTTTAATATATAAGATGTTGTTGCTGAGTGGCAAAATGCCACCCAATTTTCTCTTAGATTTATGATCTCTGCCAAAATTTTGCGCTATTCATTCTATTCTCAACAGCCCATTGAATGCATATGTCAAAACATTTAATTGCATCTTCATGTTTAACCTTTAGTAATGGGTTCACTGAAGCCAATCATGCAGATCCCCATAATAAAACTAGAATATGCAAAATTTGCATTAAGTAAATTTAAGGAATGATCACCGTAAGGCTGAAAAGGGAACATCATCTTCTGTCCATGACATTGCAACTAAAGATATTGCTTCAAATAAATCTGTCTTTTTGAGAGATGTTTAAAAATCTTCAGATAATGCCGTAATTTTCGATAGCAGGCTACTACGATAATTTAGCTTTAAAAGGCTTATCGCATTCTGATCCATCGGTTGAATTAGTGGGGTGAATTGAGACGGCATATACCTAACCAAAATTATTCCATTTTTAGTTACTTGAACCAATTCTTCAGTAGGGGGTTGACTTGGAGCATTTTCGAGCAAGAGAAGCACTTTTATGAGGAGACTTTTAGCTTTTCTTCCGGAACAAGCAAATTCTGAGTTTCCATAAGCAACAGGCAAATCTTTGTTACGAAAAGATCTTGGCTTTTGGGCTTTTCCAATCACAAAAGGCTTAATTTTCTTTGAGAGTTTTCTTTTGAGAGTTTTCTGCCATGTGTGGAATTTTCACCCTGAAATACACACGTTTTGTCCGGCAACATTTTTCAATAAAATCCAGAGTCATCTACACTAAAAACTTCTTCATGTGTAAGACCGTGCTCCTTAATAGCTGCAGCAAATTTATTGATGAATGGAACTATAAGTTCTTTAGAAGACTATAGCTTTTCGCCAAATTCTTTGATTAGTCTTATACTATAGCGTTTTTTGAATTTGGTGAACCAGCCATCACTGGAAAAAAGTCGCCTTCATTAAACTTTTTATGAAATTCCAGATCCCTACTGTAATATGAAATTTTCTTTGGCATAAGCTCATTTTCCATTTTTTTAAATTCTCCAGCTGCTATTCTGTAGCGGTATTTTAGTGCACTTGTTGCAGCTTAAAGGTGCGCCTTCTGGTTTCTTATAATGTAAATGAAATTTCGTATAGAGATATTCCACTTTCAGTGTCTTCTATAATTTTTAACTTATTTCCTAAAGAAATTTGCTTCTTTTTGACTTCGATTACTTAAAACGTTTTGTATGTATCAAATATAGAACACGCGACACAAGACACTTTTTATCACTATTAAATTTCGTACCAAGTAACTATTTGGCAGTTGACTGTAGAAAAAATTAAGTAAAAACTTCGAATTCCTATTATCGAATAGCAAAGATTTTTTTTTCGTACTACAAAACTGTCAATGTAAAAAATTTGCCTTTCGTACTATTAGAAATTCGTGGAAACGAAAGTACACTCTATTGGACGTCTACTGTATAAAAATAATTGAGATAACTTCTGTCAATTTTTCTTTGTTTTTAAGATTGCCCTGCTTCGCTACGAGTTACCAAAATTTACGGATATCTATGTTTATCAAGACTTTCGCTATTGTCGTACACCAGATATATTGTATGGCGAGTGTTACGTCCACTATTCCGATCTCGCCCATTTTGCACAACTATTCACATTGATAACTTGTAGTACTCCAGATATTTGATATTAAAAATTCACTTTGTGTGGGAGGTGCCACGTGCACATGATTTATTAAAAAATTTATAGCCTGTGTTACTTTCTATAGTCAAATTTAGATGCTGTGAAAATTTCAAGCAAATCGGTCCAAAGGTGTGGCCTGTTCTAAACTTGAAACACACAGACTTTCACTTTTTTATACATAGATTTAGTAAACTGATTCTGCATCGTTATCGTTATAGCCGAAATATTTTTTTTGAGGCACTCTAATATTTATTCTAATATTTATTTCATTTCGTATATTAACAAATTTAAAGAAAAATTTATTTTCCAACTTATTTTATTAAATATATTCAAAAAGCTTCTACATTATTAAAACAGAAAAGTTAACAAATATTTAAAAAGCTTTCGAAGAAACGTGATAAGTAAATACTTACTTCCGTACTTATTTGGAAAAACCCTGTATATTGTAGATATCGTTGTATTTGTATATTTTTTGTATGCATACATTCGTAAGTGTTGAAGAAAAACATGCAACATTGTTTTGTAAAATTATTACCATAAAGTGGCAGTGATTTATTTGAGTTCAGTGAAAACTTCCGTTTCCTTTTTGTATACGAAGGATATTTCACTCTCTAACGATGGCAACAAAATCAACTTAAGATGGTTGGTTTTGTGTTAGAACACAACCAAAACACTTTTTGTGGTACATACAAATCATAAGTTTATGTTTTTGTTGATGTTGGTGTTGGTCTTGGTGTTAGCAATAAACAGCAGAAAGTGTTTAAATTTAATAATCTATATTTCAATTCCGTTATCCGAACGTTTGTAAGGGATGGCTCGAATGCTTTTTACATTTTTATGATGTAGGGCATCTAATGGTCGCTCTCGTTGGTCTTTAATTTTGCAAATTAACTAAGATTGCACGAAAGATTTTCTATATTTTCTAAGTTTAAGTACATATTAACGATGAGAAAAAATCTCTTTGCAAACGGAAATCAAAAATAACAAAAATAAAAAAGGAAAAATATTTGAAAAACAAATAAAAATCAACATTTCAACTGTCAGTAAACAGGAAGAATAACGTTTAAATTTGTATAGTTATTCGAATAGCGCAAAATACCGGATGCAATTTCGTACAAGTTGATGGGAACTAGACAACCAGTAAGCATCTGCATAAAAACATCAGCTAAATTTAAGGTGGATATGTGTAGGGCTGGGGAATAACATGGAATACGATTTTGTTGCTGCTTTTCAGATTTGTTTGGAAAAATGGAAAAATTAAGAAATAAAAAATATGTTAGTTTTTTATTGTTGTTATTTTAACACTTCGACAACAATAAATAAAATAAAGTCAATATTGTTTCTTTTGTCCAATCAATTTATTTATCTTATAATTTAAAAACACAACTTGCCATAGAACACTTTAATTCGACGTACAGAAACAGAATGACAAGAGAATAATCTTTTTCGACAGTCAGTGCTGCCAGCCATTACACATATATAAGACTTGTCCCGTTTTAACAAAACAATGTTGCTTTTGCCCTGCACACTAGCCAGGGATGCCGTGTGCATTCAACATTTATGTATCGTCAATCTTTTTTGTTGCAATAATTAGTTCTTTATTGTTCGGTTCAAGATCATGTATACATTTTGTAATAATAGAAAAGATAATACTTTCCGCAATGTAAGAGAAATATGGAAAAAATTGAAGACAGCGCTAGATGGAGTAACTACTTTCGAAAAAAGCGACTTGTTCATCTTCACCATTTATTTATTTATTTATTTATTTCATGTCAGCTATAAGCCCATTGGGTCAAATAGCCGCAGATATAACTTAATAGAAGACAACAATTTTATAAATGAATTCATTATTTATATAATTCATATAAAATACATATTTACTTAAGGAATAAATACTCTCTATATATACACAACAACAACGCGATAAAGACAATTTGATCCGCAGCAATAATAATAATTTAAAGGTTTGTCCTAAATATATTTTCAAAATGTGACACGGTTCCACTAAATTTCCTTTCTGCATACGGTATCACTGAATTCTCGCTTTATTCAATTACAAGTCTCGTAATGTGAAAAAAAGCTTTTTCTTTTTTATTTTTTGCCAACCGTCCTCTAGATGGAACTGTATGGCATGTGAAATCTTAACAGACTAATCACAAAATTGCATTGTACTTCATGTTCTGTATGTTAGTTTTTTATGTATTGTCGATCTGATTTGTTGCAATAATTAGTTCTTTATTGTTCTGTTCGTACAATGTAAGAGAAACTAATTATTGAAATAAAAAATGTTTACGTAAAAATTAATTAAAACATTGAAACTATTAAATTCGCCGGTGCCGAACATTTGATACCTTCCACCTGTGACTTAAACTCAATATTACAGAAGGGTACTTTAAAAAAGGGGCCCTTAAAAAAACGCAGACCTTTTTTGAATGGGTAAAAATGGGTACTTTAAAAAAGGGTACTTATTAACTTGTACATTTATTTATTATTAATAAATAAAAAAAAATAAATAAATAAGGGCACTTTTCTAAAAAAAAGCTAATTTTTATAAACAGGGTGAAACAAGGGTATTTTTTTAAAAGGGTAATTTTTTCAAAAAAGCATACTTTTTTAAGAAAGGGGACATTAAAAAAGGGTAATTTAAAAAAAGGAAACAGGGTACTTAAAAAATTTAATAATAGTTAATAAAGGAACTTTTTCAAAAAAATTTCTTTTTTTAAAAAACTCACTTTTCTTTAAATTTACTTTTTTTAGTAACAGGTACTTTTTAAAAAAAAGTGCTTTAAAAAGGTAATTTTTAAAAAAAATTTTTTTTAAAATTATAACGTGATAACGATAAAAATATCAGGCAATACTTCTTTAGGCTACATTAAGCAAAGGCCATAACTACAATAATAAGAAGAATTACAACATATACATTACGGATATAACTTTTTTTTTTTGCATTATTAGTACCCATAACTACGTTGTAGCCCATTATGTTTTGACCATAAAAATCATATTCCGAGGTCATTTGCGCAAAAAAAAGTTCCCGCCACCAAGCAAATTTCTTCAAGAAGAAAAAAAAATATTAAAAATATTAAATTTTTTTTTTAAATTAATTTTCTTCATTTATTATAAGTACATAAATTAAAGTTGAACAAACATTTACACTTTTACATAACTATTTGTTATATGAAATGAACTTCAAATTTAATGTGCGTGAAGATTTACATAGCGGATAAATATCCTGTACCGTTTTGATTGCTCTTTCAGCACATATGTTGCTTATTTACTGCCCCGGTATCGCTGATGGTTCCGGAACCCAATGTCTAAAAAAAACATCCACGAGCACTCTTATATGTTAATAAAGATTTTTTTAGAGCCACAAAATTATTTTCTTTAAAACAATGATCGGAAAACCAAACATCGTACCACGGACCACATACGAACTCATAAATGTTATATAGTTTTTGACGATATTTTGGAATAAGTATAAAGGTCAATATTGCTAAAATGGCTCTCGAGTTCCATCGAGCATTGTGTATTGTTGGTATTGCTTTAAAGTTAATGTATGGAAATTTTTTATTTTTCTGATAGTATCTAAAAGCTTTACCAAGTTCATATAAGTACTGCATATCATCACGCCAATTTATGTGTTCAACTTTGATTCGTTCTTCATTCTGTTTGTAACTTTTCTTCAGATCTTCGTAGTTATTTATCAATTCGTGAACAAAATCATAACAAATATTAGGCGAGGAAGGCTTTCCTTCCGAGCATTCGTCCATTATATGTCTTGATACAAGATCAAGAATATGATGCTGTCAGCCAATATGTTGTGGTGGAACTGAACCCATTGATACACAATGATTCTGGAGAAGAGTTACAACTCCACTTTTTCCCAGTGTTTACGCTGGTCGTATCGCAGACGATCATTTTTATTGAGTTCCATAAGTTGAATTTATTCAAAAAATCTTTAATACCATTAAATAAGGTTTAGACTTTACCATTGTCCAAAATAAGTACGGCTAATTTTATTTCTTTGCATTAATTTTTTAAAACTATCACCTGAATTTCTTTATCATCTATTTTTTTCCCATCAAAGTGAATGCACCAAAATTCATTTTGCAAAATTTCTAAATAAATAATTTCTTGTCGTTCAGCGGATTTCATCACAGCTTTATATATACCGGCTTGGGATGGTGTTGATATATGTATTAACTCCTGATTCTACTAGATGCTTACAAATTTTGGCAGCTTTTTTTGTGCTTACATGTACTTGAGTTACTAGGTTAATAGCTGGATTTAAAGATTTCTTCACATTTTTTTCTCTTCCTGGAGGTGTGTAATTGTCATCATCACTAACTAAGTCATGTTCTATACTAGATTCAAAATTAGAGTCACTACTGCTATTAAGCTCATAATCTATTTCGGTACTGGTTTTTTTCTTGTCGGCATTGCTATCACTAAATTCGGGATCGTCTATTTTGGATGTTATAGTAAACATTTTATTAAAATCGCGGCTTTTTGAATGTTTTAAAAATTTTTGATAGTTTTGTATCAATTTTTTACTTTTCTTTTTATAGATCTTAATGCAAATGCTGGCACACGATTCTTGTTACACAAACTAATTAATTCTTTCGATATAATATCGTATCTTTTTGTTTTGCACTTTTCTTATTTAAGTAAGGCATTAAATCGACCAATAATTACTTATTCTTTAGGCATTCTTTTTAACTGGGACAAAGGTTTGTCAACGCTTTTTATTACCGCAAACTTATTGTTTTTACTTTCAAGTGTTTTTAATGACATAGTCCACGTTATGACATTTTTTGAGTACTTAAAAAGCTATTTTTATTAGACATTTATGAAGAGCGAAAAATACCGCAAACGAAATCAAAAACTCTTAAATAAAACATTAATTATATGAATTAATAACTATCATTAATTACAGGGCCTCCTTCAAATTGATTTTTATTAAAAAAATAATAATTTAAAATTTTGAAAAAAAATTTTTTTTTTTTTTAATTTAATATCTATATCTATATATATAGATAATATCATATCTATATTTTTTAATTTAATTTAATATGATTTGCAGTCTTTATCTTTAGATCCCTGCATCTTAAAAACTACTTCAATTATCGACTTTAACAATAAGCACTAATACTTTTACATTTTTGCGCTCCTGGCGTATAAAAATTAAGTTATTTTGGTCTAAGTTTAATATATAATTCTAATAATAAAAAAGTATAAACTACAAACTTCATCGCGTTGGTGGCGGTAACTTTTATAACGTCAGCGAAAAAGTAATGACGCAGTTTATCATATTTCTCCATGGTCTATACAGCTATGATAGGTACCTTTTGAAATTCGCGAAGAATATAAAAAAGTTATACCCCTAATATACATTTCTTAAGAAAAACTACAAAAAAATTTAACATTTTTATTTTTTCAAGAGTTTTTAACATTTTGATTAATGTCTCGTGATCTTAAGGACCGATTTCAGTGATTTTAAATTGCAACTCCTTCGGGATCTTAATAAAAGTTTTTCTGCGAAAACGAAAAGTCTAGCTTAGTTATTGAGGGTGTGATCGTGATTTCCACAGACAGACCGATAGACGATCATCGCTGAATCAACTTCCCTGGTTATAAGTATCAGGAAAATATATGCTTTTGGGGTCTCCGGAATTTATTTCGATGCGTTACAAACCGAATGACATATCTATAAACATCCTCTGCAAAGTGGTGTGGAGGGTATAAAAAAGTATTTTGGAGATTTCAAAATTTCCTAAAAAGTTTGCTAAATAAATATTTTTTTTTATTATATTCCCTATAAATTTTATAAAATGGTTTGTTTGTCTGTTTGTTTGTGTAGGCTTTAGGCCAACATGGCTAAACTGATTATATTGAAACTAGTTAGTTGTAAGGCCCGATGAAAACTGACAAAAATACTTTATTTAAGGAAACATTTTTTTGAAAAAAAAACTTTTTTTAAAAAACTGTTATTTTTTTAAGAAAATGTACTTTTCAAGGAAAATGTACTTTTTAAGGAAAATGTACTTTTTAAGGAAAAGGTACTTTTTAAAGAAAAGGTGCCTTTTAAGGAAATGGTACTTATTGAAGAAAATGTAATTTTTAAAGTAGTTTCTAAAGAAAGTCTACTTTTTTAAATAAAATTTACTTTTTAAAAAAGAAGTACATTTTTTCAGATATAGCTGCTATTTTAAGAAAATTAACGTTATTAAGAAAAAGTACTATTTTACGAAAAAAGACTTATAAACAAAATTAATGTTTTAAGATAAGGCTCTTTTTAAGAAAATATGCGATTTTAAGAAACGGTACTTTTTAAGAAAAATTAGTTTTTAAGAAAATTTACTGTAAAAAAATTACCTTTTTAAGAAAAAGTAGTATTTTTTAGGTACTATTTGATGAGAGGGAACTTCTTTAAAGAAACGTATTTTTAAAGAAAATGTACTCTTTAGAAATTGATACAAGGTACTTTTTTAAGAAAATTTCCTTTTTTTAAAAAAATATACTTTTTTTCTAAAAATTTACCTTTTTAGAATACCTTTTTCTTAGAAAATGAACTTTTTAAGGAAATGTAAGTTTTTAAGGCCAAGTAACGTTTTTATGAATAGATAGTTTTTTATAAAAATTAACTTTTTTTAATAATATATATTTTATTTTAAGAAAATGTAGTATTTTAAGAAAAGGTAGTTTTTTAAGAAATGGTCAAGTAAATTCACTCTATAAAGAAAATTTACTTTCAAAAGAAAAAGTTCTCTTTAAGGAAAAGTTACTTTTTTAAAATAAAGGTATTTCTTTAAGAAAAGGTACTTTTTTTTTAAAGAAAAAGTACTTTTTAAAGAAAATATGCATTTTAAAGCAAATAGATGTTTGAAGAAAATCTAATCTAAAAAAACATTTGCACATTTGTTTCAAAATGTTATCTATATTCTGTAAGACGGGTTATATACCTGTTTCGAGTCGAGTTACAAACCCTCAGAAGTTAATGTGAATCCAAGCAAAGAGTAATACTATTTAACTTTTTCCAATGTAAAACTATAATATGAAAAAACTTTGATCTTGAGCCTGATTAATTTCTAGCTCAATCTTTAAAATTAAAATGATAAAGATAGAAAACAAGATTTTTTTTTATATTTGTAAAAATATAAAATTATGAATTAAAAAGGTTTAAAAAAAATTTTTTTTAAAGGAAAATTAACTTTTTTAAGAAATTTTACTTTTTTAAGAAAAGGTACTTGTGTTTAAAATGGGTTTTTTAAGAAAATTTAATTTTTTAAGAGAATGTATTTCTTAAAGAAAATAGACTTTTTATCGCATTTTAAAGTTCCTAGCTCCAAGATATTTACACTTAGACGCTTGAGTGATAGCTTAAAGATATTAAATATTAAACATGCAGAATCAAATCAGTGAATCCATGATAAAAGTAACTTTATATAAGGATTTTTTGATCTCAGCATTCTCTAAAATATGGGCAGTGTTAGACGTGATGCGCTGCATAAACTGGAACGCAAACTAGCAATAATCGTTGCGGTTTACTCTAAATGTGCAAATTATTGGTATGAGATAAGTGTGTTATGTCGCGGGAGCATTCAATTATGGCCATTAAATCAGCCAAGAAGATATTCGAAAATATGGAACCCTTATGTGTGAAATTATCGTTCTTCAAGCTGGAGGCTTTCGGCAAACACTACCAATGATAACAAGCGGAACGAGAGATTTAAAGACAAGGGCGCCATAAAAGTAGCCTCCCAATGTTCATTTAAATTTGTTGTTATGTTTCAATATTAATAATCGAACAAAAATTAAATAGGCAAATAGGTCTTTATGTTTTTGTTCTTTTAATGTTCAATCTGTTTTTTTATTGCTTTTTTATTGTTAACTTAGAGCGAGTTTTCTGAATATCAGTTAAACTTATTTTGATGAAACTCAAGTTTTTTTTGTCAAATAGTTTAAAGTTATAAGACCGAGGTTTGGGAAATCAATTAAATTTAGTTCAGTTAAACTCAGGATTTTTAGAATTTTACTCAAATAGTTTGAAAGTTAAAAGAAAAATTAATAATATGTTACTTAAATATTAATCGTTTTTGCATTAAGCATTTGAATAAGAGAATAATTCTAGTTGAGACTAATAAATTTTAAACACCAGCGAAAGTCGACGAAAAACATTTTGTAAAAACAGCATAATTCGAGTTGTGTGTCTGAAAACTCATTTTGTTAAATAGGGAATAAAGCTATAATATAGTTTTTAGTTTCTAAATTTTCAATATCTCCACTCAAACCTTTAAAATGTTCTCCTGAAAAGATGCAAAAATAGACATATGCTGTTATGCCTTATGGCCACAGATTTACGTTATTTATAAAATCCAGCAACTAAAAATTTCAAACAAATCATCATACAAATTTATGGTGGACCATTTTTAGCAGCGGTTTTTCTTTTTTCCAGTTAAGTTGCTACAAATCGCAAAACTCTAATAATATATTCTTCATACATATATTTTTATTTATTTTTTATGGTAATTTGACTTTCGTATGTTTTCCCTATTAGGAATGTATTTAATACCAAGAATCTTGGTTAATTTGACACGGCCCTTAAGATGTCCAGGTCGAATAATTTTATAAAATTAATATTCTTAAAATAAAAAAATTTAATACAAATTTGTATTCATTTTTTTTCTAATTGACACAAAATCAATATCGCATTCAATTCCATTGAACAAGTTTATTAAACAAAACTATTTTTTTATTTTCAGCTGGAGTTGCAAGCGTTTCCTACTACAAAAAAAAAAGAAAAAATAACTAAGCTGATTTTTTTTTCTAATAAATTGTTATGCTATTTATTACTTTTTTTTTAAATTTATTTCAGATTAAACGTAAAAAAAGATGAATATCAGAAGACAAAGTATTCATTTATTTGAAATATTAATTCAAAAAAGCTATTTACATTAAATATTGCTTAAGTTAGTAAATTATAGGGTATCCTTTGTGGTTAATGACCTCTGTGAGTCAATTTGGCATTGACTTATCCATTAGTTTTGAACAACGTTATGCATTGAGGTGTGGCTTCTGCCTATGATCTGATCTATTTAACAAAAAGATTTTCCAGTATTTCTAAGCTATAGGATAATTTTGATATATAATTAAGTCAAATCAACTTTATAGAAACAAGTTTGTCCCCTACTAAAATAAAATCTATGTTACAGACCTTTACGTCGCACAGTGACGCCATTTAAGTTTTTTCGTTGCAAAAATCATAACTTTTGAACCAATTGAGATAATGAAATCATTTAGGAGCATATGATAGATAATTGTCCCACCTATGTCTGACCACGCCTTCTATATGCTTTCTTATGGAAAAATCATGTTTATGTCAACTAAAAAACATGATTTTTAACAATTTTATATTTTTTATATTTCTTTTTCAAGGTTTATATGCTTTAGAATTATTATCCATTAATAATATCGGAAAGCTCTCTAATTGTTAAAGATTGATATATAATTATATCTTTGCCATGCGTCAATATTTTATGGACCGACGGGGTCAATTTCTTCAGTGGATACATTTCTGCCAAAAGTGATGCATTTTTCGAAGCATATTCTCCATATTTTTTTATTTATTTATTTTTAAAACATGCAAGGTCGTTCCCAATTTTTTAATGATTTAATTGTCAATTCCAGTGATTCTAAAGGGTCCGCCTAATAACTGAATATTATCTCAAATTTTTTATTTGAAAGTACAATCCTTCCGGTTAATAATGGAAAATATTTTCATTCAAATGGCTGCCTCGGCTGGCCATGCAGTAGCCTACACGATCGGTCCAACTTTTAAGCACATTATCACGAATATTATCCTTTAATGCGTCAATTGTCTCTGGCTTGTTAGCGTAACACTTATCTTTAAGGCACCCCACAAATAATAGTCCAACGGTGTCAAATCGCAGCTCCGAGGTGGCCAAACGACATCAGCTCTGCGGCTGATAATGCGATCTTCAAAAACAGGGTGCAAAACATTGAGTGTAGCTTCGGCTGTGTGGTACGTAGCGCCGTCCTGTTGAAACCAAATGTTGCCAATATCCTCCTCTTAAATTTTTGTGAACAAAAATTCGTTCAACATGGCCCGATAACGATCGCCATTGACTGTAACGGCCACTCCTTGCTCATTTTCGAAGAAAAATGGCCCAATTATGCCTCTGGACCAAAATCCGCACCAAACAGTGACTCGTTTTGGGTGTATCGGCTTTTCAATGTATGCGTGCGGGTTTTCTGTGCCCCAAATGCGACAATTTTGCTTGTTTACATACCCGCCAAGATCAAAATGAGCTCCATCTGAAAAGATGATTTTTTTTTTGGCAAAATCGGCATCTTCTGTAAGTCGATCGCAGGCCTACTTAGCGAAGCGAAAACGCATTGGATGGTCAGTTGGCTTCAACTCCTGAACCAATTGGACTTTGTGTGGCGTCATACCAAGGTCTTTATGCAAAATTCGTCTCAATGATGCCTCCGAAATGTTCAATTCTTGAGAACGACGGTGAATTGATGTTGATGGCGCTTCATGCACACTTTCTGCCACAGCAGCAATATTCTAGGCTGTACACACTGTTTTTGCCTTTTCACGCTTTGCTGTATCGATGAGGATGCCAGTTTCTTTCACTTTTTTCACAAGATAACGAACATACGGAGCTGACGGTGCTTCTCTTCTTCCAAAATCCATACGCAATTTTCGCACACATTCTGCAACATTACCATGATTTTCAAAGTAATGTCGCAATATTTCCCAGCATTGTTCAAGCGTATACACAACCATATTCGTTCAGCGGAAGGATAAAACTAATTATCTGTCAAATCAGACATGAGCTAAGTGTTACCATTCACGAAATAAGCACTAGTTGAAAAAAAAAAAAACGTTAGATGTCGGAGCCTTTAGTTACTGCCTCATCATTTTCAAATAATCTCCGCGAAGTGTTGTCATCGTTTGAGTTCCCGTATCCGCACCTGGGGTAGCCTACTTTTAGTCCAACTTCTTTGAAAAACGCATCCTGTATTCGGTTCTTTCTGACCTTATGCTTATCCTTATCTAATGTATTTGCATCAAAGTGTTCCTCCTTTTGTGGAAGGGTATACGTCAATTTTAGCAAAAACTCCATACACATTATCCTTTCGTGCAATGATGAGATTCCATATTCATATTTGCTCTCCTCGATTGTAGAATCATACAAATCGGGCATGACAATGTTGAGGATATATATGTCATTTCGTTTGCGACTTTTCCGTCAACCATGGTCAGAACTCATAACTACATTCAAGATATTTTCCTTCTCTAATTTTCAGCACTTCGAGCTTAATCTTGTTAATTAGTTCTTGAATGTCCTTCAACGTGATACCTGTGAGTTCTGGTGATTCCCTTGCAAACTGAAGTTTAATGCACAGATGAGGACCGTGGTTTATTCGAGTCTACGGAAACATCAGATTTAAGCCGCAAAGGAACAACGGATGCCGTCTGATATTGTAGCGTCATTGAAAGTATCCTTTTCACTTTGTCCGGAAGATGCAGCGCAACCTCAGTTACTGATTAATGCCAGCTTCTCTTCCAACATTTTGAGGAGGACTCTCCAACAGCCGTATTACTGTATGGTCCATAAGACTTTAACAGAATCTTCCGTAACCTCCGTAAGCAGTGGTCCTGCATTTTTTTTGTCATGTTTCCTCTTTCTTGTGGCCTTCCTCTTGCACCTCCGGTTGATTGGGTGCGATCATCTTCTGCCCATGTATCTAGGAAGGTATACTGAATGCCTCGGCATACTTTCATCCATTTCGCCTTCATATTTGCATATGTCAAGCGAAGATTATTTCCTATACTTTCTACTTTCTGCAGATTATTGTATAATAATTTTGAGTTGTTCAACGCCATGTTTTTATAGTGTCAAAAATAAATTTCCATATTAGATATAAAGCACTTGTTGCGCCAACTTTCAGTCATAGACTAATCCAGGGATTAGGACTGTTTTTCAATATATAGTCTAATTTATGAACTGATAGGTGCTGTTTGCATTAAGGGTTTAAGGGTTATGTGCTCTAAAAATTTACCTATTACCTTTATACGCATGACATTTAGGTCAAATTATGCACTGTTGATATTATGCACGTATCCAAATAAGATGTGTGCCTACCTATGGCGACCATAAAGGCCTAGTTAGCCACACGTAGCCTTAACCAAACGAGTCAGCTGTTTTTTCTGTTACATGAGAAGCATTAGAGCAGTTACCGAACTCAACTGTCACGTAACCGGAACGTCCCAATCTGTTGAAAATAGATTTTTGTTACGTTTGTACGTGACATTTGTGAACAGCTGATAAAGTTAGGTTAATTTTACACAGCAACATGCTGGTTCGTTTTTTACTTTCTATAATTGCACTAAATGCCAACGTTACATTTACGGTACGGATACATTTTAATAACGTGTGGCTAACTAGGCCAATGTTATTGTTCTGTGATTGGATCTATTATAAGTGCATACCTGCTAATCTAAAAGAATAGTTTATTTGTGCATCCTGTATCTGTGCCTGAATTTACCAGGGATGCGCGCCATACAATTTCTGGAACATTGGCTTTTTTATCTCTAGCAGTTGAAGGAGCAGCTGGACTTTGTTGAATTATGTAAGGGAATAATCAAAGAACATATTTTAAAAATATGGCAGATATAAAAAATTACAATTTTTTTTTATTTTCCATGAAATATGAAAAAGTGAAATAGCGATGTATCTGAAGAAGCAGAGGAAGCAGTCAAATTTTATTTCTGTAATATACTTAATAAATATATAAATTAATCGTAAAAAAATTACGATTAGTTATCTAGTTTTTTTTAATATTCCTCAGGACCAAATTGCCTAAAAATTGTGTGTTTTTAAACTCTTTCTTTTAACTCATACTCTCTGTCTGTCTATCTGTCTGTCTGCCATAGGTGGACTCCATTCCCCCTCATCCAATTGGTCTGAAACTTGGTCAATAGTCTTGTTGTGACTATATATTAATTTTGGGGTATTCAAGCACAGTCACGCATAGTCACGCGCAGTCACGGAGTGATCTAAATGTCATTTCCCCTCATGCGATCGATTTGAAACTTAGTCCATATACTTGCTGTGAAAAACAGATTAACTCTGACTTAGTCACGCACAGTCACGCATGGTCACGCACAGTCACGTAGTGATCTAAAACCCATTTCCCCTTATCCGATCGATCTGAAACTTGGTCGATGGACTTGCCGTGAAAAAAGATTAAGTTTGACATAGTCACGCACAGTCACACATGGTCACGCACAGTCACGTAGTGATCTAAAACCCATTTCTCCTTATGCGATCGATCTGAAACTTGGTCGATAGACTTGATGTAAAGAAAGATCAACTACGACATAGTCACGCGCAGTCACGCATAGTCACGGAGTGATTTAAAACCCATTTTCCCTTATCCGATCGATCTAAAACTTGGTCGATAGACTTGCTGTGAAAAAAGATTAACTTTGACTTTTGTTGTGGCCAAAGTCACCCACAGTCACGGAGATATTCAAAACTCATATGCATAAGGAAAGAAAGAGTTTTAATAAAAACTTTGTTTTATGGGTTAGTTTATTTAAACTGTAAATTGGTCTCTTTGAAGGTTTACTAAAGGTAGCAAATTTGTAATCTTTGAACAATTTCCTATTAGATGAGTTTATTCATAATATTGTAAGCGCACATGAAATTTTTTGATTTTTGCAACCTCATTTGTTCTAAGGGCGCCACTGTGCGTCGTTGCATAATTCGTAGAATTCCCCTAATTCGGTGTTTTTTGCATATTTTTTTAAACAAGTAAAATAACCAATGTTCCAATGGTAAAAAGTTCATAATTCAAAATATATTATTATTATTTTTTATTAATATTTAAAATTTTTATCTTCAAACGAACGGATACATTTTCTAGCAAGTGTATTTAGAGTTTTGCTATATAATTGCATCAAAATGTAAAAATCCATCAAGAGTGGACTAAGCTTACGATAAGAATTTCTATAAGTTATTAATACTATTAATATTACTATGGCGTTTTATGAGCGTTTTAGGGTAGTGTTTAACTTTCTTACTTGTTTTCCATATCATCTACTAGTAACTGTAGATTTATTTTCCGCTACACTTAAACTAAAATATAAAACTTTATCTCAATAAAACTGTAAAAGCAAACAAATTAATGAAAAAAGAGACCCAATACTGAAAATGCCATCAACCAACATAAATTTCCTCTTGAACTACTTACTAAACTTGTTAAAGTTCAAAAAAAAAAAAAAAAAATACCTTTATTACTTTTTTTTTTTATCTCTAACAAAACAAAAACTTCCTACATTACTGTACTCGTTAACAGGTAGTTGAGAAACTAAAAGACGTAAATAGTTTAGAACAAAAACTTAAATCACGCTTATATATCCATTTAAAAAAAAATCTGCACTCAGAACTTTGTATGAATTTCTCATGTTATTAACAAACTATTTAAAAACATTAACATAAATGACATTCAGCAGATTATCTGCGGGGACTTTTTATATATTTATATATTTAAAAATATAATGTAAATACGACCGCACTACAATACAATCCGGGATACAAGGAAAAAGTTCAGCTTCTAGAGTAAACTACATCCTTAAAGTAAATTTTTTATTGCATGCTAAAAGTTTTTTCTTCTCCATAATGCAACAATAGACCACAGGATGTCCAGGAATACGGTTTTTTTACAGTATTTTTCCTAAAGTATAATTAGAGTTAAAGGATTTTGTTCATGTATTACAATGATGGATGATGCCTGGAGTTTTTTTTTTTTTTCTATATTGTGATTTTTAGTATAATAACACGGTGTTACAAAAAAAAAAATAATGTAATTTTAAAATGATCGAGTGTATTTTGTGTAAATCACTTCTTAATTTTTAGAATTTTGAATACATTTTCAAAACCGAAAGTTTATTCTACACCTCACGGTCTAAAATATTGCTAACTAAATCATTTTTGAGCCGATTTTAAATTATTCAATGGTTTAAATACGAATAGTTAAGCTTTCCAAGTGTATGTTTATATTTTTAACAAACGCATATAAAAATATTATCCAAACTAGTTGAAATTTCATATTTCAACTTTGGCCCCTTTATATTCTAGTACTTTATTTGAAAACCAATTTTTTTATTATTTTTATTTGAAAGTACGTTTTTTAGTGAGTAAGTTGAGTCTTTGTTTGTTAGAATCGGATAAAAATTGTTAAAGCTCAATTGTTGTACCCAATACCACTATGTGGTCAGGGTATAATGACTTCCGAATCACTTTCTGAGTCGATTTTGTGTGTATACTTAAACCGTGTGATCAAACTGCAGGTCGTAAATATGAATATATTTTGGCCTTCAGATGAACGTTATTGAAATTCGTAAAAATCGGTTCATGCTCAGACCTAGTCCCAGAGTTCAGAAAAAAACACACACTGAATAAAAAACTCGTACATATATGTAAACAAACATAACTTAGACCAACACACAAATATTTTTATTTTCATATCAATTATGTTTGTTTTTAAATTTTCTTCGGTGCCCAACACAACCATGACTGTGTTCGTTTTAATATTTCGTTATTTACACGAACATTTTTGTATCACGTACTTTTTGTTTCAATCACACATAAAGCACACATTTTTGAGTGTTGCTTTATTTGAAGTTCATGTTCTGGTACGTGTACTGAAAGATAAACATAACGTGTACAATAAACAGGTTCGAGTTCAGTTATATTTTAAGTCGTGTTGTGGCTCGTGTATTAAGAAAAAACAGAACATGTACAATAAACAGGTTCGAGTTCAGTTAGATTTTAAGTCGTGTTTAAAATATAACTGAACTCGAACCTGTTTATTGTACATGTCGTGTTTAAAATATAACTGAACTCGAACCTGTTTATTGTACATGTTCTGTTTTTTCTTACTACACGAGCCACAACACGACTTAAAATATAACTGAACTCGAACCTGTTTATTGTACATGTTCTGTTTTTTTTTTCAGTACACGTGCCAGAACATGAACTTCAAATAAAGCAACACTCAAAAATGTGTGCTTTATGTGTGATTGAAACAAAAAGTACGTGATACAAAAATGTTCGTGTAAATAACGAAATATTAAAACGAACACAGTCATGATTGTGTTGGGCACCGTAGAAAATTTAGAAACGCACATAATTGATATGAAAATAAAGATATGTGTTGGCTGCTTTTGAACAGAACATTGTGTGTTTCATGTGTGTATTTTCTGAACCTTGCCTAGTCCCCATACAAATGACCGCTATGAGATCGACTTAAATTGCCATAATATCCAAATTATCATTAAGATCTCGGTCAATATATGTTTGTGTATGTTTTTGGAAAAAATAAGTGACCTTACCAAATATGGTTAAGATCTGTCCATTTTTCGATCTAGTTCCCATAAAAATATAGGAACAATTTGAACTTTTTCATATTCGACGCAAAAAAAAATTAATAACAATTCAATCCTAATTTGGTTTATGCTTCTTTTCATTATCTAATTAGGCTTTCGTAATTTTCTTACTTGCTAAATAATAAATTACTAGTATAGCCCATCACTCGAAATTCGAGTGCAAGTTCTAACAAATATGTATTATTTTTTCATTAAATTTTTTTTAATTTTTTGAGCCTAAAGGTATGCTGATCAATTTTAGCAATTCACAATTCAACACAGGGCGTGTGATACACAATTTAAATCATTCGCATTAACAGGGTGTAACGAATTATTATAAATATTTTATTTTATTTAATTTAATATATTTTTAAAACATAAAAAATTTTCCTTCACGTATTAATATGTAGATTAAATATTTTGTGTTATTTCATTTTCGGCGAATACAGGAAAACCATTTGCCTTACCAACTCTGGAGCAAGCTGTATGTAATTGACTATGAGCAAAGCATGAATTTTCCAAATCCTAGCCACAGAATTGCATCGACTGGCCTTGAGAGAGCCACCTATTGGGTATAAGTTTTCCCAAAGACACTCCTGTATAAATATATTACTGGCAAATTCCAACACTCGAAATTCGAGTGAAAATTCTAGGAAATTTTATTTTTTTCATTTAATAAAGACCCTAAAAGTATGCTTCACAATTCAACTCATTTCAAATGAAGAAAACAAACTCACATTAACACAAACACCGTTAGGTGAGTAGGTAGCGTGCTCGCCTATCATGCGGGTGTTGTGGGTTCGATTCCCACCAGAGGCTTTGGTCTGTCGCTACAAAAACTAGCCAAATCCGGCTTATCCCTGGACCCAAAAACTTATAATCTGCGGCTTCGCGGAACTAGGCTTAAAAAAAAATTAACAAATTTAATAAACACACACATATATTGTATAATTTCATGTATGGTTAGTAGCAACTTTAAACGATCATAACTCCAAAATAATATTCCAGGCGATGAATATCTCTAAATCTGGGTAACAGCTAAAATGGAATATCTTTCAAATGATACATTTTTTGTTAAAATTGGGATTAAACTGTGAAACTTACATCGGTCACAAGAAATCGCCTTGTCTATTAATATTATAGATATGCTGTAAATTTGAGCCAGGGGCGATCTAAAACAAACAAAATAGTTCGGAACACCTCACGAAGATATGGTTTGATTATAAGGTATATACATAGCTTCAGTTGTTCAGTCATGAAGGTCAGGCATATATACCAACCAAAGTTTTTATATAGTAGGATTCAATAATTTGTTTGTATGGGAGCTACAAGGTCCATTTATCCATCTCCATCCACTTTCAGCAATATATAAGATTAATATCAAGGAACTCCCTGTCCCTGTCAAGAAGAAGGCTATCGCCTTCTGATCCGATAGCGCTTATTTTCAACTTGGCTACTCACATTAATAAGCTGCGAATTCATACAAGGTGTACTTTGTACGGTAGGTGACGTGACCACTTGTCCGATCCCTGAAATTTTCGTCAGAGCTGCTTATAGTAATAGTGGATAACCTTACACATATTCACAAAGCTCTCTCTCAAAATATATGGTATTAAAAAATATCTTTCGTAAGGAAGGTACCACTTCATTTATCTGATCTCGTCAATTTTTGGTAAGGCTACTTACACTAAGATGGCGTCACACAAAGGTTCAAGTTCTTCCTGACTTAATACACGAGACATGTGATATTAAATATTTACTCTGTAGTGTTAGGTGCCATGCCTACTGATCCGATACCACCCATTTTCAGTATGGCTACTCACTAATAACTTGCAAAATTACATCGTTATTATCCCTTTGATATTATTCAAGTCATAGGATATGGAAAATTTAATTTGTATGGGAGGTTACACGCCCACTTTTCCGAACCCGCTAATTTTCGGCTCAGCTATTAACAGTAACCAGCAGATCCCAGCCCTCGAAATTCGAGTGCAAATTCTAGGAAATATTATTTTTTCATTTAATAAATTATTTTATAAAACCCTAAAGGTATGCTAATCAATTTTAGCCAATTTACAATTCAACACTTTTTAAATATCGATTGCGTTATTGGTTTACGTCCAAAAATTTTTTTTTCAATTCCACAATTATTATTGTGAATGAAGAAAACAAACTCATTTTATTTTTGCAAACACATTAACAAATTTAATAAACACACATACATCATTGTATAATTTTATGTATGTGTTAGTAGCAATTTTATATGCATTTTATTCTGGTGGACAGCTAAAAACAAATACCTTTCAAATGAGATACGTTTGGTTAAAATCACGAGAAAACTGTGGAACAAGAAATCGGTCACAAGAAATCGCCTTACCTATTAATATTATGTATGTGTGTCTGTATGTTTATACTTTTAACAAACCATGTGAAAATATTTTCCAAACTATTTTATGTTTTAATTTTTTCTTTTTCCAACATTGGCCCATTTATTTTGTAATACTTTATTTGAAAACTTATTTTTTCTTATTTTGATTTGAAAGTACGTTTATTAGTGAGTAAATTGATCATTGTTTGTTAAAATCGGATAAAAATTGTTAAAGTTAAATTTTTTTCCAGTATGATTATTTTAAAAGTATATTTTCACTGTAACACCGTGTAATTAGCTCTCGGCTTTAGTGAAAACCATTTTGGAAAAAAGAGATTTTCTACCAAAGTATGTGGGTATGTATGTATACTGAGATAGTTATGAACAATTTCTACTTACGATTTAAGTGTTCAGAATATTATATATGGAGAAATAGAATCTTAATACAGAGTAACTTTATGAATAACATAAAAATTGGTGGGGTAAAACAAATTTACGAACTTAATTTTTTCGCTACCCACCAAAAAAGAGTATCCACAGAAGTAAAATATATATCATTTTTGCATCCGGATGTGGTGAAAATCTGGTTCAGAACCAATGAAATTAACATGTGTTGTTACAGAATGGAAGTTGTCTTTTATAGATCCCGCAAATTACGCTTTAACTAGTGCTTAGGAAGTCTTGATAAATCACTTCTTCAGAATAGATATTTTATAAAACATTTTTATGCTTACTTCATGCTACTTTTAATACCCTATACCACTCTGTTGCCAGGGTATAATAAGTTTATGCTGATGTTAGTACACGTATCTGCTAATTATAGACTAAGTATCACTTCCGTCCGTCCGTCTGTCTGTATGTCTGTAATCAAACTGCAGTTTGCAAATATAAAAATAATTTGATGAAATTTGGTATATAGACTTTAGTCGGCCATAGGGCAATTGCTATGGTATTTGGCGAAAATCAGTGAATGTGCAGACCTAGCCCCCATACTAATGGCCCCTACGAGATCGATTTAAATTGCCATAAAATCCATATTCTCATAAACCTCTAGACTAAATTTTGTATATGTATGTTTATTACACCCGTTTATAAATAGTCCAGAAATAAACCCCGTAGGACTATTCTTTGGCATTGTCCACATATAAAGCTGATTCCTGATTTTAACTTAAATTTATTAAAATACAAAAAATATTAAATTTTTATTTAAAAATCTTTTTTTTCCATATTTATATCTGAAAGTACGTTTTGATTCTTTGTTTGTTAGAATTATTAAGAAATATTTCTGATCAATATGAGGGACCTAAAGGTTAAAAATAAAAACAAATAAAACGTATTAAAATACCTTTAATACGTGCGATGGGCATTTATTCGGATTTTTTTAAATGAATTTTAATAAAAATTTTCCCCTATAATCATTACAATTAAAAAAAGTGAAGAAGTTCCCTTTCCTCAAAATTTGCTCACGATATTTTTGGAATGCAAACAAATTTTATAATCTGTAGAGCATAATCTTTGAATGGATGAGCCAAGATTTTTGAAATCAGGAAATGATAATCTTTAATCTGATGTTAATATTATGCTGGCATCACATATTTGGAAAAAAAAAAAATCAATCAGAATATCTTTCGGCACAAAAGTTTTTTTAAATCTGGAGATCTAAGTTTAAAAAAATAAATTTAATACAAGAAATATTACTTAGGTATGATTTCTAGAGATCATATGCTATTTTTTGATAAACTAATCTACAGCAATTGTTTATAATAATGGAGTAAATATCTCGATTAATTGAACGAAGCTGTAGCTGTAGAAGCTGAAAACCCAAAAACAACAACAATAAATTATAAAAACTATTAACACAAACATTTATGAACCTATTTTTTTTTGATGAATTGATCATAATCAAATATTAAATTCACATTTTTTGTAGCGGTGAATTGGCTTAAATGAAATGAACATCCATGAACGAGAGTGTGTGTGGCTGTGTGTTTGCATGTTGTCCTTTATTGCAATGCATGTCATTTCCTTATGTGCTGGAGTTGTAGCGTAATTTTCTGCGGCATTCCATGTCGAATAATACAAAACTTTTGATTTATGTATATGTATACAACTTTTCTACTTTTTTGTTGCTGTTGTTTTTTTTTTTTTTGTTACCAAAGAATTTTGCCTAGTTGACAATATGTCGCCATAGATTAAGAAAACTTTGTGCATTTCATACAATTGTTGTTGAAAGTTGTAAAAAAAAAGTGGAAATTGAAACATGTATAGGAATTTGTAGAAAAAGTTCCATTGTATGTACTTACGAAAATATCAGGAATATTTTTATGACAAAAGGTACTATAATAAACATACATATGTATGAAGTCGAAATAACAATAAGTATGGAATTTATTTGTGTGCCCTTCCTATAAAGCTGTTTCTCGTATTAAAAACTCTGAAATAAATTTTGAACTAAATATTTAAGTATATACTTTTTTTAGACTTAATATTTTTATAACTCACTAAGCAACAATAAAATTAATATAAATAAAAACTGTGTGAGTCCGATCACAGGGGACATGTGTAAACATCTAATTACACATCAATGAAAATCAAACAGAAAGCGCCATCTATGTATCACTTATAGCAAACAACTGCAGGGGCTCAGCTAATATAAAAATTATTTATTATTTCAACTGGTTGTTATAGTTGGGGTTGTTCAATTAGCTGAAATAGTCAATAATATTAATAGGCTAGGCGATTTTTTGTTACCGATGTAAGTTTCACAGTTTTACCCCGATTTTCATAAAAAATTATCATTTTAAAGGTATTTCTTTTTAGCTGTTACCCAGATTTACAGCTTTTCATCGTCTGGAATATTTTTTTGGAGTTATGACCGTTCAAAGTTGCTACTAACAAATACAAAAAATTATACAATGCTATGTGTGTGTTTATTAAATTTGTTAATGTTTTTGTGTTAATGTGTTGAGTTTGTTTTCTTCATTTAAAGTGCGTTGAATTGTGAAGCATACCATTAGGGTTTTTATTAAATGAAACAATTAAGTTTTCTAGAATTTACGCTCGAATTTCGAGAGCTGGAATGTGCTAGTATTTATATTAATAATTGCGTTATATTTGTGGGGTTGTTTAATTATATGTTATACGTTTATATTGTGAAACTTTTAACTTTGTTATAGAATAGGTTGTTGAATTAGCTGAAATAATATTATATCATAATCTTTGCACCAACACACTCATAGTTCACACCGTTTTTGTTTTACTTTTTACTTCTTATGCTGTTTTTGTGATTGTATTGTACAATAGATTTTTACCCCCCTGAGCATATAGATGTTTACACATAAATAGGAAATTATTAGTTAAAATTAGTTCATGCTTTTCTGACAATGTAATTAATTCATATTCTGGTATGCCTCAAGAAACAAATTTAGGCCCATTATTATTTTTAATTTTTATAAATGACTTAACTGACTCTTTGGAATTTTGTAAACCATTATTATTTGCCGATGATTTTAAATTATTTGCTGATATTACAAGTATATCACATTCAGTTATGCTTCAAAAAGATTTGATATCACTAAAAGAGTGGTGTGATTTAAACAGACTTGTTTCAAATATTGATAAATGTTGCGTTATGTCTTATACCCATTGTTATAATGCAGTTTTTATACCCTATACCACTATGTGGTTTGGGTATAATGACTTTGTGCTGCTGTTTGTAACTACCAAAAATATTTGACTTATACCCATCTTTTATTATACCGATCGACTCAGAATCACTTTCTGAGTTTTTCAATTTCAATTTAAATAAAAATAATTTTAAGTTGAACTTATTTAATGTTTTCAATTAATTCATGTTGTAAGCTTTTAAACTTAAAAATCTATAATATTAATAGTCTAGGCGATTTTCTGTTACCGATTTTTTGTTCTACCGTTTTAGCCCGCTTTTGACCAAACGTATTTTATTTGAAAGGTATTTCTTTTTATTTGTTCACCAGATTTACAGATTTTAAAATTTATTCTTTTATTTTGAGTAAATTGCATTTAATGTTGCTACTAACACATACATAAAATTATACATATGCTATGTGTGTGTTTATTAAATTCGTTAATGTTTTTGTTAATGAGTTTGTTATCTTCATTAAAAATGATAATAAACCAAAAAGTGTTGGTTTGTGAATTGGCTAAGTTGAGAAATAAAGTTGCCTAAAAATTGCACTCGAATTTCGAGCTCTGGAATCTGATAGTAATAATTATTGTATAAACATTATTATAGTCTGTAAGATGTAAATCAGTAGACTAAATAAATAAATAAATAAATATCTAAAAAAAATTAAGACATAATTTTATATGATTTCAGGTTAACCACAGGAAATAATCATGTAGAAATTGATTGAGTAATGATCAAGCCAGTCGGGATGATGGTGCAAATTCAGGTTAACCAATTAAGTAATGTGTAGAGATGGAGATAGTAAATACCCTATTTGCAAATGTCCGTTGTAGTAGGATAATTAGGAAAAAATAGATAAATTCCCGGATATTTTCCAAAAAGATGGGATAATGGGCTTGCCCACGAATGACAGACAGCCAGAGAGTATGAGTTTAAAGTGTCATTTGAGAACCACTCTCCTGGAGTATCAGCGAATATGACCCAATAAATGTGTCATTTGATACAGATTCATTGAAATCGGCTCAGGCGTGCAGCCCCATCACACCGAAAATAGCAAAAAAGAATTTAAACCCATATTTAAATGCACCACCTTTAAAAAATTTTCTCAAACATAAGGCAAAAGCTTCGAAAAACCGAGGTAGGGAGTACATATTTAAATGGAAGTGGTTGTCGAAAGCCAAGGAAAGAGGTATAAAAATCTTGTGGAGAGTTCTGTAGAATGAAATGTTACCAAAAAGTATCTGAAGAAAATAAAATGCAAATTTTGAATACTTTTATAACACTGGAAACTTCAATGGGCATATATTTAAAATATTTATAATAACATTATATAAAAAAAAAAGATGTGCAGAAATACAGAAAGTTTCACAAAACAGAGTTAAGAAAGTGCTTTCAAATAGACAACATGGAAACAAGGGTACCAGTATGCAAAACTATGTTATTGAACACACTTTCAATAACATATCCAACGATTGAAACTGTTATACACCGGACAAAAGAGGAAAAATAACTCAGTCAAATAATCAAATAATAGAAATTCAAAATATTATAAAAATACACGTTAACGAGTTTCCTTTAGCAGAATCCCGCTATTGCGGAAGAGGATCACAGAAGATGTACTTAGATGGAGAGATCTCATCAGTGGCACAAATGTATCGTTTATGAATAATGATTTATCGAAAAGGGACATGATGCCAATTTAAAGGTAAAGTTACCACAATATCGCCTCACTTTTAAAAATGCTTTTAACATATCATTTCCTATTCCACAAAAAAAAATAAATGTGATTTTTGTGAAAAGTTTAAAAACCCGAATGAGCATGAAAAGGATCTGATTGACACTAAATTCAATCACCATTTATATTGGAATCAAAATTAACAGAGTTAAAGGACACTGACCAACAAGAAAGTTTGGTTACTCGTATTAATAATAATTTAAAATATATGTTCGTCTATGTAACCAGGTTTAATTTAATACTTCAGATATTTTCCAAGTCAAACAATAAATTTTTGTATACTTGGACCACCAACGAAAACATTGAAGAAACATAAAAAGATGCTAAGTCGACTTACACGACTATTTGATAAATTTGTGTGCGTGCTAAAGAATGCTATGTCATTTTTAAGTATTACAGATTTAAAAGTTTTAGAATTCGATAGCGCGAAAACAATTATATTAAATTTTTAATAAAAACCAAGGTTCAGATAATACACATATGAAACACATAATGTTCTGTTCTAAAGCAGCCAACAAATATTTTTATTTTCATATCGATTATGTGTTTTGTACGGTGCCCAACACAATCATGACTGTGTTTCGTTTTAATATTTCGTTATCTACACGAACATTTTTCTATCACGTATTTTTTGTTTCGAACACACATAAACCACATACATTCGAGTGTAGCTTTATTTTAAGTTAGTTTTCTTGCACGTGTACTGCTAAAAAACAGAACATTTCGTTTTAATATCGCGGGTAATGTTTTTATTTTTTAGATGTACTCTTCAACGCGTACATATTACATATTACATATTAAAACGAAACACAGTCATGATTGTGTTGGGCACCGTACAAAATTTAGAATCACACATAATTGTTATGAAAAAAAAATATGTGTTTGTTGGTCTGAGCTATGTTTGTTTACATACATGTACGAGTTTTTTATTCAGTGTGTGTTTTTTTCTGAACTCTGATAAAAACACTGAAACATTCAAAGTTCTACTTCAGATAGTTTTCGAGATATCATCCGTAAACTTTAAGAGCTTCTCCTGCGAAACTCACTTTTTCGACATACATAGCAGGTTTTGGAATTGAGCTGTTATTTTATAATAAATTTTATAAGTAAACACAAAAATGCATACGGAGCATTTGAAAAATAACAATCAAAGCCAATAACTATATTAAATATATAGAAGTAATTATTTTTGCAAAATTAAATTACATTATACATACGAAATGAAATCAATCAAATCATTGTCACTGTTCGTTGTCAGTTTCACACCAAGAATGGGTGATATCAATGTTAGTGGAAGGTACTTCCTCAAATGAATTGATGATGATTTCAACCCCGGCAAAATTTTTAAGGAAGTACCCATGTGTCGCATGTCTTTATCAAAGAAATTCCAATTATATGCTAGAAAACATAATTTTCCGGCATTATCTGCAGTTGATCTGTTTCGTTTCTTTGAGTGGATGAAAGTTTGAGTGCTGAATGGGCATTCAGTGGCAGCTGAAGTGCACGGAGTAGCCAATATACGAACCGCTATCGTGCTCAATTCTGTGGACGCGCAAGTGCAGAAGTTTATATTTCTTGTATGCTGCTCCATAAAAGATATTTAGGCTTCTCTAGCTTTATAATATGCTGGGTCTATCATTACATTTATATTAAAATTGATACCCACATCGTAAATAAACTGCATCGACAAGGCGATTTATTGTGACCGATGTTTTGTTCTACCGTTTTATCCCGATTTTGACCAAACGTATACTATTTGAAAGGTATTTCTTTTTAGCCGTTTTGCAGATTTACAGATTTTCAAATTTTTGTCTTTATTTTGAGTATATCGCATTTAAAATTGCTACTAACACATATAGAAAATTATAAATAAGCTGTGTGTGTTTCATTAAATTTGTTAATGTGTTTGTTAATGATTTTGTTAATGATTTTGTTATCTTCATTCACAATAATAATAAACCATAAAAGTGTTGGTTTGTGAATTTGCTAAGTTAAAAAATAAAGCTGCCTAGAAATTGCACTCGAATTTCGAGGGCTGGAATCTGCTAGTATAATTAGATGAACTTAAATCGTGCCCTTCAATAATGGGGTCAAGAAAACTAGCAGCCAAATGTATTGGTGCACCAAACTTTTTCATCCATTATCAAAGACAATAATTGTTGTTCTTCACTATCGTCAATTTCAGATATTGTTATGAATATATCTTGTAGCTTATTGTGAATGTCTTTAAAAGCAAAATATATTTGATGAATAACTTATTGGTTGGATTACAAAAAGTAGTTATTCATTGAACCATTGGCTGAAATAGTTTTAAATTGAAATCCAGCATATTCCAAAATTATTTATTTAACAGTGATGATTTTGTTGTAGCCTTTAGGCTCACATTTTCATAAACAACCAAAGCTTGAAGCGGAGCTTTCCAGTTTATCAAGCTTTTTAAAGATGTTTCGTAGCTGCCCCATCTCGTCTTAGAAAGCAACTACGACAAAACTTGACTGTATTTTATTGTTTTTCCTCAATAACTAATAAAAATAAATCTCTTCTTTAACTTAGAATATTTTAAGAAATCATCACTTATTAAATTGAGGTAATGTGCTATACAATTCAGAGGTACTATGTGGGGCTACTATGCTTTCTTAACTTCCTTAAATGCATCTTGCATATTTTTTGCATTGTCACCAATCAAAACTATCAACTTTTGTTCGCCGTATTCCTTCATTACGTTTATAACTTCTTCAGCGAGATAAACAAAAGTGTAACTGTTGCTTTCCGTTGCCAAACAACGAACAAAAACTACCTCTGGCTTAGATATTAGAAAATTTATTATCCCTTCACTACGTATATTGCTCAACCCGTCATACTCTATATGGAAGTACCTTTATGACTTCAGTTGCTTAGTAACAAACAAAATCTATCTCTGGCTTAGATATTAGAAAAATTATTACACCTTCACTATGAATATTGCTCCAACCGTCACACTCTAGATGATGACTTTCGTTGCTTAGTAATATGGTTTGCCATTTCATAATATATTTTGTTTACTAGAAATAGCCTTTCTGTTTGGCCATTTATATGAAGGTTACAATTTTTCAAAAAAATGTACCCAGAGCGGATGTTCCACGATTGAAAATGGAGCTAAGATACAATAATAGCCCTGAACATTTTCTCATGGACGTTCTCTTTATACTCACTGCCCATTATTTGGCATGAGTTTGTTGCTTGGACAGAATTCCATGAGCTTAAGACATCATTGGATTAAGTGGAATTTTCCTTTGAAATTGTTGTGAATTCGTCTTGTTTCGTTTTAACAATATCTCGTTTCACCATAATTGGACATTTAATACAATTAATTAAATGTTTTCTCATTTTATTAACATTTTCCCTTTTATAAATCGTGTCACAATGTCTGTAAAGAACCGATTTTCTGTTGCTTGAATTTGTTGGAAAATGCTTCCAAAATTTTTAATTTTTAGATATTCCCATGACAGAACCTAAAAACGGTAAAAATTTATTGCAGCATTTCTTTAATATTAGCTTCACTTTTTTCAATTATATATTCTTCCTTTATTTACATATCACACCTGTACCTCTAAAGTGAGTCAACTCAAAATTTAAAAATTTTCAGTAGAGACAAAAAACGGTTTTTTTAAATCTTTACTTTAAAATTTAAAAATAGTTGTTCCATTGTAAAGAATTGCGAATAATAAGTATACAACAGTAGTTGTTTTTGTGATTTTTTCAGTGATCATCAAAAATAACAAGATTTTTGGGTGGAACTCAAAATATGTCTCTTTAGTGGATTCTAAAGAAGATACTCTTATAACACAAAGAGGATTACAACTGTATTTTTTTTGCGAAAGACTAGAAAAATCGATGTATGATTTTTACAGTGGATAGATATGACCATTGTGTATCTTGAAAATTGAAAAATTTTGAGTAGACTTACTTTAGAGGTACAGGTGCGATATCTTAATAAATTTGATATTTACATATGAGATCTTATCTTCACATATAGATATTGCAACAAATAATATATAGGATCTAAAGATCTAAATAGTTTTTATTTTATTTTTTAATGATTTTAAAGGAAAATGGGAGGAAAAAAACCTTTGTATGATTTAATAGATTCAAATACTATCTGAAAATATTTATGTGCTTATTTTAGGTTTATTAGAAATAATAGACCTCCATAAGCATATAATTTTCAACTTGGTGATTTCTTTTTAATTTCACGTTATTTCTCTACATTCCTTTATCAGTGGTAGTAGGAATTTTCAATTTTGACAAAATAATTGTTACTAGCAGATACCAGCGCTCGAAATTCGAGTGCAATTTCTAGGCAACTTTATTTTTTAACTTAGCCAATTCATAAATCAACACTTTTTTGGTTTATTATTATTGTGAATGAAGAAAACAAACACATACAAACAAATTAACAATTTTAATAAACACACACATAGCATATGGGTAAAAACATATGAAATCAACCGAAAATATTAACATTTGTGACCTCATCACATCCAAATTTGATAAGATTTTGTACACATGATCTATGGATCGGCACAATAATATTTGCCAACTTTCAGACATATAGCCTTCGAACTTTCAGAATTATGGCCATTCCAAGTTGGCAAAAATCAATAAAAATGCACTCAGATGCCTTAACACAATTTTTAATATCTCGAAAAGTATTCATTGCACGTTAATAATCAAGGGCTCATTTTACAGACTAAAACATGCGCCATTCCAAAAAAAATTTTTTTTCAAATTTTCGATCAAGGATAATGTAAATAAAAAAGGACTAAAATTTCCAAAGGATGTTTCTCGAAAATCAATATTTTTAAAAATTTTAAAAAAATATATGTTAATTCTTATTATGTTTTGTACAAGTCTGTCAAATTTCAATGTGGAGTCTTTATTACAACATGAGTTATTAAGAAAAAAGCAGGCGAAGGTTTATGTATTTCATGAAATGTACCAAAATACAAAAAGGTGACAAATTACAAAAAGAAGGACAAATCAAATGTAACGGAACTTTTTCGACTTTTCTTTGCTTAAACTCTTTTTCTCCATTGCTAAACCTTTAATAAAAAGTACAACATAATGTATTATCATTATTAAACACTTTATTACAGCATATTTATTTATTTTTGAAGGATTTCAATTAAAAAATCTGCATCTGCCGCGTATCGCTTGACTTTAATTTTTTTTTTTATCTACAGGTTCAATAGAATGCAGCTTTTGAGTTCCAGGAATAGTACGCAAATCTTTAAAACGAATTTGAAGGAACCGTGCTTCTTCTTCGTGGTCTTCTAGAGTTAAAAACTCGAAATTACAGTTCAAAAGATTTTGCAGGCACCATTCATATAATTGTTTTGGAGTAGTTATTTGACCTTGTAATGGACGCTGTAAACTAGCTCGACGTGCCTCTCTCTTTACGGTACCTCCAAGACCGTCACTTGGGCCTTTTCCATGGCTTGTTGCAAAAAAATGCCACTCAGCATTACATCCAAAATCTTCCATATGATAACATAAATTGATAAAGTTCTTTTTATTTTTAAACTGGGCAGCACTACCGTCTGAAAAATACGTGATTTTCTTCGGGGTTGTTTTAAACTTTTTTCTCAAAAATACATTCAGGTGGCGATGGAACAGGTGAACAGCTACAGAATCGTGTACAAGACAATCAGATATTATTATGAAGTTTGTATGTTGTGTTTTTCCATCTGATTTAAAATAAATAGCAATTGGGTATAAATTGGCCTGAGAGTTGTTCCAGTGAAATCCCTGGACTGCATCCTGAATAGTAAAAGAAGCATTTTCTGAAAAATCGCAAACTGCTATATACTCATTTTCTTCCAAATTTGATTTTCTTTCGCTCAGATATGCTGCCTGCTGTTTTGCAATAAATGAATGAGGTAATAGAATTTCAAGTTTTTCACATAGGGAATCCACAAAAACGTCGGCTTGGCCAATCATGGTCTCCAAATTATCCCTATCTACACTTACCCATTGTTTATATGTTATTTCATCAATATCATTTTGCTCTAGTAATTGATTTAGTTTTGCTTTTAAATTTTCAATTCCTGGACACTTGTTACATTTACGTAGGTGACACTTTGAAGAAGATGGAATGCATGTCATTTGTTTCAAACAATCTTTGTAACATTCAAGCTGATAATTCGGAACACCAGCAGTTAATTTTTTTAAATTTATGGCATCAATCATCAGCTTCACATTTTGATGCTTTGTACAAACACACACGTTATGAGATCCACTCGCATTTGCTAGAATTATATTCCTCGGACGAAGTTGGCAAAACTTGGAAATACCTATTTTTATTCCATCATGTCGTTCCTTGAATAAGGCGTACATTTCTCTTAAGTTTCCAAGCAAAAGTCTTTTATTTTTCCTGACTTTTGTACCATTTTCAAAAAAAGACACGAAATCTTTCTGTCCGGGCATACACCTGCTGACGTCATCGGATTCATAAAAGGATTTTACTAAATTGCTTGTCACTGGTGAAATTGGACTTCCCAGTTTTGGGTTAGGCGTACTCATCACACCCTTTGTTTCAACCAAATGCTTAACTTTTCGCGCGATATAGTTTGTAACCAGGAATTCTTCCTCAATTTTATGTATTGCCCAGCTTTTTGGTAAAATTGTTAGCAGTTGGATTTTCTCGCTATTTTTTCTTAATGTTTTAAACTTTTCTTTTAATTGTTCTATTATTTCGGATTGTGGGCACATATGCGAAGTTGATTGTGCTGAACCGTGGAAAATTTTGTCTTGAATCGAATCACTTATTTTCCTGAATTTTCCATCTCTGTACCGTTTTTGATGTAACTTCTTCTTTTTTATCGGAGATTGTTCCAGATACGGTAAAGATTGGTTTAATTTTGAAATAGCAACTTCTTCCGTGCCTGACGCAATGTCATCTTCTTCCGTGCCTGACGCAATGTCATCGAAAGTATCTACATTTTCGTTTATGTCTGAACCTTCTTCCAAATTAGATTTATTAGATTTCTTCAGATGCGAAAATTTTATTCTACATGTCCCACAAATTTTATTTGAGATCGTAATGTTTTTATCCTTAGTATACTGTAGCATCCATTCTTGGATTTGCTTAAACTTTTATTGCACCCAGTGTGACCGGATTTTTTAAAAGGATTACAGCAAAATGTTGAATGGAATGGCATATTTTTTTTTTTAAATACCACAACCGAATGAATTGTGCACGACTTTTTTGTATTGACAATAATTATAATTTATTTAAATATTTAGTCTCTTTTTTTTGTTTTTTCAAACGATCAAGTCACTTTAACACTATAACACTTTGACGTTTAGCACTTATGAAATCTAGTATTCAACTGAAGTTTGACTTACAGTCTCTGAACGATTTATACTGTTTTTTTTGGTACAAAAAATAGATTACAGGTAAAAAAATACACGCCTTGCTTTTCTTGAATTGGAAAATTTGCGTGAACTACGGGTCATAAAATGTTTTTTAAATAGGGACTGAATTTGCTACTGCCAATAAGCCGACCACAGGTCATAAAATATTTGTAAATTTTTTGTGTGAACAGGCAATAAATATTTCGTCTAGGTTGTAAAGTCGAAAAAGTTCCGTTACATTTGATATGTCCTTCTTTTTGTAATTTGTCACCTTTTTGTATTTTGCTACATTTCATGAAATACATAAACCTTCGCCTGCTTTTTTCTTAATAACTCATGTTGTAATAAAGACTCCACATTGAAATTTGACAGACTTGTACAAAACATAATAAGAATTAACATATATTTTTTTGAAATTTTTAGTCTGTAAAATGAGCCCTTGATTATTAACGTACAATGAATACTTTTCGAGATATTAAAAATTGTGTTAAGGTATCTGAGTACATTTTTATTGATTTTTGCCAACTTGGAATGGCCATAATTCTGAAAATACGAGAGCTACGACACTGAAAGTTGGCAAACGCTATTATTATGTTTAACTTTCCCTTCGTACCAAAATTCATCCAATTCGAAATCGGTGCGGTCAACTCATTGGTTGATTTCATATGTTTTTACCCATATGTATAATTTTATGTATATGTTAGTAGCAATTTTAAGTGCAATTTACTCAAAATAAAGAAAAAAATTTTAAAATCTGTAAATCTGGTAAACAGCTAAAAAGAAATACCTTTCAAATAATATGCGTTTGGTTAAAATCGGGATAAAATCGTAGAACAAAACATCGGTCACAAGAAATCGGCTAGCCTATTAATATTATAGATTAATCCTTGTTATGAAATCGATAATTTTTTCATAATCTATTTCTTCATGAAGAAGATTTGTAGGATACCTCCAGGGCTTTTTATTTATTATTTTAAGGCATTTGTTTTGTATAATTTATAAGCGTTTTAGGTGACAGTTGGCAGCGTCACTCCAAATAGGACACGCGTATGTTAATATTGGTCTTGTAACACTTTTGAAGAGTAGATTTTTGTTTTTTGGGTTTAGAAATGATCTTCTATTTAGTAGTGGCCATAATGCTTTAAATGATTTTATAGCTTTTTGGCACGTAGCCATAATATGTTGTTTAAATGTAAGCTTTTTGTCCACGACAACTGCGAGATATTTGACATCGTTAAGTACATTTATGGTATTATTTGTTGAATGGAAAAATTATTGTTTGGGTCTTGTTTGGATTAATTATACCCTATACCACTATGTGGTTTGGGTATAATGTCTTTGTGCTGCTGTTTGTAACAACCAAAAATATTTGACCTAGACCCATCTTTAATTATACCGATCGAATCAGAATCACTTTCTGAATTAATTTAACAATGTCCGTCCGTCCGTCCGTCCGTCCGTCCGTCTGTGTGTCCATGTAAAGCTTGTAATCAAACTGCAGGTCGCAAATATGAATATATTTTGATGAAATTTTGTATATAAACTTTTATCGGCCATGGGATGAACGCTATTGAAATTGGTGAGAATCGGTCAATGTTCAGACCTAGCCCCCATACAAATTACCCATATGAAATCGACATAAATTGCCATAAGATCCAAATTGTCATATAGATCTTACTCCAATTGGGTTTGTATGCGTTCATTACATCCACTAATGAGTAGTCCAAAAATGATCCCTTTGACCTCATATAGAGCTGCTTCCCGATCTTCACTTAAATCTATTAAAAAACAAAAATATTGCACTGATTCTTCTCAAATTTTGTTTGTACATATTTTTGCAAAATACAAGAGACTTTACCAAACATGATCAGGATCGGTCCATTTTTGGACCTAGTCCCTTTATAGATATAGCATCTGATATGAACTTTTTCATATCTGCAGCCAAAAAATTTAATAAAAATCCCACTCAAATTTGGTTTTTGCTTATTTTCAATGTCCAGTTAGTTGGGCCTAAGAGATAGGGTTTCTAAACGCATGGTATAGGGTATCGTATAGTCGGTCTAGACCGACTATAATTTTCTTACTTGTTTTGATTTTCCATTTGTTGAAATATTTACTGCAATTTATAAGACCCTTTTCCATTTTCTTCAGGAGTGCACTTGTTAGTTTGTTTGAAGAAATTAATGCAGTATCATCTGCGTAATAAGCAATTTTCATAAATTTTATTTTTATTTATTTTATTTATTTATTTGTTAGCCTGTGTAACAAGACTGAAGTCTTAAAACAACACAGGGGTACATTAAGGACAAATGTGATAATTTAACATTGCTTTTGATAAAAATAATAACAAAACTGGTAATAAAAGTCTCAGAAGAAATTAATACATTAAAATAATAAAAATTAAAAAATAAAAAAATAAAAAATAACAATTAAAAATTTAAAAATTTAGAATTAAAAACTAAAAATTAAAAATCAAAAATTAAGCAATTAAAAATCAAAAATTAAAAAGCAAAAAGCAAAAGTTAAAGATTAAAAATTAAAAATAAAAATTAAAAATCAAAAATTAAAAATTAATAATTAAGAATTAAAAATAAAAAATATAATATAAAATGCATTAATTAAAATTTATATCAATAAGTTTAGTTAAATAAAGAAAAACAGTATTGAAATTTTAAATAATAATAATAAATATTTTAATAATACAAAAAAAAAAAGAAAAACAATTCATATATTACTTTTACGAGTATAGCTCAAATAATTTTTTCTTAAAAAAACGTGCGTTGCTTATATCCTTAATGTTTACTGGTAGCATGTTCCAAAGACGAATAGCATTAATATAAAATTGCCATTCTGATATTAATCTATGATGCCTGATTTGAATTATATTTTTGGTTATATTAAATCTACTGAATTTTAATCTAATAAATAGATAGTCAGGCTCTCGAGCGATAATAATTTTATGTAAAAAGATTAAAATACGTATTTTCAATAGGTCCTCAAATTGTACACCAAAATCAAATCAAATCTCCGCAGTCCAAATACATATCTAGTAATGTTATTGTAAACAACGTTTAATCTTCGTTTACTTTTTGAGTGGCAACAGGAGAAAACCTCACATCCATACATCAGAATCGGTAACAAATATGTTTTCGCGAGTAAAATTCTAATTTTTATAGGTGTAAAGCATTGTGTGGGCCAGAGTGTTCTAAGCATAGAATAAGTTCTGCCTCATGCTGCATTTACATGATCAGACCAAGTAAGCGTATTATTGAAGATAACTCCTAAATTCTTTGCGCTTTCAACAATTTCAATCGGCTGATTATTTATAAGTATGTTTGGCCTAATTATAATTTTGCTAGTCCTTTTGCGTATAACAATATATTTAGATTTTCGTGGATTTAAACTTAATCCATTTGCTGAGGCCCAAAGAAAAACTCTGTAAAGATCCTCATTCAATATATTTTGGGACTTTAAAATCGGATGTATATATCGAGTATAGCAATGGCGACAAGACTGATCCTTGAGGTAACCCTGTGGTAATGGTTTTTGGAGATGATATTTCATTATTAATAGCAACTTTAAAGCTTCTGCCGTGAATGAAATCTGAAATAAGTTTGCATAAATATTTTGGTATATTTGCATCAAGAAGTTTAAATAAAAGGCCATTATGCCAAATGGTGTCAAACGCTTTTTCAATATCTAACAATATTAGACCCGTTCATTGTTCATTGTTTTTATTGGTGATTATTTGATTTTTAGTCCTGTGTACTCTTTTTTAAATCCAAATTGTTTTTTAGCAGCAATAGAATTGGTCATTACAAATTCACTAAGACGAGAATGTAGAATTTTTTCAAATATTTTACCAAAGTTACTTAATAGACTGATAGGTCTGTAGCTGTTTGGGTTATTTTTTGGCTCACTAGGTTTGTTAATAGCTATAACCTTAGCATTTTTGAAATGGTTTCGGAAATAGTTGAGTTTGATGCAGCTGTTAAATATTATAACCAGTAATTTTAGAGCTTTGAGTGGTAGATTCTTTTAAAACAGGTTGGGAACATTGTTAAAACCAGGGGATTTTGAGGGTTTTATTGATGAGACAATCTTCGTTACTTCTTCAAGAGATGTAAAAATTGCTGATTCAGAACTAGGATTTTCCTTCTTAAAATTATTTACTATTATATTTATTAATGTATCCGCTGAGTGGTTGTAGTTCGAAGTGAGGTTATTGACTTAGACAAATGTATTTGCAAGGATTTCAGCCTTGTCCTTATCAGATGTTATTTTTGTATTTCCAATTTTAAGGTGAGAGATTTGATTTTTTCCTTTTCCTCGCAAGTTCCTGCTTATTTTCCAAAATGATTTATGACCTGGTTTTAAATTGGATAATAATTGAAACTATTTCTTATTGCGTTGCGGATACTTTTATCTATCATGTTACTAAGACCCAGTTTTTGAGATATCAGTTAAACTTAGTTTTGTTAAACTCAGAATTTATTCATCAATTCCTTTATGAATTTGGAAATGTCTGAAAGAATTAATTATCGGTTTAACTAAAGTAGGTTTAACTGACATCTCAAAAACTGGGCCTTAGGAACTTAGTACATTGATTAGAAAAAGTTTGCTCGGCTTTATTTGAAAATCGTTGGCTTTTTCTTTTAAAGCTTCCTCTTAGCTTAATATATTTCACAGTGCTTTCTGGTAATGTGTAATTATTTTGTTGAGTTAATTTAGGTGTAGACACATCCCTTGCTTCGAAAATTACATTTATAAATTTTTGTACTTCCTGATCAATTACTACCTTGGTACTGTATATATCCGAATATAACGTGATTTTATTGTTTAAAAAATTCATAAAGTATTCAGGTTGGTTGCACTATAATCATAATAATTGAGGTCAACCTGCAAGGCCATTGATCTTTTAAGTGTACATATAATGGGGCAATGGTCTGATGGTATTTCGTAGTCCATTGTTTTTACGTCTATATTTAAAGCGAAATTGAAAGCGGTTGGGTTGGCGGGGGAATAGGGTTGGACTATTAGGATAATGAATGAAAAACTTGCTTGATTGCTGTAGGTTGTTGAGTGCGATACCTGCAGTATTATTTGAACGGCAATTCCAAGAACAATGTTAGGCATTTAGGTCACCAAGAACTATATATTCTTTGGTAGAAGGTGTTAGGTTCAAGATATCAGCACAGAAGTTATGGGTATATCTTGGTGAATATAACGAAGATACAGCAAAAGGTCTATTATTTATAATAACTTCAATTGAGATGCTTTCGATAGATCAGGTGTTTGATATAAAGAGGTGTTTATGTGCGACAGATTTATGAATTAACAGAGCTACTTCTCCTCCTCTTCCATCTGTTCTGTCACTTCTATATACATAAATAATAATTTTTAAAATAGGGTCTATGAATTTCTGAAAAAAATGTTTCATTCAAAGACGATATTTTAATATTTTCTCGTTCAATTAGTAGCTCAAATTGTTTCAATTTAGAAAAGTTTGAAATGCCACTAACATTCAAGTGAATATTAGCTTCACTTAAAAGTACATACCTTCTCCACAATTCTATTACAATTTAATTCAGTTTAGTCTGGATTCACACAAGGCAATTTTTGTTGCGCAACTTTTTTTCAATTCTCTTTTAAAGTTGCCTTAATGTTCACACAGAGAAATTTATTGCCGCAACTTTTCGTTTTCTTTTGCTTTCAAATACTTACATTTTTGACAGTTCACTTTATTAGCTTGTGTAAAAAGGATTTATTACTGGTCCAAAGTGAAAAATCTATTTGTGTGAAAAATGGAAGTCAAAGAAAAAATTAAACAATAAAAAAAATAATAAAATAAATGAAATAATATTAATAATTTTTCACAGCGAAGCAAAGAATAAAAAGAAATGCCAAATAATAAGCTGCAGCTAACTTCGTGTTTATAATTACGAATTGCACAACAAAACGAGTTGCCGAGTACAAGCAACTCCGTACCAAATGCCACTCTTCTTTCCCCTCTCTCCAACAAACTCAAGAATTGCGCAACAAAAGTTGCCTTGTGTGAATTCGGACTTAATACAGTTTTTATTAAATTTATTGCTCTTTTTAATATCTAACAATCATTTGCTATTAGCTCTGTTCGTTTACTTTCCCAGTAAAAACCGAAATTTCAGAGAGTAAAATTCAGAGAGTAAAATTAGTTCTCAAAAAGTATCTCTGCAAAAAGAACAATCCCAATTACGAGTATTATATTTTATGTTAAGATTTTTTTCGGTCCCACTCTTTACGTCTGTGGTTTTCTGGAATAACCGCGTATGTCCATTTTAGTCAGTTTTGAGTTAACGAGGCCATATATAATAATTTTTAACGCTCTTTACATGTGTTTAATTTAAAAAAAAATATATATTGACCATTTCTGAGTTTTTTCTTTAAATAACGACGTAACTTAAATGTTTATTAAATTAATTTGCAGCACTAACGACGTATGTAAGCCTACGTTTGATCGCTGATAAATTATTTTCTCAGAAAACGACGCATAGCGACATATGTACGTTGTTATTAATGAATAAAATTCAAAATAATTTTCGATTATTTTTCAGTTTATAACCACTTATAAAAACTTGTGTGTTTATTTCTGTTCTTTTTTGTCACTATTATTCTTGATACGTTGTTATATTCTCATCCTAAGTCCCGTTAACTTTCTGTTGACGAAAAAAAAAATCAATTTTTCAAGCAACAACTTATGTCTAAATGTGTAGTTGCACTGGTAGTTTTGTTTTTCAAAGAAAGCGACATTTGTCGACATAAGTTGTTTTTCTGCACACACTTTAAGTGTAATTTAGATATTGTTTTTTCGTCCTTCTCTATCATCTATTTCTCTTAAGATTTTTGACTCAAAATTTTTTATAAAGTAGTTATTGCCCATATCTACAGGACTGTTAAATAAAAAGTCCTAAAAACTTTATATCGAGCCCATAATTTGAAATATAACATTTTTTGGCTCTCCTGAACATTTTGATTTTATGACATACGCGGATATTCTAGAAAACCACAGATATATCATTAAAATTTGGTTTATATCTATTATTAGCACAAAAAAAAACCCAGGTGACCATTTTTATTCACAGTCCCCATATAAATCTGTTCCCGATTTTCACTTAAATCAATCAAGAACCCAAAATATTGCATAGATATTTTTTCAGATTTAGTTTATATACGTTTTTGTGAAAATTCGTCGGTTCATTTTTGGACCTAGTTCAGGCCACAAATTAGTGAGAAAAGCTAGTTTATGTATTACTTAGCGGAGGTTTTCTAAAGCTCACTCTTTTATATAAGGGTGGCCACTTGGAGAGAAGCACCCAAGACTTGTATTTCGATCGGTATTTTTAATTAAAACATTCAACTTTTACACATTCTTCTGTGTAGCGTGTCTGGCTTTTAAGTCTTGTTCCGGTGCTTATTTCAGTTCTCAACTTGTTTTGCTTTTTCTTTTGCAAATTAAATTGCTTTTATGTCCTATTTTTTTTTCCTTTATTATAATTTAGCACAAAAGGGAACATTATATTCCTGAACTACTTATTATCCTTTCATAAAATTCTTGACACTTCGTTTTTTTTTCTTTTTTGTAATGTTGCAAAAAATTATCTACCGGCCAAGCAAAAAAAAATGCATTCATTATATTTTTTTTTTATTATATTATATTATTACAACAATTTATAGCAATTGTCGTTGTCAACTAGCAAGTTTTGTGTTGCACTAAAATGTTGGCATGAAATAAAGGCTTGCTTTTATCATCAGTGAATGTTTTATAATTTATTTAATTTATACAGAAATTTTCTGAAATTTAAGAAAGACAACAGTTACATACCGTTTCGCTCTTTAATCGCGAAGAGCAACCAGTCATGTGATGAAGTTAACACCAGTCATGTCAGTCGGTTTTCAAACATACATACACACACAAATATCATTTATCATCATAACTAACGCAATTAAATATGACCACAAGTGGCATGCGGCTTCTGGAATTAAAGCATATGCATATTCCACACGTAGATATAATTTGGTTGTTTCATTTTCCTTATATGTTTGTAAGTATATGCACATCAGTTAAATGATACGAGTAAAGGATAATGTTGCAAGTACTCAATCGTACGACATTTAATATTTTATATTAAAATTTTAATTGACTCTTTACTTTACAAATTAATTCATATAATTTTGTAACGATGTAAGAAATTCAAACAACGTTTTCACTTCTTATGCAATATGTCTGAAATCCGTAACTCACTGACTGATTCTGTAACGCAGTTTGATTGTAATTTATTTGGAGATAGAAACTTGTAATTTGCTATGTAGGTTCCTCAACCGGCTTTAAAATCCACAAAGAAGGGATTTTTGGAAATCGGGAAATCGGTATATTTTATATAATCTAAAAAAAATTAATCCAGAAATATAAAATTTTGTCATGAAAATTTAACTAGACTCTTCGACTCTCTTTATGAGGTAAAAACGGCCAAAAAGAGGAATTTAATAATATGAATTTTAGTATGTAGATACCATCAGAGACTTAGTGGTATCTACATAAAAGAGTACTATTTCTTAGAAAAGCATCTCTTCTTAAAAAGGTACATTTTCGCAATGAAGAAAATTTCCGTAAAAATTGTATCTTCTTAAAAATGCACCTTACCTTAAGAAGTACCTTTCCTTAAAAAAATTCCTTTACTAGAAAATTACATGTCTTAAAAATAACTTTTGTTAAACAAAAATCTTTTTTTAAAAAAGTACCATTTCATAAAAAAGTACCTTTTTTAAGAAAAAAATATTTTCTTAATAAATTACCTTTTCTTAAAAAAACAATTTTTTCTTAAAAAAGTACTTTTTCAAAAAAAAAACATTTTCTTAAAAAAGTAACTCTTCTTAAAAAAGTACATTTTATTAAAAAGTACGCTTTATTAAAAAGTACAGTCTCTTAAAAAGTCCATATACTTAAAAAGTACCTTTTCTTAAAAAGTACTTTTTCTTAAGAAGTCATATTCTTAAAAAGTGCCTCTTCTTAAAAAGTACATCTTCACAAAAAGTACATTTTCTATAAAAGTATCTTTCCTTAAAAAGTACCTTTCTTAAAAAGTACTTTTTCTAAAAAGCATATTTACTTAAAAATAAAGGCACATTTCCTTAATAAAAAAAAAATATTCTTAACAAAAGTAAATTTTCTTAAAAAAGTAAATTTTCTTAAAAAGTAACTTTCCTTAAATAAGAAGTACTTAATAAAAAAGTAATTTTTTCTAAAAAAATACTTTTTTTTAATAAATAAAGTTTCTTAAAAAAGTATACTTTTAAAAAAGTGTCTTCACTTAAAAAAGTAAATTTTCTTAAAAAGTACCTTTTGTTAAAAAATTACCTTTGTTCAAAATAGTACCGTTTCTTAAAAAATTTAATTTTTAACAATTCCCTTTCTTAAAAATGTACCGTTAAAAAATTACATTTGCTTAAAAAAGTACCGTTTCTTAAAAAATTTAATTTTTTTTTAGCAATTCCCTCTCTTAAAAATGTACCGTTAAAAAATTACCTTTTCTTAAAAAAGTACCGTTTCTTAAAAAATTTAATTTTTTAACAATTCCCTTTCTTAAAAATGTACAGTTTCTTGAAGAGATATATTTTCTAAAAAATCATCTCTTCTTTAAAAAGCACATATTCTTAAAAAGTATACTTTCTTAAAAATTACTTTTTATTAAAAAGTACAGTTTCTTAAAAATCTTTTTCTAAACAAAGTATATTTTTTAAAATAAATAAATACTTTTTCTTAAAAAATTAAATTTTCTTAAAAAGTAAATTTTCTTAAAGTTTTACTAATGTACTTAATAATACCTTTTCTAAAAAGCAGCTTTCCTTAACAAGCACCTTTTCTTAAAAAGTACATTTTCTTTAAAAACATATTTACTTAAAAAAAAGCATCTCTTCGTAGAAAAGTATATTTTCATAAAAAAAGTACTTATTCTTTAAAAGTATCTGTTCTTAAAAAAGTACAATTTTAAGTACCTTTTCTTAAGAAAACACTTTTTCTTAAAAAAGTATATTTTCTTAAAAAGTACATTTTCTTAAAAAAGCTAAATTAAAAAAAAAATTATATTTTCTTAAAAAAGACATTTTCATAATAAAATGCATTTGGTGAAAAAAGAAGTTTTTCCTAAAAAAAAATTTTTGGTACCTTTTGTTAAAAAATTACCTTTGTTTAAAAAAGTGCCGTTTCTTAAAAGAAGGAAATTTGAAATTGGCGCAAATCGGTGCATGTTCAGACATAGTCCCCATGCGAATGATACCATATGATCCAAATAATCCATAGATCTCGATCAAATTGAGTTTGTGTGTGTTTATTACACCCAATAATCAGTCGTACAAAAATAAACCCTATATGACAATTCTTAGTCATATCCTCCATATAAAGCTGCTTCCCGATCTTCACTTAAATCTATAAAAAAAACGAAAATATTGCACAGATTTTTCTCAAATTAGGTTTGTATATGTTTTTGCAAAAAATAAGTGGCCTTACCAAATATGATCAGGATCGCTTAATTTTTCGATCTAGTCCCCATATAAATATATCATCGGATATGAACTTCATATTCAAAGGAAAAAAAATTAATAACAATTAATAACAATGGTTTATGCTTATTTTCTATACCCAATTAGTTGCGCCTAAGAGATAGGGTTTCTAAACGCATGGATATCGTATATTCGGTCTTACTTGTGTTTACTGAAAAGTTGTTTTTTTAAATATGAAAGAAAATATAGAAAAATATTGTACTAGAAATTTCGATTCCATATCCGATATATTAAACCCCAAATCACGTTTTGTTTCAAAAATAATCACAGCCATTCGTGACCATAAATTTGGGAAAAAGATCTTAAATATATTAAATTAAGGATTATGGTATCCAGATTTCAAATCACTTTCCAAATCGAGCTTGAAAAAAAAATATTTGTTTTGAAAATTGATCTTATAGTGCGTTTACATCTAAGCAAAATCTAGTATACGATATATTGAGAGAAATCTAGCTCATTTTTACTAGATTTCCAATAAAAAACACTAGATTTCGTTACTAGATTTGTGCAAAATCTTACAAAATCTTGACAAACTTGGGCACTACCAAATGATACTACTGTGTTTTTTTTTAATATTGTAGTAGAAAATTACAACGCAGTGACTGAAAAAATTTTCATTTAAAAACAAAAACAAAAGCAAACAAGTTGAATAAAAAGGAAATAAAATATTAATTATTACAAAAAATGACGATTCTACAATAAAAAAATATTTAGTAATTGATAAGTTATAACTTTTTATGTGCCCATTCCAATCTGCTAAATAATAATTGTGGAAAATAAATTTGTTTTTGTTGTTCAAACAATACATTTAACAAATGCTGATGTTTTTTTTTCGCAAAATTTCTATTTCAGTTTGTGCTTTTTTTAATTTTTGATGTATAATATAATTATAAAATATGTTCCTTTTTAGAATTTTACATATTTCCATTTTCCTATTGTTTTGTTTATTTTTGGTATTTCTAGTTTATATGTGTTATTTTAATCAGCTGTTTATTGTTGTGGAAATAAAATCTCACAAAATGTCAAAAAATTTAGATGTAAACGGTATAGATTTTGAAAAAGATTTCAACTAAAATCTACTAGATTTTCCTCGGATGTAAACGCACTATTACATATTTTGGTTACATATTCCAATAAATTCAATTAAAATACTAGAAAAGGTTAAAAATTAAATAAGCGGTTCAGAAACTTAAAAAAGTAAGATAAAGCGGGAAAACGTATTAAACAAAAATCTCTCTTTCTTGAGACCTGTTTGGTGTTAATCTAGAAAATTGAATTGAATTGAAATGAATTCTTTTTCTTATTACTAGATACCAATGTACTCGGTCATTTTTATTTTTGTCACGGCAGACGAATGGGACACATCTCATTTCAGTGCTTCAATCCACCGAACTATTGAAATACAGTGATTTTCTGCCGGTATACCGGCATTTTATAATATTTTGTTTTTATCACATGATATCGCAATGAAAGAACTCCCATTTTTTATTCTTCTAAACTTTTTAAAAAGTCAAAATATTAAATCTGATTTTGATGATTATTTTTATAAAAACTTAAAATATTTAGTTTTATATTTACTCTATAGGTGATTCCATGAATCATATTAAATTGATATATCAGGTGAGGATTTATAAGATTTTTTTTTTTCATTCTTAAATTCATCTTTATTTAGAGTTTTTATTTACAAATTTACATTTTTCGAGATTTTATCTATAGATCTTTTTTTTCTTTTTTTTAATTCCTTTATTTATAACCAATTTGAACTTAGGGCGCCAACGAACTCTTTCCATCTTATTCGATCATTAGCTAATGATTTAAATTGGTTCCATGTCATTCCGATATCTTCATAATCGTTTTTTATGTTTCTTATCCACGTTAAGCGTGGTCGACCAGGACCTCGTTGACTTTGCGGGTTCCACTCCATCACTGCGCGTGATATTTCATGTGGAGGCTTTCTAAGTGTATGCCCAATCCACTTCCATTTACGTTTTTTTATTTCATTCTCGATCGAGTTGAGGTTTGCCAATTCAAGAAGCTGTTCGTTTGTGACCCAGTATGGCCAGAAAATTTGTAGGATTTGGCGTAGGCAGCGGTTTGTAAATGATTGTAGCTTTCTCAAGCTTTCCTGAGTTAGTCTCCAGGTAGTACAGCCATAGAGTAGTACACTTGTAACACTACTGTTAAAAATACGAATTTTTGTTTTTCTAGTGATATTGCTTGATCTCCAAATTTTGTAAAGCGATTGGAGCCATCGAGCTTTATTGATCCGGTCATTTATATCTTTATCCGACCAACCATCTACAGTTAATGTACTACCAATGTAGCAAAATGACTCCACTTCGTTTATTACATCTCCATTAAGATGAATGGGGAGACTGTTTGCTGCTACAACACGCATGAGCTTTATTTTCATTATGTTTATCTTCAGACCTACTTTTTCGGCGTTCTTAGCCAAATGAAATAATTTGGCCTGCATGTCGCTGTGTCGGTGTGTAAGTAGGCAGATGTCATCAGCATAATCAATGTCGTTCAGATGTTCTAATTAGTTCCATTGGATACCAAATGGAGAATCCGAGTTTGTCTGTTCCATAACATAATCGAGAAGTATAAGAAAAAGCGTTGGAGACAGGACACAGCCTTGTCTTACGCCAGATTCAATCGAGAAAGGTTGGCTTTCCTTTCCATTGAAGCGAACAGCGCATACGTCATCGGTATATAGCTCGCGTATTAGGTTTACAATTTTTTCTGGAAATCCTCTACAGTTGAGTGAGGCCCAGAGAGCTTCTCTTGACACAGTGCCAAACGCACGTTCGAAGTCCACGAAAAGTAGGTACAGAGGGCTGTTGAATTCAACGGATTGTTCTATTAGAATTCTTAGGGTCGTCACATGGTCTGCACATGAACGATTTGTCCTGAAGCCTGCTTGTTCTTTGCGTAAGATTGTCTCAACATAGGGTGTGATGCGTTGGAGAATTATAAGGGCAAGTACTTTGTTGATGATGTTGAGGAGTGTAATACCTCGCCAATTTTTACAGAGGCTAATGTCGCCTTTCTTGGGTATTGTTACTACGGTCCCTTTCTTCCATTCATTGGGTATGTTGTTGGTTTCCCAAATATGACGTAGCATTGGTGTATGCTCATCGGCTAATGGTTCTGCAGCGTACTTAAAAAGCTCAGCAGGTAAATTATCTGGTCCAGGTGACTTGTTGTTTTTTAGCTGTCGCAACGTGTTTTTAACTTCTTCGAGAGTAGGAGGCAAGGTTGAGATGGTTCTACTTGGATTACGCCTGCTTGTTACCCATGGGCAGGAACTTTCCTCGAAGTTGCTTGTGTTATTTGGTGAAGAGCTGAAGAAATCGCGCCATCTACGTAATTGATCTTCGGTTGACGTTAGTTCGCTTCCGCCGAGGTCTTTAATAACTGCGGTTTTCCTGATATTGCAGCCTCGGAGTTGGTTGATTGCATGATAGACTCCACGCATATTTCCAGTATTGCTGGCTTTTTCAGCATCTTGCGCGATGCTGGTTAAGTATAATTTATGGTCTGTTCGTACCATACGTTTAACGGTTTTGGCCGACTGTCGGTATTCGGGAAGTGGAAGTTTTCGAGGTATCAGACTTTGCGTTTAGATAGGACCTCCTCAAACGTTTGCCGTTGCAGATTTCATTCCATGTATTTTCGCTAATCCACGGTTTACGAATATTTGGCTTATGCCCTAGCATTGACTTTGCACTATGGTTGCAAGCTGTTGTAATATCAGTCCATGAATGGATATTGGAACCAGAGTTGTGGAGTTGTTGTTGAAGGGTGTTTTTATAGCGAACGGCCGTTTCGGGATCTATTAGGCGTTGGAGGTTGTATTTGTCTGCGGGAAGCTCTTTCTTTATAGATGCTGGCCGGAGTCTAAAAGCTCCAAGAAGTAGTACGTGGTCGCTGTCAACATCGGCGGATTTTCTTCCCTTCACATCAAGTAAACAGCCAAGGTACAGCTTGTTTATTATAATATGATCTATTTGTTTCGTGTTATACCATCTGGTGATTCCTATGTGTATTTGTGGATGTTTTTGTGCGGAAATTTCGTGCCACCTATAAATAGGCGGTGGCTTGCGCAAAGATCGACCAACCTTTCACCATTGTTGTTTCTAGCATTACCAAGACCGTGATTGCCCATGATGGATTGTATGTTAGAGTTATCATTTCCAACCTTTGCGTTTAGATCGCCGATTATAATTTTGATATCGCCTTTAGGGATGTTGCTGAGTACCGTATTAAGTTGGTGGTAAAACGAGTCTTTAGTATCATCATCAGCAGGTTCGGTTGGAGCATAACACTGAATTACAGACATTTTTCGGAACTTAGTGTTGAATCTCGCTGTTATGATTCTTTCCGATATGGGTTTATATTCCAGCAAGGTCTTTTTTGCCTTGTTTGACATTACTATGCCAACACCGTTGACCTTAAGATGATCATTGCCGGAGTATATAAAGAAATGCCCTGTTTGTAGGTGTTGTTCATCACTATTGAGCCATCTTGACTCACTTATACTCAGTATAGATCTTAAAGTGAATAAAATTTATAGTAAAATATACTGAATATTTTAATAATCAAATATTTTTAAAAGGGAAAATTGGAAACCTTTGGTTCTGAGGCATTAAACAAAAAAAATATAAATATTATATTCTTTGTAAATAAATATTAATAAATAAATAAATAGAGTATTTTAAATATGGCTGGAAAATATATGTATATATTGAGAATTAAAAACTAAAAATAAATTAATTTATAATGAAAAACTAATGAAAAACAAGTCACGAAATACTGTCATTAAATATAAAATCACTAAGCAACGCTTTGCAATTCAATATTATAATTAAATTTACAAATACATATCTATTTTTCATATTTATATGATTATTCATTATTAATTATTCTTTTTTATTTTTGCCAACTTTTTATTATATTATCTATGTATATAAAGTTTATTTTTATTTATTTTTTAATTAAAAAAAATTTTTTTTTTCATTTTTCAATTTACAATGTAATGATTCTGTGCGACAATAATATGATTTTAAGTCTTGTAGCACGGAAAACCGAAATAAATAAATAAATAAATAAATAAATATAAATAAATAAATACCGAACAACCACACTGAGATTACAAACTTTTCATCCGTTTGTCATTCCTACTATGCATGTATTTTAATTGCGTGCTCGGATTCCTTATTTATACTCAGGGGGCTAATCGCCGCATTCGATAACGAGTAAAATCAATCGAAATTCCATATTATGGTTTATTATTTACAGAAGTCGGGCAAACGTGAGACCTCGTTTCACTTTTTTCCTTAAGTATGGGCCATAACTCATTAAGTTTGATAGAGTATAATTATTCTTAGTATTTTATTTTGAGAAATAAAAAAAGAATTTCGATCGAAACATTTCGGTGACGATTGCGACGATTAGACTCCAGGTATCTAAGGCCCAATCACACCATGATTTTTCACAACGTCGTTTTTCTTAATTCTCTTTTGAAGTTGCTACCAAAAACCTATTGCATTCATACGATGATTTGTAGTTTCGTGTATTTTTTAAATCTGCTTTAGCTTATTTTTCGCATTAAGAAAAATATAAAAAATGTATGAATTAATCTAAATTCAAATTATCTTTTTTATTTTTCAATTCAATTTATTTATTTGTTAAATATTATTTACATTATTTCATTATAAGATTTAATCTTTTTATACTAAATAATTTAACATAATTTTTCACACTATATACAAAAACCTATTTAATATTTAAGTTATTAAGACCAGAATGTTTAGAATATCTAATCAAATAGCAGAACGTATCAACATTTTAAAGTTAAAACATATTCAGTTTAAAAAAAATTATGCATATATTAAATAAAAAAATAAATAATAATGTAACCGCTTCTTGATCTTACTGAAGCGGCCACTCCAAAGTACGAAAAATAATAAAACGTAACAAGAAAAAAAGAAATGAGTGTAAGGAGAAATATGAAAAAAAGTCTTGAAAAACAGAAATCGTGCCTTTTTGTTTACCCCACTTGCTTATCTACACCGTACGCCACCTAAAAACAAAAAGAGACGTCGAAAAACGACGTCGTCAAAAGTCGCCATATAAACACAGCCTAATGCATGAAACACATAGACGACAGCGGCTACACAAATACAGCCTGTCAAAAATAAAATACACACCTTTATATGAAAACGATTATTTTGACACCAACACAGCTACACGACCACTTTTGCTGCTGTAGTCACCTTAGGCTAATTTCTATTTTCGTTGATTACAAAACAAAAATTGTGTTGACAATATAACAAAATATGTAAAAGATATTAGTGCTCTGAAATATTTTATTTTGTTAAAAAAATTAATCGCAAAAAGAAGTGCTATAATAATTCCATTAATAATCAAAAGGGGTTAAGTAAATTTATTTATTTATTTTTACGTTATAATAATGCATTATAAATAAGTAATTGTATATTCAAGTCAAGTTTATATAGAATCATGTATGTTTTTCTATTTTAATAAAGTAAAAAAAAATATCATTAGCACTACTGAAATAAAAATGTATTTGTATAAAAACAGCTGTTTATATTGTTGTTACATGTTGCTGCCGTTTTCAAAAAATTAAGTAACTGACTAGGCGATTACACTTGCAGCCAGCAGCATTTGTAGTCGTGTGTTCGTGTAGCCGCTGTCGTCTATGTGTTTCATGCATAAATCTTATTAACATTCGTATTTTAGCCTGGATTTAAAATTCTGTATCATCAGATATAAACCGCGGGTGTATGATTTGTGATAACAAAAAGGAATTGTGAATATATGCCTACAAGACTTATTATATTAAAGGAAATTTAATATGGATACTTAAAAAATTATAATAAAAATTATAAGCGTTCAAAACTCTATAGTTTTTAAAACTTTTTATTTTTAATTTTTTTTTGATTTCACTAAAATTATATTCTGTTCTAAATTTGAAACCCTGAAAAAAATACTACCATAACACAACCCTGCAACAGATGATAGCATAGTTGTCAATACCATCCACATAGAACGAAGAAGAAAAAAGACAATTTTTCTTGTTTGCTTCCATCAGTCTTCGTTTAGTCGTGCGGAAATGTAGTTGTTCGTGAAAATGGATTTGCGCGTACAGTCTAGATATACAAGAAATTGAACAATTAAAACTGCAAATTCCTAAATGTGAAGTGTTACTTGATTACAGAAAATTATGGAAAACGAAAGTGAATACAATAATCAAAATAAATAAAAAGTTTTAAATGTATAAAAATGTAAAATATTTTATAAAAACTAGCGACATGAAGAAAGAAAACAAAACTATACTAAACGGTAAAGAAAGCACAAATGAAAGTAAAAATTAAATGACGTATTTTTGTATTGGCGTTTTTTTACGTGTGGAAATGTCGATGGTCTCTTTCAATTATTTTTTGTTTATTAAAGAAGATAAAAATTTATGTAAATAAAAAACAATTACTGAATACAATAAAAATTGTATCCATATAAATAATAAATATACATTTCAGTAATAGAATTGTTATATGAAAAATCGTAATAACAGTAAAGTATAAGTGTAACAAAAGAAATGTCTCAAAATTAAATGAAAGAAGCATTACGAAGTTAACCAAAAGAAAACATAAAATTTATTTGTTTTTAACTTAAAGTGTGCAAGTGTGAGTGCGTGAGTTTTTGTTTGTTTTGTATTATTTATGTTATGATAAAACCAAAATAATTATATTCTTCAAGTGGCATCAAACTACTAAAGAAAGTGAAGTGTGTGAAATTTTACAAGAATTTTAAAGAAATTCTTGTATATCTTTAATATATATCAAAAATATTTATATAAAAGAAATTAAAAAAAAAGCTGACAAAAGCATAAATAAGTGAAGCTTGAGAGCATACTTATACAGATAAGATTATGTTTTAAACAAAAACAAAATTCATTCAAGGCATTTGTTTTATTCCAATAAACACATGTTCTTATAGGAAAGAAAGAATAACTACGAAAATTATATAGTAACAGAAACAAAGCAACAACAAAAAAATATCTGCATCTTTTGACATTTATCATTATTTTTTGTTTTCTTCTGACACCCACAATTACAATTGTGTGTTTTGTTCACCATTAACCCGTTGGTTGGGCTACTTTTACGTGTTACTTACGTTCCACATTTCAAAACGGTAAGTTTTTTTTTTTGTTTGTTTATATTTCTGATATTTTGGAATTTTTTCACGTATTTTTTTAGTGTTGTTGTTGCTGTTTAAGGTTTCTTTAGCCTTCATAATTGTTTGTGTTTGTTTTTCGAATTTCTTGTAATTTAATACGGTTGAACACTTTCCGGTTTAATATTGTTGTTTTTTTTTTTTTTTGGTATTTAGTAGTTTTGACATGTTTGTGGCGGAACTACTAAATGTATTAATGTCCAATTTGTTATTTAATTGGTATTGCGAATTAAATAAAGTGAAAAAAAAAAAAACGATTAAACAATTTCAACAATTATTTCTCAAAGAAATTATAACTATTTCGTATAGAGAAATATTAAATTTAAAATTTTTTCTAGTAAAAAATTTAATTTCGAATTCGAATATTAATCCTTTAATGCCTTAATTTTTGTTGTTGCCCATATTTTTATCTATAAGATGATTTTGGTCCAAATGCCACGAAAATTGCATGACAATTTTTGTTGTTGTTATGTTTATTCTAGGTAAACATGTTTGGAATGCCATAAGGCAGCCTTGAACAATTTGACTCTAACACTGAATAGAAAGAAATTGGATTTAGTGTTCGGTGCCTAGCGGATGTACATATGTAGTGATTTTCGGTAATTTGGTCATGAGGAGGAGTGTCGGCGGCTCATACATACATACATATATTTCCAGTTATGACATTGATATACAGTCGAACTTCCCTATAATGAATCTGCATGGGACCAGAAAATCACTTCATTATATAGAAACTTCCTTATACAGAAATTAAATTTTTTTGCACTTTTATATAAAATAATCAGGTAATTTTAGTTTGGATTACACTCTTCCATTTTTCATCCTCAATAAAACCTGCTAATACATTTAGAGATTTAAATACATTACTCGGCTCGTTACATCTCATTTCCACAAAGGTTCGAAGTACGTCAATTGATGAAGAAACTTGTTCCAATGTAGGTAACGTCTTATTGGCATCTGTCAATTCTTTATCGGCCAGTTCTTCTTCATCGTTATCTGAATCTGTAAATGTAGAAGTAATGTACATCACACTTTTATTTTGCGTTAGGATTAAAATATGTATGTGTGAATATAAAACTAATAAATAACAAGTAAGAAAATTATAGTCGGTCTAGACCGACTATATGATGCTCTATACCATGCGTTTAGAGACCCTATCTCATAGGCCCAACAAACTGGACTTAGAAAATAAGCATAAACCAAATATGAGTGGGATTTTTATTAATTTTTTTGGCTGCAGATATGAAAAAGTTCACATCGGATGCTATTGCTATATGCGGACTAGGCCCAAAAATGGACCGATCCTGACTATGTTTGGTAAAGTCTCTTGTATTTTGCAAAAATATATACAAACAAAATTTGAGATGAATCAGTGCAATATTTTTGTTTTTTGATAGATTTAAGTGAAGATCGGGAAGCAGCTTTATATGGGGCATATGACTGAGAGTTGTCCCATAGGGATCATTTTTGGACTACTCATTAATGGATGTAATAAATGCATACAAACCCAATTTGAGTAAGATCTATGTGACAATTTGGATCTTATGACAATTTATGTCGGTCTCATAGGGGACATTTGTATAGGGACTAGGTCTTAACATACACCTAATTTCAATAGCGTTCATCCTACGGCCGATAAAAGCTTATATACCAAATTTCATAAAAATATATTCATATTTGCGACCTGCAGTTTGATTACAAGGTTTACATGGACACACAGACGGACGGACGGACGGACATCGTTAAATCGAGTCAGTTAGTGATTTTGATTCGATCGGTATAATAGAAGATGGGTCTAGGTCAAATATTTTTGGTAGTTACAAACAGCAGCACAAAGTCATTATACCCAAATCACATAGTGGTATAGAGTATAAATACCTGGGATAGCCGGAACTCCATGACTTTCAATATCAACCAGTTCGCAATTGTTTCTGGTTTTACGTAGACAATCCAAACTGTCCTTAAATTTTGAATGGCTTGAAGCAAATCTATGATCATAACAGGTTTGTTCTCCATTTGTGTCAATATATCTGTCAAAATTCTTTTTCTGTAAAGTTGTTTTATGTTGTAGATAATGCCTTGGTCCATTGTTGAAGTAACGAAGTCATGTTGGGACGAAAATAGACAAGCTCAATATTTAGCAGTTTATCTTTTACCTCCTTGGGATGCGCAGTGCAGTTATCAACAAGAAGTAAAACCTTCCTTTTTTGAGAAGCGAATTTTTTTCAAGTTGCAAAAGCCATTTCGTAAAAATGTCATTTAAGCTTTTTTGTTGAACTCATAATGCACATCGAGAGATCTTACTCCTTTAAAACATCTAGGATTTTTGGCTTTTCCTATAACAAGCAGTTTAAGCTTCTCCGAACCAGTCATATTGCTGGTTACAGTTATTTTATCTTTGCTCTGTTTTCCACTAAAGCATTTCTCATTTTTGAATGGTAGTGTTTTATTTGGTAAACATTTGTAAAACAAACCAGTCTCATCGGCATTAAAGATGTCATTTTGATCATATTTTTGTATCAATCTCGGTAAAACTTTCATAACTCATTCATCACGATTTCTTATGTTGGCATCAGCGCTTTTCCCACGTATGGTTTTTGCAACAATACCATGCCGTTTTTTAAATTTGTCCAACCATCCTGTGCTTGCTTCAAAATATTCGTGTCCTAATGAATAAGCGAACTCTTTGGCTTTTTGCTTCATAAATGGTCCAAATATAGGAAGATTCCTGCCACGTGCGGCGGTTATCCATTTGAGCGTTATATCCTCAAAACGGCAGATCGAAGCCTTTTGCGTTTAGTGCTTAATTGCTCGTCTTCTACATTTTTTAGTATTACTGCCTTGTTTTTAAAATATTTGCTGGGAAGAATTCCAAACTGCTTAGAATTTTTGTTACTCCTTCTTCAGCTTAATTAATTACTTGCTGTCTCCAGCGCTCGAAATCTCAACTTAGCCAATTCAGAAACCAACACTTTTTTGGTTTATTATTATTGTGAATGAAGAAGCAAACTCATTAACAAATTTAAGAAACACACACATAGCATCTATAATTTTAATAGGCTAGGCGATTTCTTGTGACCGATGTTTTGTTCTACCGTTTTATCTTGATTTTGACCAAGCGTATATTATTTGAAAGGTATTTCTTTTTAGCCGTTTTGCAGATTTACAGATTTTTAAATTTTTTCCTTTATTTTGAGTAAATTGCATTTAAAGTTGCTACTAACACATACATAAAATTATACATATGATATGTGTGATTTATTAAATTTGTTAATGTGTTTGTTAATGAGTAGTATCTTCATTCACAATAATAATAAACCATAAAGGTGTTGGTTTGTGAATTGGCTAAGTTGAAAAATAAAGCTGCCTAGAAATTGCACTCGAATTTCGAGCGCTGTAATCTGCTAGTATATATAATTTTATGTATGTGTTAGTAAATGAAAAAAATTAAAAATCTGTAAATCTGGTGAATAGTTAAAAAAATAACTTTCAAATAATATACGATTGATTAAAATCGGGATAAAACGGTAGAACAAAACATCGGTCACAAGAAATCGCCTAGCCTATTAATATTATAGATTAATAACTTTTTTTTTCAAGAGAAATGCTACTTCGCTGCGCCATTTTCGTTCACTGAACACGGTCAACTGCTGTCAAAATTGTCATTGATGGAACTTTTTGGTACTTATTTTTATATTTTGGGGATTCCCCTCATTATATTTTACTTTCTTCTCCGTACACAGTGGTGCATAACAGAATTGTTTTTTTTTTTTAATAATTCATTATATGGAAACAAAAACACATGTGAATCAAATTTACATCAGCAAAATTTTTTCATTGTAAAGAAAAATTCACTGTTGGGAAATTCATTATAAGGAGATCGAAACACACTAAAATTGAAATGAAAAAGCTGTGTTTTTGAAATTAATTCATAAAAGGGAAAGCTTCATTGTATAGAAGTTCACTATAGAGAAGTTCGACTGTACATATATAAATTTTTATTATTTTGTATCGGATTGGAGCAATGTATATATAAAGTGAGTTACAATACAATGGAAACTTTTAATAAAATATATTTTTGACGACTTCAACGGTCAATACCCAATAATAGGATCATAAAATTGACTCTATTTTAATTTTTAATTAAAAAAAATTTGTTTTATTCATTTAACCCTTAAATGCGCAACAACGGCAATTTTAGTAAAAAAAATATATGCTATGTGAAATTATAAAAAAATAATAACTGCGTACCACGTTTGTTTTTTAAATTTTTTAGTATGATTTTTTTTTTTAAAAGCGGTTTTATCTTAAAAGATAAAATGCACACTATCCTACATTTTAGGTTTCAAAGTGATATACGGGTTCCTTAATTATTAAAAGTATTAAAAAGCTTTTTTATTTATAAAAATAATAGTAAATTTAAATTAACATAGTAAATTCAATTTGCAATAAAATATATTTATAAAATTCATATAATAAAAACAAAAAAATCAGCAAAATTAATTAATAAAAATAATTACAAGTTATGGTAATCATAAAAGCAATTTTTTCAGCTGTCACACACAAATTTACCTTACATTCCATACAAAACATTTTGGTTTGATCTGAGCATTTAGGCATCTTACATCTCCCCTTTTTATCCATTGAAATCCAGTGGCTGGCTCCATCTAGCCGGTTGTCCTTCTGTGGCGCTGGGTATGTATTCGGCTTTCGTCTTTTTTCTTCTATTTGTTTTTCTAAGTTTGGACGTCCTCTTACTGGAACAGTTTTGAAATCCACCAATCGTATTTCAGATTCTCGTTTATCCTTGTTGATTCTTCTATAAAGAATCCAGGCATTTATACATGTCATATCAAGAAGGTGGTAAAATATTCTGATTGTCCACTTGCTGCTTTTCATTGATATTTTATGCCGGCCTATTGAGCTATCCATCAAGTCTACTCCGCCCATGTGACAGTTATAATCTTTAATAATTTGTGGACATGGAATACTTTTGATAGATTTTTGCTTTTTGTCAAAGCGTTTAATTTTTAAAGGTTTACTCTCAGTATTATATATATCTAATGGGGGCTTAGTACCGACATAGTTTGAAATAAGATTGACAATTCTATTGTCTTTCCATGATAATGTGGTCACTTCAATACCGTGTATGTTGGCAACAAATTCCTGACTTGCACCTCTTTCGAATTTCATCATTGTTTTTTCTTCAGGTAACTTACAATTCTTTATTCTATTGCGTCTGATAGTACCAACAGCCAGAATTCCCTGTGTGCGCAAAAACACTATAAGTGGTACTGTTGTATAAAAATTATCAAAGAACACCACAAAGTTTTGATATCGGGGCACTTCCCGAAGAAGTCCTACGACAATGTTTGCTGAGGATTGAAGATCTGGCTAACCCTGTGCCAACTTTTCGGTTGCTCCGCTATAGAGTTCAAATTTATAGGAGTATCCCATTGTATCGCACAGTACAAACAATTTAAAGCCCCATTTTTTAGGTTTGTTCGGTAAATATTGTTTCATATAACTTCCGATTTTTGTAGAGCACATTTGCTCATCTACACTTAATCTGCTTAGTTTCGGTACGGTAGAAAAAGTTATGTTTATGTTATCGATAACTGGCCGAATTAGATAAAGCCTGTCACGATTGGGATCATTTCGTTCAGGCATTTTGATTTTGTCATGATAATTATCATCATTTACCATTTGTATGAAAGAATCATGTATAGATCCTCCAATATAAATTTCATCCTCACTATCAGTTTCTACGTTATCGTCATTCTGAATCAATAGCATTCTAGTAGCTCCTTGGAGCTCTGTTTTCTTTTTACATGAATTTGTAACTTGCATGTCATCCTCATCCGAGTCACTGTTGTCCATACTATCGTAAGTAATACCCTCACTATTGCACAGTAATTCACAAACTTCCTCGTCAGTCATATTGACTCCATCAACCTCTCTAAATCCTGACATGACTTAAAAATTCTTGGTTCTAAATTATAGAATCAATTAAATTGAACTGTTGTTTATTAAGACGCCTAACGTAGAACCTGCTTGTTCAAAGCATAAAGTATAAATAAACTTGCACCGTAACACAGAACATAATTCAAGTAAAAACGAATATGTAGTTTGTTGATGAATGCGCACTGTATCTTTAAAGATACAACCATTAAATAACGCTCTGCAGCCAAATTTTGAAATAAAAAGCTTTTGTAAACACTTTTTACGCTTAATGAAATATTTTTACACTATCCTGAATTTTTTTAAATCCCTTAAGTATCCTCGCTTAATGTTATGTAACATCCAATTACCAAATTTTTTTATTTTTCACAAAATTTAATTTTTATCTTTGAATGCAAATAAATCGCATGCGCTGAAGACTTTATTAAAGGTATCATTTTTTTAATATTGAGTTATGATGTTTTAAATGCGTAAAATTTATTTTTATTAAATTTGGTCCAAAATTGGAATTGTAGGAATTTTTTTTTCGGTTGTATCTTAAAAGATACAGTGCGCATTTAAGGGTTAAATAAGACAAAAATATTAACATAATATGGCTTAACTTCAGAAAAAATAACAAAACTTAAAAGTGTTAATTTTTACTAGCTTATTCCAGCACTCGAAATTAGGGTTAAAATTCTAGGGAAATTTTATTTTTTCATTTAATAGAGACCCTAAAGGTATGCTTAACAATTCAACTCATTTTAAATGAAGAAAACAAACTCAACACTTTAACACAAACACATTAACAAATTTAATAAACACACATATCTGTGGTTTTCTAAATGTTCAGGAGAGCCAAAAAACGTTTTATTTGAAATTATGGGCTCGATATAAAGTTTTTAGAGCTTTTTATTTAACAGTCCTGTAGATACGGTCAATAAATACTTTATATAAAGTTTTGAGTCAAAAATCTTAAGAGGAATAGATCCTAGAGAAGGACGAAAAAACAATATGTAAATTACACTTAAAGTGTGCGCAGATAAAAAAACTTATGTAGACAAACGTCGTTTTCTTTGAAAAAAAAACTACCAACGCAACCACCCATGTAGACATAAGTTGTTGTTGCTTGAAAAATGGATTTTTTTGTTCGTCAACAAAAAGTTAACGGGACTTGGGACGAGAATATAACAACGTAGCAAGAATAATAGTGACAAAAAATAAACACAAAAGTTGTTATAAGTGGTTATAAACTGAAAAATAATCCAAAATTATTTTTTATTTTTTTTTCATTAATAACAACATATGTCGCTATGTGTCGTTTTCTGAGAAAATAATTTATCAGCGATCAAATGTAGGTTGACATACGTCGTTAGTGCTGCAAATTAATTAAATAAACATTTAAGTTACGTCGTTATTTAAAGAAAAAACTCAGAAATGGTCTCTATTTTTTTTTTTTTTTTAAATTAAACACATGTAAAGAGCGTTAAAAACTAATATATTTGGCATCGTTAACTCAAAACTGACAAAAATCGACATACGTGGTTATTCCAGAAAACCACAGATATAGCATTGTATAATTTTATGTATGTGTTAGTAGCAACTTCAAACGATCATAACTCCAAAAAAATATTCCAGACGATGAAAATCTGTAAATTTGGGTACCACCTAAAAATAAATACCTTTCAAATGATAAATTTTTTGTCAATTTCAATTTTCAATTCAATTTCAAAATATCATCTTTATTTCATTTAATTTTATATATACATATTTTCAGAGTTTGAGATATTATTCAATATATTATAACAAATGAGATCAGCAAATTCTTTATAATGTTTTATATAGTGTATATTTGATATTTTAAAGCAAATTAGGGTAAACCTTTATCTGATTCCAAATCTAATTCTAAAACTATACAATTTCAAACACTATTAGAAAATCAGTATATATAAACGGTTTACTTTGTAAACAATTTTATACATATAGTTTTCAGTTTGGTAATTTTTACTAAATATTTATAATGAGAATTCTCTACATGCTCTTATCAGAGGGTAAGTAGAATGCGTGTTAGAGTGAAAATAGTTTTGGCTAGACCTATAATTTAATTAATGAATTTTTTCAAATCCACTTCTAATATATAGAAGATCTATAGAATACCTCCAACGCAGGTTATTAATTATTTTAAGAGATTTATTTTGGATTATTTGCAATTTTTTGGTATGTGTTCTGGCGGCTTTGTACCATATAGAGCAAGCAAAAGTTAATATAGGTCTTATTACAGTTTTAAAATCAGATTCTTGTTTTTTAAGTTGAGAGACGAACGATAGTTTATTAATGGCCAAAGTGCTTTTAAAACGTTTGACCCTTTCTTGGCGGTTTCATCAATGTGTTTTTTCAACTTCAATTTTTTATCCAACTGGACACCAAGGTATTTAACATCGTTAACGATTGGAATTTCGACATTGTCTAATTTCAAATTCCGATTTGGTAATCGTTTTGGGGACTTGTTGAACGGAAAGATAATAGCTTGGGTCTTAGCAGGGTTAATTTTTATTTTCCATTTATGAAAATATTTGTAGCAACTTATTAACCCCTTCTCCATTTTCTTGAGTAGAGCTGAGGTGACTTTACCTGAAGTTATCAGGGCTGTGTCATCTGCATAGTATGCTGTGCCTCGTCTGCGGAAAATTTCCCGAAAACAATTTCCCGAAAACAATTTCCCAAATACAATTGCCCGAAAACAATTGCCCGAAAAAACAATTCCCCGAAAAAACAATTCCCCGAAAACAATTTCCCGAAATTACAATTTCCCGAAAACAATTTCCCGAAAACAATTTCCCGAAATTACAATTTCCCGAAAACAATTTCCCGAAATTACAATTTCCCTATTTTTAGTTTACAACTTCCCATATATTCTTGATTTCCCCCATAAAAAAAACTTACTGCATACGATTTCTTGAAAAAACAATTTCCCGAGTATACGACTTCTCGAAAAAACAATTCCCCCACCCCGCACCGCGCCCTTCCTCTTCCACCCTCATCCCTCGTCATCCGGACCTATTGGAGTGTCATACGCTTATTTTTTCATTGTGACTTTGAACACTTTGGTATTCAGACTTCCCGACGGATAACGCTCACGCCATCACATCCTGCCCATGCAGTAGCTGCTACGGAATCGTTACCATCTTGCATAGCGAGGCTTTTTAGTTATTTGGGTTGTAATACTCAGTTACTATGCCACTCGAATTCCTGGATAGCGAAAAAGGTAAACCGAGGTTGCTTTTGAATGGTTTCTTGACCACTACATCAAGTGGTCATGAGCAGATTGCTCGCGCTTCGGCCGGAATTTCTGATGGTATTGTTTCGGAAATGCCATCAACAAGCTCTTTGAAGAAATAGTAATTTCGGAAGTTGTAGTTTCGGGAAATTGTGTTCGGGAAGTTGTATTTCGGGAAATTGTAATTTAGGGAAATTGTGTCCGGGAAATTGTAATTTCGGGAAATCGTCATTTCGGGAAATTGTGTTCGTGAAATTGTAATTTCGGGAAATTGTTTTCGGGAAATTTTCCGCAAATCGCTGTGCCTACATATGGAGGAGGAGAAAAGTCAGATGTGTATAAAAAGTAGAGCAATGGCGAAAGTACCGAACCTGGCGGTAGGCCTGCGGTTGTAGTTGTCGGTGAAGAACACGATCCATTAACACTTACAATGTATTTTCTCTCATCAAGAAATTCTGTTATTATTTTGCACAAATATTTTGGCATGTTAGAATTCAGTATTTTATAGAGAACGCCATTGTGCCAGATAATATCAAATGCCTTTTCGACACCTAAGAGAATAAGCCCAGTAGAATGTTTCTTTCTTGAACCCAAGTTGTTCTTCAGCTATTAAATTGTTATCTGTTGCAAACTCACTAAGTCTGATACTTAGAAGACTAATTGCCCTGTAACTGTTTGGGTCATTTTTAGGTTTCTTTGGCTTTGGGACCGCAACAATTTTGGCAGTTTTGAAGTGCTTTGGAAAATAGTTTAATTGAATACAGCTGTTAATAAAACAACTAAAAGCTTTTTGAGTAATAAATTAGAAATTTTATCCAATCCTGGAGACTTAGAAGTTTTAAGGCTTTTAATTATTGTACTTAATTCATCCATTGAAGTGAAAATGGCTCCCACAAATTTTTTGTCAACATCGGTCACAAGAAATCACCTTGCCTATTAATATTATAGATGCTGTTGGGAAGACAGTGGAGGAAACTTTTACTATACAATAATTGAAAACGTTCCCTCTATTTTTGGTTTAAATATTTTATTGGGTATCCATTATTTTTAGTACTGCTTCACAACGCCGAGGCATGGCGTCAATTAAAGAGTTGATGATATCCCTTGAAATTTTTTTTTTTTTGGGTCATTATCTTGTTCGAATTTAACTTATTTTTCCTCCATGTATGTAAACATTACGCCAATTAGAATTTTCCTGTATTCAATTCCTGTTAGAGTATCTTTTACTATATGAACTGGACCCAGTCCTTGGCCCGAAAATCTAGCCCATACCATAATATTGTCACCGTCAAACGTAACAGTTTTATTTTTGCATATTTTGGGTCTCGTATATTTCCCTTTGGTCATCGTACAACCGATCTTCCATCATGGCCTCTTAAATTAAACTTGGACTCATCTAAAAAGAGAACGGTATTCCAATTCTGCATGGATCGTCGGGCAACAGTTCGAGTCATATTTCTAGTTTCAGATTGTTAATGACCTCTTTATGTAGCATTTTTGGATATTTTTTAAATTCTGTTGCTATTAAATTATCCTGTTTTTAACTCGTTTTACGGACCCTGCCGGGTAAATGTTGAGTCGTCACCGTACCTCTTTCACGGTATGCGTTGATAATATGTGAAATTGTGGATTTATTCATTGAATATTTCTCATAAATTTTGTTTTGCTTATGACCAGTAGTAGAAACATCTATTATTCTGGTTTTTAAGTCATCACAAAAGTTTATTCTTGCCATTATTTTATAATAATTAATTATAAGATAAAAACATTGAAAACGGTTAAGATTTTATAAATTTTCTTTCATACCAAGTTATTTTATATTGTTTCAATTAAAGTTTCCACTGTTTTGACATCACTAAAAAAAATATTTTTTTCGTTTGTTTTATTTGAATTTTATTTTTTGTAACATATTTCTTGTCTTTCGATAGAGTTATTTCGCAAAGAGTTATTTCGCGAAAAATACATCATTTTAGCACTTATTGTTATTATTATTTTATATATCGATAATATTAATAGGCTAGGCGATTTCTTGTGACCGATGTTTTGTTCTACCGTTTTATCCCGATTTTGACCAAACGTATATTATTTGAAAGGTATTTCTTTTTAGCCGTTTTGCAGATTTACAGATTTTTAAATGTTTGCCTTTATTTTGAGTAAATTGCATTTAAAGTTGCTACTGTGTGTTTTATCATATATGTTAATGTGTTTGTTAATGCGTTTGTTATCTTCATTCACAATAATAATAAACCATAAAAGTGTTGGTTTGTGAATTAAGTTGGAAAATAAAGCTGCCTAGAAATTGCACTCGGATTTCGAGCGCTGGAATCTGCTAGTTAGTATTATTATACTTTAAAAATTCGCATAGGTTACATATTTCTATAATTTTTGTTTTGCTCTAAAATTCTGAATTATTCATATTGTTTCATATAAAAATTACACAATCTCTTTAAACAATGTATTCATTTGTCTGTTTTTTGATAATATTTGGTAACATGTTATATAATTGTAGCCCTTTATAGAAAAGTGATCGCTGCATCGCTGTTGTGTTTACTCTTTATAGACTAAAATCTCCATCATTTCTCAGCCCATACGGTTGCACGTCTCTTACATATTTAAGTTGTTCGCATAGATATTCTGGCGCCATTTTGTATAAAAAGTATAGTATTTAATTTCAATCGTTGATTTATTTTTAACCACATTAACTCAATTGGAGTGTAAATGTTGAATTTCAAAATTGTTCTCATTACTTTATTTTGTAATTTTTGTAGTCTGTCGATTTCTCTTTTTACAAAAAATAATAACAAATTCTTATACAAATGAGATATGAAATCCAACATTTTACGAGATGTACGTGAAATATAAATTTTTATATATCGATCATTTCATGCTAAATTAACTAGCTACTAAGAATTTTTTTTTTCATTGGATTTTAATTTGATGAATTTTTAAAACTTCATACAGTTTAAACTAAAGTGCAATATAATTTTAAAAAATTTAACTTTTTATCATTAGTAAATTTAAAATTTTTTATTAATTTTAAATATTAATTTACCAAGTTTATTGAGATTGTATATATATATATATATATATATATATATATACTAGCAGATTCCAGCCCTCGAAATTCGAGCGCAAATTCTAGGAAATTTTATTTTTTCATTAAATAAAGACCCTAAACGTATGATAATCAATTATAGCCAATTCACAAATCAACACAAAAAACAAACTCATTTTATTACAAACACATTAACAAATTTACCAAAGACACACAATAGTAGCAGCTTTAAATGCAATTTACTCAAAATAAAGGAAAAAATTTAAAAATCTGTAAATCTGCAAAACGGCTAAAAAGAAATACCCTTCAAATAATATACGTTTGATCAAAATTGGAATAAAACGGTAGAACAAAACATCAGTCACAAGAAATCGCCTAGCCTATTAATATTATAGATTATATAAGTGAAAAGCTTTATGACCTGAATTGGATTCTCAAATTGTTCTACAAATATAGTCCATGTGTTCTTTAAATTTAAGTTCTTTATCAATTATAAAGCCAAGGTATTTTATTTGTTCCACTTTTTCAATTATTTCATTATTAATTATAAAGTTTCTGTTACTAGTCATATTTATTTCTAAAATTTTCGTTTTTGTTTCATTTAATTTTAATTTAATTTCATTTTAGCTCATATTTAACCAAATAATTATATTGTTTATGTCCTTCATCATATTATTTTGACATTATTTTTCATTATGTCCTTCCGTAAATATCAGAGTATCATCCTCATATGAAATTATTTCAGTTTGGTCAAAATGTTCGGCATATCATTTATATAAATGCTAAATAACAGAGCACCTAATATTGATCCTTGTGAAAAACCGAATTCATTTTCAATTGAATTAGATTGTACCCCATTAATTGTTGTTATTTGTTAAGTAAGATTTAAACCATTTCAGTTCTATATTCTGTATCCTCTGCGGAAAATTTTCCGAAAACAATTTCCCGAAAACAATTTCCCGAAAACAATTTCCCGAAAAGAATTTCCCGAAAACAATTTCCTGAAATTACAATTTCCCGAACACAATTTCCCGAACACAATTTCCCGAAATGACAATTTCCCAAAATTACAATTTCCCGAAAACAATTTCCCGAAATTACAATTGTAATTTTGGGAAAATTACAATTTCCCGAAATTACAATTGTAATTACAATTGTAATTTTGGGAAATTGTCATTTACAATTGTAATTTTGGGAAATTGTCATTTCGGGAAATTGTGTTCGGGAAATTGTAATTTCAGGAAATTGTTTTCGGAAAGTTCTTTTCGGGAAATTGTTTTCGGAAAATTTTCCGCAAATCATTCTATATTCCGTACATATGAAGTTTTTTTAACATTATTTTTCGATCAATTTTTTTCGAATGCTCTTTTAAAGTCTAAGAAAATTGCCATAATTTTTCAGTTTTTTTCTATTTTTCCATCGATTAATAACATAATTTACTACAGTTTCACATGAATACTTTTTTCTGTAACCAGATTGATATTTATATAATATAGATTTTTTTCTCAATGTAATTTTCTAATTGATCTGTCACAATCTTTTCCAGTATTTTTTCGCACGTTTTTTAAGTGTGTATAGGACGAAACTCTTCAAATTTGTTTGTAATTGTCACTTTTTCAATAGGTGTTACCATTGTTTCTTTCCAGTTTTCAGAAAATTCTCCATTCTTCAGTTATTTATTTATAATATTTAACAAGGAATTTCCCGTAATGTTCCAATTGTCAATTATTTATTTATTTGATATTTTTGTAAAATCTGGCTTATTGTTAAGTTGCTTTATGTTGCTATTATGTTTTCAAGTTCTAAGATTTTTATTGCACGGAATTTGAAGTTATGACTAGTATTATTATTTAGCACTCCGAAATTATTAAAAAAGAAAATTAGCAAATTTTGAATTTTTTAAAAGTTTCCAATGTATTTTCATTCACTGTATGTAGTGATTTTAGATAATTTGGCTATGAGGGAACAGGTCTACTGTAGGGTGAGGACCCATAAATTTTCATATGGGTGTAGAGGGTTTTTTGGAGTTTATTTGTTTTTGTCGGCGGCTCATATTTTCCGAGTTGTGGACCTTTTTGTTATTTAGTATCGGATTTAAGCAATATGTATGTATATACTTTTTATGTATTTTTTCTTATATTGTTAAAGAATACCTTTATATTCAATAATAATAAAACAACAAATTATGAAAATGTAAAAAAATAAAATTTTCTGGACACAGAAATGGCACATTCTGAAAAAATTAAATAAGTGTTTTCAAATGATTTACTGTTTGGGAATATACAAACATGCAAATCAATAATACTTTGTGCTGAAGCCTTTGATTTCGATAGCGGATCATACCTACGGCCCAAACTCTACGAGTTTTTGGTATTTTGTTTTCGGCGTGGCATACCAAGCTTTCTGTGTAGCAGACCAAATCCCGTCAATTTCAAACTTAACTCCATTTTAAGATTTTCTGTTAGATTTAAGTTAGGACTTTGGCATGACCATTCCAAAACGTCCTCATATTTAGGAGTGTATGGAGGCCATTATGTTGTATAAATTTCCACTTAAGTGGCATAAACTCTAAGGAATGTGGTTCCATATAATTTTTAAAAATCTGCAACTACTGAAACGTGTCCATTTTGCCATTTATTTTTATTAGGGGGCCTACGCCGTGCCAAAAAAATGCATAATGCTACCACCCCGTCTTCTGGATAAACCTAGGGTTGTACTCTTTGGGACGATGAAGAAAGGTTCTACTATCTGGTCCTATCCTATTGATCTTCCTTTCGTCCCTCCAGAACACGTTTTTATTTATTGGTTTTGGTGAAGGTTAATATTTTTAAGATATTTTTTTTTTCACAAAAGCGACTTTTGTCTACTAACGGATGTTATCTACCACGATGACTTGAATGGATGATGAATAAATTGCTTTGTACACCATTTTTTTTTTATAGAACTATGCATAAGATTAGCAATTTCCGCCACATTTTCCCCTTCTTTTTGAGTTTTCCATACTAGCCGGCTCTCCTCAATTGTGGTATGCTTTCCTGATCACATTATCAAAAACTCTTCACTCTTAGATAATTTTATTCATTTATAAATGCTACTCGAGTACTGAATGTTTAAAGCGATTGGTGTCATTTATGTGTCCACTTAAAATCAACTGTCTTTACAGAGAAGTGATGACGTTAAATAATAAGCCGAACATAACGTAACATTTATTATTTTATTTGTACTTCTGAGATCATTTAGTATTTTATGAAACATTTAAAGTGTACGTTAAAAACTTCTTATTCCTGTTTATTTTCAAATGAAACATAACATTTTCTTCCCCACCATGAGGCCATAGTATTGTTTTAATATAAATTTTGATTTTTTAATGTTTGCAGAGAATTAACTTTCATAGAAACATTTAACGGAATTTAACAACTACTACAACAGACATTTTTAATCTTTAGTCCATATTTAATATGTGTTAATGAATTTACAGTGTTTAGAGGCATTCTGTTCCTTATTATCATTGCACTGAACACTCTTTCGACTTCAGCGTTTGATTACGGAAAGGTCAATACATATGTATACAACGAAACTTGATAATATAAAAAACGGTAATTTATGGACTGAGTTTTTAAACAAACTAGCAGATTCCAGCCCTCGAAATTCGAGTGCATATTGTAGGAAATTTTATTTTTTCATTAAATAAAGACCCTAAAGGTATGCTAATCAATTATAGCCAATTCACAAATCAACACAAAAAAACTAACTAATTTTTATTACAAACACATTAACAAATAATAAACACACACATAGCATTGTATAATTTTATGTATGTGTTAGTAGTAACTTTAAATGCAATTTACTCAAAATAAAGGCAAAAATTTAAAAATTTAAAAATCTGTAAATCTGTAAATCTGCAAAACGGCTAAAAAGAAATACTTTTCAAATAATATACGTTGGGTCAAAATCGGGATAAAACGGTAGAACAAACCATCGGTCACAAGAAATCGCCTAGCCTTTTAATATTATAGATATATCAGTACTGTCTCCATTTTTCAATTTGTCGAGATAATCTCCGTACTTTTCGATTTCGTTTTTATCTTTTACAAATTATTTTATAAAATTTATAACATCTTCAGATTATTTCCTTCAAATGTATCACCATGATAATTTTTTAAAATAACGTTTAGTTTTTTAGGCCACAAAAAAGCTTTTTCTTCGCCTAACAGGGGAACTAAACCTTTAAAAAACAAATGGGTTGCGAAGCCTATTAGAATATGCAGTTCAGGAATGACGCATTTTGAAGAACATTGATATCGTTACTTTCATCAAAAAGAGGAGGATTAATGGTGCTATGCCCCTTTTTAGTGTATTTTTTATCTTGCCCTTTACTACAGTATTTTTCGTAATCTGCTCTTAAGACTCCGTAAGTTTTCTATTTTTTACAACTTCCCGCTTCTGAGTTTTTAGATGCACCTCTTAAATCGTTTGAGGAAATAAAGCAAGAAGGACAAGGAAACATTGCTGTTGCAGTTTCTGGGGTTCAAGAAAGCTTTCTGCAAGATGGGTGCCACGATTGCTCTCAATTGACCATATATAAATTCCATGAATTGGGCTACGAATTGGTACCTCATCCGCCATATTCTCCGGACTCAGCCCCCAGTGACTATTTTCTATTTCCAAACCTAAAGAAAAGGCTCGGTGGAAAGAGATTTAGCTCCAACGATGAAATTATTGATCAAAAATGCCTATTTAATGGACCTCGAATAATCCAATTTTTTGGAAGGTATACAAAAATTGGAGAAATGTTGGACTAAGTGTATTAAGCTAAAAGGAGATTATGTTGAAAAATAATTTTAAAAAAACTGCATTTTATTCTGAAAGTTCCGGACTTACTGATCCGCCCTCGTATGCAAAAATTTTGAAAAAAATTAAAAATAAAAAATCCGCAGTTTAACGCAAACAGTTTTTTTTTTATTATTTATCGCAACGAAGATTCTCAGCTGAAAATTTTTGCAAAAAAAAAAAAAAACACATTCTTACGCCCCGTAGCAGGGCTGCGGAGTTGGAGTCGAGGAGTCGTTAGTAATTTTGCTTTTTGGGAGTCGGAGTCGCATTTTTTCGACGACTCCGACTTCGACTCCGGCTTCCAAAAATATTAATTTTAAAAACCCCACTTAAAAAAAATTAATAATTTAAATAAAAATAACACATTTTTGGGATCCGTATCAAATTCTCCCAGCAAATGAGGTCAGAACCAAATCATTCCCCCACCTAAACCCTTATTAGTTTAATAATTATTTTAATTATTTTAATAATACAAACGAGTTAAATCAAAAAATTTTTGGAAATTTTTACAACATACTATATGCACATTTTCCCACCACATTAAACTTGCAAGATTATCTTTAAGTAGTTCTGCCTTTATTCCTTTTATCTTTATTAGTGGGTATTGTTGTTTCCCCCAATATAAATATCTCACCTGAGTATGTACTCCAGTCACAGGGTCTACAAATTTGTTATAATCGATGTTTTGATAACCTCGCCACAAATCAGGTTGCATCTCGCCCTATATGACTAAATAAAGATCATATATTTGAGTGATGACATCTTCACCTCCCAAGTATATACGACTATCTTGATAATACCTAAAACATAGAGCCCTTAACTTAGATTAAATGAGATATATGGTATTTTCGATTTCCATGGTATTTTTAGCAATTATTTAAAAGATATTTGTATATCATGCATAAACCTATTTGTTAAAATACTTCTAGTTGCTTCAAATTTAGCAGAATGATTATTTGCGCATTTAAATTGATATTTGTCTTGTATTTTGGATCATCTTATATCGATATTGCCATATAAACATTTGTCTTTTTTAAGTCACATTTCAATTAATTATTCACACAGAAAACGGATTCATTGTGGTTACCGAATTTATTACCAACCGAATTGCGATAATGCTAATAACCGATTTTAGGGTTCACGATGATTACAATTACTATTGCCTTAACAGTAAATATTTCATTATAATACAAAATTTGCAGATAATATGAAATTTCTGTTGATACAATCGAAAATACAGTTGTTCCCCTTACGACCAATTCGGTTGGCAAATATTTTTTCTGTGTGTTGGTTCTAAAATACCAGTGTAAAAATTGCTTTCAATTTAGGGTAATAGAAATCAGAATCCAGATCCAATTTTTGTAACTAAACTTGAATTTAAAACATTATTTGACGATTTAGATAATTAAAGCGTTTCACTAGGTGGAACCGAATGGGAGCAAACGCGACAGTTAGAAAGAGTAAGGGTGTGAAGTTAGCGACGAAAGTTAACTACGTTTTTCAAAAATGTTAAAAACTTAACAGAGGCTGTTAAATTAACAGAATTTTTGTGAAGATAACTACGAAAGTTAAATACGTTCTACAAAATGTTAAGTATATAGAGAATGTTGAACTAATATGTTTGTATGTTTTTTTGAAGATAACTACTGAAATTAAATACGTTTTACAAATAAGTTGAGGGATTTAGCCATATAGTGGCATTTGTAGATTAGGACAAGTAAATTATAAAAAAAATAAAAATAAATTGAATTTTACGAAAAGATCAAAGTACGAAATATCATATAAAAAAAAAAACATGAAATTTTTTTATACTACTATATGAGAAAATTAAATGGCAAAATTGGACCAAATGGTTCGAGGAGGGGCTTAGCCCTATATGAGAGTTTATAGATTAGGACTACTAGTTTAGAAAAAGAGCAAAAAAATGAAAATCGTTAGTAACGTTTTTAAGAAATATCGTTTTAAAAAAAACATATGAAATTTTTTTATACTACTATATGAGAAAATTAAATGGCAAAATTGGACCAAATGGTTCGAGGAGGGGCTTAGCCCTATATGAGAGTTTATAGATTAGGACTACTAGTTTAGAAAAAGAGCAAAAAAATGAAAATCGTTAGTAACGTTTTTAAGAAATATCGTTTTAAAAAAAACATATGAAATTTTTTTATACTACTATATGAGAAAATTAAATGGCAAAATTGGACCAAATGGTTCGAGGAGGGGCTTAGCCCTATATGAGAGTTTATAGATTAGGACTACTAGTTTACAAAAAGGTCAAAAAAATGAAAATCGTTAGTAACGTTTTTAAGAAATATCGTTTTAAAAAAAACATATGAAATTTTTTTATACTACTATATGAGAAAATTAAATGGCAAAATTGGACCAAATGGTTCGAGGAGGGGCTTAGCCCTATATGAGAGTTTATAGATTAGGACTACTAGTTTAGAAAAAGAGCAAAAAAATGAAAATCGTTAGTAACGTTTTTAAGAAATATCGTTTTAAAAAAAACATATGAAATTTTTTTATACTACTATATGAGAAAATTAAATGGCAAAATTGGACCAAATGGTTCGAGGAGGGGCTTAGCCCTATATGAGAGTTTATAGATTAGGACTACTAGTTTACAAAAAGGTCAAAAAAATGAAAATCGTTAGTAACGTTTTTAAGAAATATCGTTTTAAAAAAAACATATGAAATTTTTTTATACTACTATATGAGAAAATTAAATGGCAAAATTGGACCAAATGGTTCGAGGAGGGGCTTAGCCCTATATGAGAGTTTATAGATTAGGACTACTAGTTTAGAAAAAGAGCAAAAAAATGAAAATCGTTAGTAACGTTTTTAAGAAATATCGTTTTAAATAAAACATATGAAATTTTTTTATACTACTATATGAGAAAATTAAATGGCAAAATTGGACCAAATGGTTCGAGGAGGGGCTTAGCCCTATATGAGAGTTTATAGATTAGGACTACTAGTTTAGAAAAAGAGCAAAAAAATGAAAATCGTTAGTAACGTTTTTAAGAAATATCGTTTAAAAAAAAACATATGAAATTTTTTTATACTACTATATGAGAAAATTAAATGGCAAAATTGGACCAAATGGTTCGAGGAGGGGCTTAGCCCTATATGAGAGTTTATAGATTAGGACTACTAGTTTACAAAAAGGTCAAAAAAATGAAAATCGTTAGTAACGTTTTTAAGAAATATCGTTTTAAAAAAAACATATGAAATTTTTTTATACTACTATATGAGAAAATTAAATGGCAAAATTGGACCAAATGGTTCGAGGAGGGGCTTAGCCCTATATGAGAGTTTATAGATTAGGACTACTAGTTTACAAAAAGGTCAAAAAAATGAAAATCGTTAGTAACGTTTTTAAGAAATATCGTTTTAAAAAAAACATATGAAATTTTTTTATACTACTATATGAGAAAATTAAATGGCAAAATTGGACCAAATGGTTCGAGGAGGGGCTTAGCCCTATATGAGAGTTTATAGATTAGGACTACTAGTTTAGAAAAAGAGCAAAAAAATGAAAATCGTTAGTAACGTTTTTAAGAAATATCGTTTTAAAAAAAACATATGAAATTTTTTTATACTACTATATGAGAAAATTAAATGGCAAAATTGGACCAAATGGTTCGAGGAGGGGCTTAGCCCTATATGAGAGTTTATAGATTAGGACTACTAGTTTAGAAAAAGAGCAAAAAAATGAAAATCGTTAGTAACGTTTTTAAGAAATATCGTTTTAAAAAAAACATATGAAATTTTTTTATACTACTATATGAGAAAATTAAATGGCAAAATTGGACCAAATGGTTCGAGGAGGGGCTTAGCCCTATATGAGAGTTTATAGATTAGGACTACTAGTTTACAAAAAGGTCAAAAAAATGAAAATCGTTAGTAACGTTTTTAAGAAATATCGTTTTAAAAAAAACATATGAAATTTTTTTATACTACTATATGAGAAAATTAAATGGCAAAATTGGACCAAATGGTTCGAGGAGGGGCTTAGCCCTATATGAGAGTTTATAGATTAGGACTACTAGTTTAGAAAAAGAGCAAAAAAATGAAAATCGTTAGTAACGTTTTTAAGAAATATCGTTTTAAAAAAAACATATGAAATTTTTTTATACTACTATATGAGAAAATTAAATGGCAAAATTGGACCAAATGGTTCGAGGAGGGGCTTAGCCCTATATGAGAGTTTATAGATTAGGACTACTAGTTTAGAAAAAGAGCAAAAAAATGAAAATCGTTAGTAACGTTTTTAAGAAATATCGTTTTAAAAAAAACATATGAAATTTTTTTATACTACTATATGAGAAAATTAAATGGCAAAATTGGACCAAATGGTTCGAGGAGGGGCTTAGCCCTATATGAGAGTTTATAGATTAGGACTACTAGTTTAGAAAAAGAGCAAAAAAATGAAAATCGTTAGTAACGTTTTTAAGAAATATCGTTTTAAAAAAAACATATGAAATTTTTTTATACTACTATATGAGAAAATTAAATGGCAAAATTGGACCAAATGGTTCGAGGAGGGGCTTAGCCCTATATGAGAGTTTATAGATTAGGACTACTAGTTTACAAAAAGGTCAAAAAAATGAAAATCGTTAGTAACGTTTTTAAGAAATATCGTTTTAAAAAAAACATATGAAATTTTTTTATACTACTATATGAGAAAATTAAATGGCAAAATTGGACCAAATGGTTCGAGGAGGGGCTTAGCCCTATATGAGAGTTTATAGATTAGGACTACTAGTTTAGAAAAAGAGCAAAAAAATGAAAATCGTTAGTAACGTTTTTAAGAAATATCGTTTTAAAAAAAACATATGAAATTTTTTTATACTACTATATGAGAAAATTAAATGGCAAAATTGGACCAAATGGTTCGAGGAGGGGCTTAGCCCTATATGAGAGTTTATAGATTAGGACTACTAGTTTAGAAAAAGAGCAAAAAAATGAAAATCGTTAGTAACGTTTTTAAGAAATATCGTTTTAAAAAAAACATATGAAATTTTTTTATACTACTATATGAGAAAATTAAATGGCAAAATTGGACCAAATGGTTCGAGGAGGGGCTTAGCCCTATATGAGAGTTTATAGATTAGGACTACTAGTTTAGAAAAAGAGCAAAAAAATGAAAATCGTTAGTAACGTTTTTAAGAAATATCGTTTTAAAAAAAACATATGAAATTTTTTTATACTACTATATGAGAAAATTAAATGGCAAAATTGGACCAAATGGTTCGAGGAGGGGCTTAGCCCTATATGAGAGTTTATAGATTAGGACTACTAGTTTACAAAAAGGTCAAAAAAATGAAAATCGTTAGTAACGTTTTTAAGAAATATCGTTTTAAAAAAAACATATGAAATTTTTTTATACTACTATATGAGAAAATTAAATGGCAAAATTGGACCAAATGGTTCGAGGAGGGGCTTAGCCCTATATGAGAGTTTATAGATTAGGACTACTAGTTTAGAAAAAGAGCAAAAAAATGAAAATCGTTAGTAACGTTTTTAAGAAATATCGTTTTAAAAAAAACATATGAAATTTTTTTATACTACTATATGAGAAAATTAAATGGCAAAATTGGACCAAATGGTTCGAGGAGGGGCTTAGCCCTATATGAGAGTTTATAGATTAGGACTACTAGTTTAGAAAAAGAGCAAAAAAATGAAAATCGTTAGTAACGTTTTTAAGAAATATCGTTTTAAAAAAAACATATGAAATTTTTTTATACTACTATATGAGAAAATTAAATGGCAAAATTGGACCAAATGGTTCGAGGAGGGGCTTAGCCCTATATGAGAGTTTATAGATTAGGACTACTAGTTTAGAAAAAGAGCAAAAAAATGAAAATCGTTAGTAACGTTTTTAAGAAATATCGTTTTAAAAAAAACATATGAAATTTTTTTATACTACTATATGAGAAAATTAAATGGCAAAATTGGACCAAATGGTTCGAGGAGGGGCTTAGCCCTATATGAGAGTTTATAGATTAGGACTACTAGTTTACAAAAAGGTCAAAAAAATGAAAATCGTTAGTAACGTTTTTAAGAAATATCGTTTTAAAAAAAACATATGAAATTTTTTTATACTACTATATGAGAAAATTAAATGGCAAAATTGGACCAAATGGTTCGAGGAGGGGCTTAGCCCTATATGAGAGTTTATAGATTAGGACTACTAGTTTAGAAAAAGAGCAAAAAAATGAAAATCGTTAGTAACGTTTTTAAGAAATATCGTTTTAAAAAAAACATATGAAATTTTTTTATACTACTATATGAGAAAATTAAATGGCAAAATTGGACCAAATGGTTCGAGGAGGGGCTTAGCCCTATATGAGAGTTTATAGATTAGGACTACTAGTTTAGAAAAAGAGCAAAAAAATGAAAATCGTTAGTAACGTTTTTAAGAAATATCGTTTTAAAAAAAACATATGAAATTTTTTTATACTACTATATGAGAAAATTAAATGGCAAAATTGGACCAAATGGTTCGAGGAGGGGCTTAGCCCTATATGAGAGTTTATAGATTAGGACTACTAGTTTAGAAAAAGAGCAAAAAAATGAAAATCGTTAGTAACGTTTTTAAGAAATATCGTTTTAAAAAAAACATATGAAATTTTTTTATACTACTATATGAGAAAATTAAATGGCAAAATTGGACCAAATGGTTCGAGGAGGGGCTTAGCCCTATATGAGAGTTTATAGATTAGGACTACTAGTTTACAAAAAGGTCAAAAAAATGAAAATCGTTAGTAACGTTTTTAAGAAATATCGTTTTAAAAAAAACATATGAAATTTTTTTATACTACTATATGAGAAAATTAAATGGCAAAATTGGACCAAATGGTTCGAGGAGGGGCTTAGCCCTATATGAGAGTTTATAGATTAGGACTACTAGTTTACAAAAAGGTCAAAAAAATGAAAATCGTTAGTAACGTTTTTAAGAAATATCGTTTTAAAAAAAACATATGAAATTTTTTTATACTACTATATGAGAAAATTAAATGGCAAAATTGGACCAAATGGTTCGAGGAGGGGCTTAGCCCCATATGAGAGTTTATAGATTAGGACTACTAGTTTAGAAAAAGAGCAAAAAAATGAAAATCGTTAGTAACGTTTTTAAGAAATATCGTTTTAAAAAAAACATATGAAATTTTTTTATACTACTATATGAGAAAATTAAATGGCAAAATTGGACCAAATGGTTCGAGGAGGGGCTTAGCCCTATATGAGAGTTTATAGATTAGGACTACTAGTTTAGAAAAAGAGCAAAAAAATGAAAATCGTTAGTAACGTTTTTAAGAAATATCGTTTTAAAAAAAACATATGAAATTTTTTTATACTACTATATGAGAAAATTAAATGGCAAAATTGGACCAAATGGTTCGAGGAGGGGCTTAGCCCTATATGAGAGTTTATAGATTAGGACTACTAGTTTAGAAAAAGAGCAAAAAAATGAAAATCGTTAGTAACGTTTTTAAGAAATATCGTTTTAAAAAAAACATATGAAATTTTTTTATACTACTATATGAGAAAATTAAATGGCAAAATTGGACCAAATGGTTCGAGGAGGGGCTTAGCCCTATATGAGAGTTTATAGATTAGGACTACTAGTTTAGAAAAAGAGCAAAAAAATGAAAATCGTTAGTAACGTTTTTAAGAAATATCGTTTTAAAAAAAACATATGAAATTTTTTTATACTACTATATGAGAAAATTAAATGGCAAAATTGGACCAAATGGTTCGAGGAGGGGCTTAGCCCTATATGAGAGTTTATAGATTAGGACTACTAGTTTACAAAAAGGTCAAAAAAATGAAAATCGTTAGTAACGTTTTTAAGAAATATCGTTTTAAAAAAAACATATGAAATTTTTTTATACTACTATATGAGAAAATTAAATGGCAAAATTGGACCAAATGGTTCGAGGAGGGGCTTAGCCCTATATGAGAGTTTATAGATTAGGACTACTAGTTTACAAAAAGGTCAAAAAAATGAAAATCGTTAGTAACGTTTTTAAGAAATATCGTTTTAAAAAAAACATATGAAATTTTTTTATACTACTATATGAGAAAATTAAATGGCAAAATTGGACCAAATGGTTCGAGGAGGGGCTTAGCCCTATATGAGAGTTTATAGATTAGGACTACTAGTTTAGAAAAAGAGCAAAAAAATGAAAATCGTTAGTAACGTTTTTAAGAAATATCGTTTTAAAAAAAACATATGAAATTTTTTTATACTACTATATGAGAAAATTAAATGGCAAAATTGGACCAAATGGTTCGAGGAGGGGCTTAGCCCTATATGAGAGTTTATAGATTAGGACTACTAGTTTACAAAAAGGTCAAAAAAATGAAAATCGTTAGTAACGTTTTTAAGAAATATCGTTTTAAAAAAAACATATGAAATTTTTTTATACTACTATATGAGAAAATTAAATGGCAAAATTGGACCAAATGGTTCGAGGAGGGGCTTAGCCCTATATGAGAGTTTATAGATTAGGACTACTAGTTTAGAAAAAGAGCAAAAAAATTAAAATCGTTAGTAACGTTTTTAAGAAATATCGTTTTAAAAAAAACATATGAAATTTTTTTATACTACTATATGAGAAAATTAAATGGCAAAATTGGACCAAATGGTTCGAGGAGGGGCTTAGCCCTATATGAGAGTTTATAGATTAGGACTACTAGTTTACAAAAAGGTCAAAAAAATGAAAATCGTTAGTAACGTTTTTAAGAAATATCGTTTTAAAAAAAACATATGAAATTTTTTTATACTACTATATGAGAAAATTAAATGGCAAAATTGGACCAAATGGTTCGAGGAGGGGCTTAGCCCTATATGAGAGTTTATAGATTAGGACTACTAGTTTACAAAAAGGTCAAAAAAATGAAAATCGTTAGTAACGTTTTTAAGAAATATCGTTTTAAAAAAAACATATGAAATTTTTTTATACTACTATATGAGAAAATTAAATGGCAAAATTGGACCAAATGGTTCGAGGAGGGGCTTAGCCCCATATGAGAGTTTATAGATTAGGACTACTAGTTTAGAAAAAGAGCAAAAAAATGAAAATCGTTAGTAACGTTTTTAAGAAATATCGTTTTAAAAAAAACATATGAAATTTTTTTATACTACTATATGAGAAAATTAAATGGCAAAATTGGACCAAATGGTTCGAGGAGGGGCTTAGCCCTATATGAGAGTTTATAGATTAGGACTACTAGTTTAGAAAAAGAGCAAAAAAATGAAAATCGTTAGTAACGTTTTTAAGAAATATCGTTTTAAAAAAAACATATGAAATTTTTTTATACTACTATATGAGAAAATTAAATGGCAAAATTGGACCAAATGGTTCGAGGAGGGGCTTAGCCCTATATGAGAGTTTATAGATTAGGACTACTAGTTTAGAAAAAGAGCAAAAAAATGAAAATCGTTAGTAACGTTTTTAAGAAATATCGTTTTAAAAAAAACATATGAAATTTTTTTATACTACTATATGAGAAAATTAAATGGCAAAATTGGACCAAATGGTTCGAGGAGGGGCTTAGCCCTATATGAGAGTTTATAGATTAGGACTACTAGTTTAGAAAAAGAGCAAAAAAATGAAAATCGTTAGTAACGTTTTTAAGAAATATCGTTTTAAAAAAAACATATGAAATTTTTTTATACTACTATATGAGAAAATTAAATGGCAAAATTGGACCAAATGGTTCGAGGAGGGGCTTAGCCCTATATGAGAGTTTATAGATTAGGACTACTAGTTTACAAAAAGGTCAAAAAAATGAAAATCGTTAGTAACGTTTTTAAGAAATATCGTTTTAAAAAAAACATATGAAATTTTTTTATACTACTATATGAGAAAATTAAATGGCAAAATTGGACCAAATGGTTCGAGGAGGGGCTTAGCCCTATATGAGAGTTTATAGATTAGGACTACTAGTTTAGAAAAAGAGCAAAAAAATGAAAATCGTTAGTAACGTTTTTAAGAAATATCGTTTAAAAAAAAACATATGAAATTTTTTTATACTACTATATGAGAAAATTAAATGGCAAAATTGGACCAAATGGTTCGAGGAGGGGCTTAGCCCTATATGAGAGTTTATAGATTAGGACTACTAGTTTACAAAAAGGTCAAAAAAATGAAAATCGTTAGTAACGTTTTTAAGAAATATCGTTTTAAAAAAAACATATGAAATTTTTTTATACTACTATATGAGAAAATTAAATGGCAAAATTGGACCAAATGGTTCGAGGAGGGGCTTAGCCCTATATGAGAGTTTATAGATTAGGACTACTAGTTTACAAAAAGGTCAAAAAAATGAAAATCGTTAGTAACGTTTTTAAGAAATATCGTTTTAAAAAAAACATATGAAATTTTTTTATACTACTATATGAGAAAATTAAATGGCAAAATTGGACCAAATGGTTCGAGGAGGGGCTTAGCCCTATATGAGAGTTTATAGATTAGGACTACTAGTTTAGAAAAAGAGCAAAAAAATGAAAATCGTTAGTAACGTTTTTAAGAAATATCGTTTTAAAAAAAACATATGAAATTTTTTTATACTACTATATGAGAAAATTAAATGGCAAAATTGGACCAAATGGTTCGAGGAGGGGCTTAGCCCTATATGAGAGTTTATAGATTAGGACTACTAGTTTACAAAAAGGTCAAAAAAATGAAAATCGTTAGTAACGTTTTTAAGAAATATCGTTTTAAAAAAAACATATGAAATTTTTTTATACTACTATATGAGAAAATTAAATGGCAAAATTGGACCAAATGGTTCGAGGAGGGGCTTAGCCCTATATGAGCGTTTATAGATTAGGACTACTAGTTTAGAAAAAGAGCAAAAAAATGAAAATCGTTAGTAACGTTTTTAAGAAATATCGTTTTAAAAAAAACATATGAAATTTTTTTATACTACTATATGAGAAAATTAAATGGCAAAATTGGACCAAATGGTTCGAGGAGGGGCTTAGCCCTATATGAGAGTTTACAAAGTTGAGACAACTGCTCACTAGAGAATAAATAAACCTCTAGTGGATTTGAAACTCTTTGAATGAAAGATATCCATTTTTTTTCCCTTTGCATTAAAAGTAAATCAATAGTTGGGTCTTTGTCACGGTCAAATCTTCTTAAGGACTCTGACCTTATTTTCCGAGCAACTCCGTCGGTTATCACATCACCCATATTACCCACATCTCGAAGTGCTTTAGACATCTTCACAAGTTTTTTTATTTTGTAGGTGGATGCAAAATCGTGTTTCATTTGCTCCTTAGCACATTTTCGCCGCCACGCACGAACTTGCTGAATTTTTCGTATATTTTCAGGGTGTTGTGGCAACTTATGACTTGAAAAAATTTTCACTAATATGGGGTCACAATATAGCTTAACAACAAATTTGTATTTAGCGCAACCCTCTTTAAAATACACACATTTGGCGTAGAGGCGTAAAACAGAGAACGATCTATTAAACCCTTTGCCACAAAAATTTATGGCACAAACATTATTTTTTTCCTTAAAATTTTCTCTAACCATGTCTTCCAGTATTTTAATATAATTATTTTCATTTATAATTTTGCCGTCTTTTAAAAAATTTTCCTCCAAAAAAATTTTCTCCTGTTTTTTAAATGTAAAATTACCTAATTGGTGGTTATAACTTCCTTTGCTAGATGAAGTATTAATCAATTTTCTTCGGGACGTTAGGATATTAGGGACAGGTTGTGCTGGTATTGCTACTTTGTCTCTGATGATGTTATACTCTTCAACAACATCATTTTCTTCCGTTATGTCAATTTCAGACAATTTTGTGGAATGTAAAACAACATTGCTATTAAAGATATTTGATATACTATTTGATTGATCCATGTTGTTGGAGATACATTTAATTTTTTTTGCATCTAAAAACTCAGAAGTAATTGAATGTTCTTTATAAATTTTAGATTCATCGATATATTCGAAAACATAATTAATAATATTCTCTGAGTCTTTAGATTCTGAAATTAATTGTATCAACAAATCATCAATGTTGCTATCATTCTGAAGATTATCTGCAGAAGAATTACTAGTCCGAAGAGTACTTCTAACTTGAAAAACCATGTTCTCATCACAATCATTCTGTAAGATTCGTTTAAGTGCTGCCGAATCAATTGAGTCTGACACGTAGGAAAATATATTTGGAGCAACTACTACTTGATTACCAATGACCTCATTACCAATACCCTCATTACCAATGATCTTATTACCAATAATCTCATTACCAATGATCTCATTACCAATAACCTCATTACCAATGACCTCATTACCAATAACCTCATATGTGGAACAAATTTGATCTTTTTGTAAATTTATTACATTTTCCATAACATCATGAGTTGAACAAATTATGTCTGTTTGGTCGATTAGAAAAATCTTGGCTACTTCGACGTATATTTTTCCAAACTCGTTCTGATTGCACCATCTTTTGAATTCGTCTAAAACATAGTTAAGATTGATCCTCCCGAAATCCTAAGAAAAATAATAAAAGTTAGATAAGATTCAGTTTCAAAATGTAAAGAAACCAGGGGGTGAATAAAAACAGTACTTTAAATTTATCGTGCCTCCAAGTATGGATACACTATTTCCATTTTAAGTGCTTGTGTACACTAAACTTACTGTATATTTAGAGTACTTTTAAGTGCATGTAAAATTGTAAATATTCAAAAAATCTATATGGACCCAACATACACCGAAAACTACATTAAATACACGATAAGTACAACGCGGCAGTGTATGCGTTTTAAGTACAAAAACCCTAAATATGGAATAGTAAGGCACCATTCCTTAATGTTTTTATTCATACTCTGAAAGAAACACCAGAAAATTGTGTTAATTTTTCCCCTTAATTATTGTAATATAACAAAAAGCCGTTACAATAAAACAAAGAGTGAAACACTAACAAACACGTTAATTTAGTCCTAAAATTAACATTTGTCGGCACCAACAAGGTACCCAGTTAGAACTATTTCCCTCAAATCCCGGTATTCCTGATTTTAAAAATTGAAATCCTTGTTGTTTAAAAGAAAAAAATCTTGAATACATCAATTAAATAATATCTATTTAACAACAAACATTAATTTTTTTTATGTAAATATAAAAAGAAAACCAACACAAAATCGGAAGTTCATATTTAATGTTTATATAAATAATGAATATTTAATGTGAATAATGAAAACAAATAGTTGGTTCTCATCACAAACCGAACGAAAATAAAACATTTAAATTTTGTATGAAAAATTTAAAAACAACTTAAAATCTTTAAAATTTTACTAATGGAATCATTTTATAAAAGGAAAACTAACGAAACTTTGGAAAATTGTGTTTAGAAATGTAAAGTGCGTGGAATACATTTAATGAACTGATGTTAGAGAACTTTTAAAGCTTTCTTGAATAATAAAAAAACAGATTTTATTACTATTTTTTATTATTTTTAATTTGTTTTATTTTGTCATCCTAATACAAATTCGGTAATATTTTTATAGGTTTATTTTCCATTGAAAATTATAATTAGTTTAATTAGATAATACGAATGTGAGCGAAAATTTTTTTTTAATTTTCTCATATAGTAGTATAAAAAAATTTCATATGTTTTTTTTAAAACGATATTTCTTAAAAACGTTACTAACGATTTTCATTTTTTTGACCTTTTTGTAAACTAGTAGTCCTAATCTATAAACTCCAATTTCATATGTTTTTTTTTAAACGATATTTCTTAAAAACGTTACTAACGATTTTCATTTTTTTGACCTTTTTGTAAACTAGTAGTCCTAATCTATAAACTCTCATATAGGGCTAAGCCCCTCCTCGAACCATTTGGTCCAATTTTGCCATTTAATTTTCTCATATAGTAGTATAAAAAAATTTCATATGTTTTTTTTAAAACGATATTTCTTAAAAACGTTACTAACGATTTTCATTTTTTTGCTCTTTTTCTAAACTAGTAGTCCTAATCTATAAACTCTCATATAGGGCTAAGCCCCTCCTCGAACCATTTGGTCCAATTTTGCCATTTAATTTTCTCATATAGTAGTAAAAAAAAATTTCATATGTTTTTTTTAAAACGATATTTCTTAAAAACGTTACTAACGATTTTCATTTTTTTGACCTTTTTGTAAACTAGTAGTCCTAATCTATAAACTCTCATATAGGGCTAAGCCCCTCCTCGAACCATTTGGTCCAATTTTGCCATTTAATTTTCTCATATAGTAGTATAAAAAAATTTCATATGTTTTTTTTTAAACGATATTTCTTAAAAACGTTACTAACGATTTTCATTTTTTTGCTCTTTTTCTAAACTAGTAGTCCTAATCTATAAACTCTCATATAGGGCTAAGCCCCTCCTCGAACCATTTGGTCCAATTTTGCCATTTAATTTTCTCATATAGTAGTATAAAAAAATTTCATATGTTTTTTTTAAAACGATATTTCTTAAAAACGTTACTAACGATTTTCATTTTTTTACTCTTTTTCTAAACTAGTAGTCCTAATCTATAAACTCTCATATAGGGCTAAGCCCCTCCTCGAACCATTTGGTCCAATTTTGCCATTTAATTTTCTCATATAGTAGTAAAAAAAAATTTCATATGTTTTTTTTAAAACGATATTTCTTAAAAACGTTACTAACGATTTTCATTTTTTTGCTCTTTTTCTAAACTAGTAGTCCTAATCTATAAACTCTCATATAGGGCTAAGCCCCTCCTCGAACCATTTGGTCCAATTTTGCCATTTAATTTTCTCATATAGTAGTATAAAAAAATTTCATATGTTTTTTTTAAAACGATATTTCTTAAAAACGTTACTAACGATTTTCATTTTTTTGACCTTTTTGTAAACTAGTAGTCCTAATCTATAAACTCTCATATAGGGCTAAGCCCCTCCTCGAACCATTTGGTCCAATTTTGCCATTTAATTTTCTCATATAGTAGTATAAAAAAATTTCATATGTTTTTTTTTAAACGATATTTCTTAAAAACGTTACTAACGATTTTCATTTTTTTGCTCTTTTTCTAAACTAGTAGTCCTAATCTATAAACTCTCATATAGGGCTAAGCCCCTCCTCGAACCATTTGGTCCAATTTTGCCATTTAATTTTCTCATATAGTAGTATAAAAAAATTTCATATGTTTTTTTTAAAACGATATTTCTTAAAAACGTTACTAACGATTTTCATTTTTTTGCTCTTTTTCTAAACTAGTAGTCCTAATCTATAAACTCTCATATAGGGCTAAGCCCCTCCTCGAACCATTTGGTCCAATTTTGCCATTTAATTTTCTCATATAGTAGTAAAAAAAAATTTCATATGTTTTTTTTAAAACGATATTTCTTAAAAACGTTACTAACGATTTTCATTTTTTTGCTCTTTTTCTAAACTAGTAGTCCTAATCTATAAACTCTCATATAGGGCTAAGCCCCTCCTCGAACCATTTGGTCCAATTTTGCCATTTAATTTTCTCATATAGTAGTATAAAAAAATTTCATGTTTTTTTTTTTATATGATATTTCGTACTTTGATCTTTTCGTAAAATTCAATTTATTTTTATTTTTTTTATAATTTACTTGTCCTAATCTACAAATGCCACTATATGGCTAAATCCCTCAACTTATTTGTAAAACGTATTTAATTTCAGTAGTTATCTTCAAAAAAACATACAAACATATTAGTTCAACATTCTCTATATACTTAACATTTTGTAGAACGTATTTAACTTTCGTAGTTATCTTCACAAAAATTCTGTTAATTTAACAGCCTCTGTTAAGTTTTTAACATTTTTGAAAAACGTAGTTAACTTTCGTCGCTAACTTCACACCCTTAGAAAGAGTCTTGTCACTCTCTTATGTTGTCACCAAAAAGATGCCGGCCGAGGATTTGACGAGGATTTGACATACATAAACTAAACAAAACAGGAGGGGCAATTGCTATTTTATCTTCAATGAAAAAGAGAGAGGATCAGTTAATAAAAATAATATTCTGTTAGCTGCGGTTTGCATTGATCCAATGAATCCAAAGAAAAAATTCGCATGAAAAAGTTACAGACAACTAAAATTCATGAACCAGAGTTAGTCGAAATTGAAATGTTTAACCAATACGATTCATTTTCCTCACTCTAATTTCGAAGCTTATTTAGAAGATGAGAACGATTTGAAGTAAAGCAACGACGTTTAAGTTTACAAAAGGAAAATGAACAAGTAGATATTGGAAAATCGAAATTTACAAAAGAGTTTTTAAAACAATTAAAAGAAACAAAAATATGATCGTTCCTCAAAATTGAATGTGGAAGAAGCAATCACTATTTATCCAGAAATAATTCGTGATGCAGCTAGAATTGTGACTGCAATGCCTCAGACACAAGTAAGCATTGAAAGATTATTTTAGCTTTGAAAATTATTAAATCAGACTTAAGGGCATCGATGAAAGAGGATTTAGCTGACGCAATTCTTTTTCTGAGAACTGTATTATAAAAAAAAATCTAATTCAATTTGTATTTTTTGTGGTTGTTTAAATGAATATGTATATTTTTCAAGGTTCAGAAAATACACACATCAAACACACAATGTTTTGTTCTGAAGCAGCCAACACATATTTTTATTTTCATATCAGTTATGTGTGTTTCTAAATTTTGTGACTGTTTCGTTTTAATATTTCGTTATCTACACGAACATTTTTCTATCACGTATTTTTTGTTTCGAACACCCATAAACCACACAGATTCGAGTGTAGCTTTATTTTAAGTTCGTGTTCTTGCACGTGTACTGCTAAAAAACAGAACATGTTCTTCAACGCGTACATCTAAACGTTAAAACATTATCCACTCGCGTTTAAAGATTATAATTTGTTTCTAATTTTAGTATAAATTTTTATTAATACATTTAAATAAAATATATGTGCACTTTAAATCAATAGTAAAAGTTTACTTAAAATTTTATCGATGTTGTGTTCTGTATATAATATATCCAAATGGTATTGATATTGTTGGGAATTTGGCCCCTGTGAATATTGAGACTAAATAAATGTCAGGGGCCAAATGTTGGCATTTTCTGACCAAAATTAAGTTTAGGAATAATAAATAAGTATTCGTTGTAAAATACGATTGCAGAAAATAAGAAATTATAAAAAAAATACCTATTTAAAATGTCAAAATATTCAACTTTTACATGGAAACTCAACAAAAAATTAAAATGCATTTTTAACTCCAAATTACTTACGTTCCTATCAGTCGATTTTTACGTTTGAACACGCAAATTGAAGCTTAAAGTCCCTCCTATTGAACAAAACCAAACCGGTCAAAAGTTATAGAGTTTTGACCGCTATCTCGCGAAATTGACCACTGTGCACCGTACAAAATTTAGAAACACACATAATTGATATGAAAATAAAAATATATGTTTGTTGGTCTATACTGTGTTTGTTTATTTATATGTACGAGTTTTTTATTCAGTGTGTGTTTTTTTCTGAACTCTTTTTAACCTTTTTCGCTTCTTTATTTAAAAATAAATAATATTTCAATTTAATTTATTAACAAACCTTAAAGCTTATGTATTTTCGTTACTTGTATTTAAACATAATATTCATAGATATACATATACCTACAACTACTAGTCAAATAATAAAATATATTGTGTAAAACCTGTTATATTGAAGAGTCGCAGTCGGAAAGAGGCGGAGTCGCCAATTGAAAAAATTAAATGTAAGAGTCGGAGTTTTGATCATCGGCTCCTCAGCGCTGCTCCGTGCGGTCACATTTGCCAAAAATCATTTTTTCTGTAAAGACCAAGTTTTGGAGACAAATTCCAGAAAAATGTTAGCCGAAAAGTCCCAAAAGAGTGATCGATGGGCAAATTCAAGACGGATATTAAAAAAAAAAAAACCCCAGCTCAAATAGTTCAACTATGTTGAGGTGTGCGCCGCCTCACTTGGAACATTCACATATAGATGCCAAACTTACCCAAATAAGTTTAAAATTTTCCAAATGGCATGTCTTATTATCGTTGTTATTTGGCCAATTGTCGTGAATTCTTTTGTATTTCCTTTTATAAGCAAATATGGCCTAAATTTTTTATGTAAATAAATCCAAATTTAATTTACAATTTCGTGCCGACGTTTCGTCGATTATTTCAAAATATATAAAAACACAATATAACATGCATCTTAAACTCACAATTATATTGTCAGAAACTCTAAACTATGTTAAGATTGTAAATCACTTCTTTACAACATAATAATAAAACCCATATGGTGCTATAGAATTCAGCTATGGGGTACTGTCTCTGCGTTTAATGTCGAAAAATTACAAAGAAGACAGAACAGAATCCTACGAATAATTACAAGTGCACCCTGGTATATCAGAAATTCCAACATACATAGGGACTTAAATGTTCCTCTTGTCAGAGATGAAATTGTGACACAAACTCAGAGATATTTAAAATTTAGTAAATAATCATGGCCACCTACGCCTTAGACGATTGGACACAGCCGACCTGATACACTGACACTCATAAATGGATGTTTTTTGAAAACATTATTTTTATATGTATATAATAAATCATTGAGCAATTAATGTATTGTCTGGCACTGGCTGGACATTATATTAAGTATTAATTTTAAGGCTTGTAAAATTATTGTTAGTTCACATGATATAAAAAGTGAAGATTCAATAAGTAAAAACATAAAACCCAATATAAAAAAAACGAGTTTTACTATTTTTTAAAGCACTGGAACGTTTTTTTTTTTTTTTGTAAAAGTCATAAAAGTGGTAAAGATAGTAAATTGTATTAGGCAAACTAACACACAGTAGCATGAGAAACAAACTAAATCTTTTAAAGAGTCCAATAAAGTAGAAACATATACTAATTATTTTAATTATATGTTTTTCAGTTAAATACTTTTAAAAATGGAAATATGTATTAAAGTAACTTCTTATACCCTACACTATGTGGTCAGGGTATAATGCCTTTGTGCTGATGTGTGTAACTACCAAAAATATTAGACCTAGATCAACCTTTTATTATATCGATCGAATCACTTTCTGAGTCATCTGTCCGTACGTCTGTCCATCTTTCCGTCTGTGTGTCCATGTAAACCTTGTAATCAATCTACAGGTCGCAAATAAGTATGAATATATTTTGATGAAATTTGGTTTCGCGTTTAGAATTGTGCAGGATTCCATTTATGCTTTGACATTCTTTACAGACAGGCGGACATCAACTTTTCTTCATTATCCCTTTCACGACCAAACCTAAACTGCTGGAAAATTTTTATTTTTTTTTTTTGTGGATTCGTACTTAACGACCCAACATTTCTAAACAAAAGTGTCCTCAAAAATATTTTTTTTAAATTCATTCAAGGAAAAAATTCATGGGCCATATATCCCATGGGTTGCCAACGGTCAAAATTCGCAACTAATTTACTCCGCTCAAACCAAGTCAGTGATTTGTGTTTTTATTTTTACATAAATAAATTTTTAAATATTGATCACAGAGAATCGATTACTACTTTTTTAGTTTGTACTAAAAATGGAAAGGAAAATCGTCCCTTTTGTAAAAAACCTTTTTGTTTCACAAAAAACTTTAATTGCTTCGAAGATTACCATAATTGATTTTGTATTCTTAAGATATTTAGAATTAATCTTTTTCTAAGTTTCAATGATGCGTGGTAGAGAAGAAGAAAGCATATATTTCTAAAAATTCATAACTACACTGTATTCTTAATCGGACCGGTTTCTGGCATTTCAGCCTTCACCAGCGATTTACTGAACCTCTTGATAATTGTTATGTTGTAATTGAATAGGTTGTTTCTATATAAAATTTTTCTACTTAGGGCGGCCGTGAGGTTTGAACCCTAAACCTTCACATACACTCTTACTTGCATTTTTTGGTCAGCGTTTTAACACACTCACCTAAAGTCAGGCCTACGAGCAGTTTAATTAATTGTTGATTTAATATTATGAATTTTTTTTAATCTAATACAAATATAAAACTATAAAACATCTTTTTTAACCGTACTGAATTTTGCTGAATAATAAACCGGTTCTGAAAACCATAAATACTGGTCTATGTTATATCAAAATTTAAATGTTTTCGGTTCAATAACGTCCGAATTAATGACATCCAAATCTCATTAATTTCAGACTTTGGGGTCACCGTCTTAGGTCATGCCATTGTTTTTGGTATGGTTTGGAAACTAAAACTATCGACTCAAGTCAGCTTTAAAAAAATCGGTTGGAAAATGTGGCAAATACAAGAAAAAATAAAAATGGAACATATATGTCCCATACGTCGTGAAAGGGTTATACAAGAAATATAAATTATAATTAATTATCTTAATATTATGTATCCATTTTTGCTCGCCACTATATAAAGGGTGTTTTAAGCCCGATAAAAAATTTTATTCGAAATAAAGAAAAATTATAGTCGGTCCAGACCGACTATACGATACCCTATGCCATGCGTTAAGAAACCCTATCTCTTAGGCCCAACTAACTGGACATAGAAAATAAGCATAAACCAAATTTGAGTGCAATTTTTATTAAATTTTTTGGCTGCAGATATGAAAAAGTTCATATCGGATGCTATATCTATATGGGGACTAGGCCCAAAAATGGACCGATCCTGACCATGTTTGGTAAAGTCTTTTGTATTTTGCAAAAATATATACAAACAAAATTTGAGAAGAATCAGTGCAATATTTTTGTTTTTTGATAGATTTAAGTGAAGATCGGGAAGCAGCTCTATATGAGGCCTATGACTAAGAGTTGTCCCATACTCATTAATGGATGTAATAACCGCATACAAACCCAATTTGAGTAGGATCTATATGACAGTTTGGATCTTGCGGCAATTTATGTCGATTTCATAGGGGTCATTTGTATGGGGGCTAGGTCTGAACATGGACCGATTCTTACCAATTTCAATAGCGTTCATCCTATGGCCGATAAAAGCTTATATACCAAATTACATCCAAATATATTCATATTTGCGACCTGCAGTTTGATTACAAGGTTTACATGAACACACAGACGGACGGACGGACATAATTAAATTGAATCAGATAGTGATTCTAATTCGATCGGTATAATAAAAGATGGTCTAGGTCAAATATTTTTGGTGGTTACAAACAGCAGCACAAAGTCATTATACCCAAACCACATAGTGGTATAGGGTATAATGAATTCGGGCATATGGCCACCGCGACTCTTCTCGACGAAGCTCATTCTGGATTTGTCACAAATAACATGAAAAATGTTAGCCTCCAAGGCGTCAATTGTTGCTGGTTTATCAGCATAAACCAGTGACTTCACGTAGCCCCACAGGAAATAATCGAGAGGTGTCAAATCGCACGACCTTGGAGTCAAATTGACGGACCCATACCTCGAAACCAACTTATCGCCAAATTTTGATTTCAATAAGTCGATGGTTGCGGTCGCCGTATGGCACAAACTACATATCGCCCAGATAAATTTTATCTATATTAATTTAAAAAACAATTATTGATCATGGTGCGGTGACCGCAACGCGAACTCCCAGTCTAAACCGCACCCAACGGTGAATTTTTCTGGATGTAATGGAGTTTGTAGCGTCTGTTGTAGATTACCCTCATTCCATATGTGGCAATTGTGTTTATTAACAAACCCTTTAAGCCAAAAATTATCCTCATTTCTGAACACAATTTTGCGATAAAACATCGGAGCAGTTTCCAACTCCACTAGAGCCCAATCGGCAAAATAACGAAGCATATGATGTTCTCGTGGCTTTAATTCCTGCTCCAGCTAATTCTATAGATATGTAAGCCAAGATCTTTGATAAAAATTTTCCACGTAGACGGACTGAGCTCCAATTCCTGCAACCGACGACGATTCGACAAATTTTGATCTTTTTCCACACTTTCGTTTACAGAGGCGATATTCTAATCAGTACACACATTCCTTCGACGTGTTTGTGTTATTCCATAATTTAAAAATCACGAAGTCGTCTATAAGTTTCGTGAATCGCTGACTGGTTTTCAAAGTTCAAAGCGTGAATCTATTCATGATGATAAATGTCAAAAAGTGAACGCAGTATGACAGTTCGTTTGACTGACAACCGTTTCGTAAGTCTTATCTAAGCAAAAAAAAAAAAACATCCTTTATATATTTATATATACTAGCAGATTCCAGCCCTCGAAATTCGAGCGCAAATTCTAGGAAATTTTATTTTTTCATTAAATAAAGTCCCTAAAAGTATGCTAATCAATTATAGCCAATTCACAAATCAACACAAAAACGAACTCATTTTTATTACAAACACATTAACAAATTTAATAAACACACACATATATATGCTATAGCATTGTATAATTTTATGTATGTGTTAGTAGCAACTTTAAATGCAATTTACTCAAAATAAAGGAAAAAATTTAAAAGTCTGTAAATCTGCAAATCGGCTAAAAAGAAATACATTTCAAATAATATTCGTTTCGTCAAAATCGGGTAGAACAAAACATCAGTCACTAGAAATCGCCTAGCCTATTAATATTATAGATTACACCCAGAAATAAACCCTATAGGAGCTTTCTTACCCATAGTCCCTATATAAAGTTTCTTCACGATCTTTAGTTAAATCTATCTAATATTAAAAATATTACACTGCTGTTCCTTAAATTTGGTTTAAATATTTTCTTTTTTGGTGAAAAATGAGTGACCTTACCAAATATAGTAACAAGTAGAGCCCAGCACTCGAAATTCAAGTGCAATTCTAGCAAATTTTATTTTTTGATTCATAAATAATTTTATAAGAGTTTAACGGTGTGCCAATGGATTTTAGCCAATTCACAATTCAACACAATTCAATTGTGTTAGTAGCAACTTTAAATGAATTTTACTAAAAAAAAAAAAAAATGCATCTCTAAATATGGTGAACATCTGCAAAGACATACCTTTCAAATGGTATATTTTTTTTCAAAATCGATTGGTAATTGAAGGTGTAGAATATGCCACAAGAACTCGCCCTGCATATTAATATTTATAGTAACATCATTTTCTTATGTTTATTTTCTATATCCAATTAGCTGGTGCTAAGACCCTTTCTCCAAATTCATTGCGTAGTATTTATAGTCGATCTGGAACGACTACATTTTTTTTTCCTCTGAATTATATGTTTTAGATTTATGTATGTTAGATTTATGTACTGTTGATCTGTGTTACAACAATTAATTATATATTTTAAAATTGTTTAAGTGAAAAATACTAAATACAAATATGTTTCATTATATATTTATGTAAAAAAAAATTAATGATGTCTATAAATCAAATAAAAATTAAGAAATTTTGAATAAAGTAACAACATTTCTCATATTTCGTCATAAATATTTATGATCATTCAAAAAGAATTTAATCGTTAAATCTGTGGCATGGTCTTTCTGTATATTTTCTGTTGTTTCTATTGTTGTTGTTGAGCGTCAGCAATGCCAATGTTTGTGTTTTGTTTACAATATTTTGTTTTGCCGCCCACCCACTTAAAAGCTACAAACTTGTATGACGGCTTTCTTGTTGTTGTTGTTATTGCTAGCAATGTTGCCGTTCATGGAAAATGAACGTTAAACAAAAAATCCTCAAATATTTTGGAATTAATTCTAGCGATATTCACAATCCCCAGCGAGGAATTTCTATGAAATAGAATATAAAGAACGGTTCAATTAAAATTGCAACTCACTTTGATCGCCATAACTTTTGAATGGAACGACAGAATTTAAAAATGTATATAGCAAATTAAAAGGTATTTATTCAGCTATAAACAAAACTAAAAACAAGATTTAGATTTCGTGGTTGCGAATGAATTCTCGAGCATCTTTTATAGCAACTTCCGAAGCATATATATTCCAAATTTTTCTCATTGAAACTTCGTTTTGAATAATTTTTTTAATTTTTATTTAATAATTGCCGATAAATTTTCAATTGGGCGAAGTTTTGGACAGTTTGGTGGATTAAGACGTTTCGGTATAAAATCCATGTTGTTGTCTTTATACCACTTCATGGTGTAATTTGAGTACTGACATGTTGCTAGATCCGTCCAAAATTATGTTGGAGACTTGTGATGTAACAATCGCTTATTTAAGTACTCACACATGAAAATATAACAAACGGTTTACTGTTTAACTCACAAATGCAGGTCGATTGCCAAATCGATAGTTTTTTTTTGCCAAATTTATCCAGTTTTACATTTGAATTTGGAAGCCACATTGACCCGACTTGACGAGACATAAAATTTTAGGGCCGGTAATTGTCCAAAATCGGCTTTGACACATGTTTCACCATCCACTAAAAATTTTGAATTTTGTTAGAACCTCCTTGTACAACAATGTGGTACGCTTTTTGACCACTGATTCTTTTTTTCGGTTCTGTTTGGGTATTTATTTCATTCCTGCCTTTAAACGTATTTGACGAATAATACTTTTGCTAGTTTTAAACTTTTTAGCACGATCTTGGTCTGATAACCCAGGATTATCCTTCAGAGATCTAAGTACCTTTAGTTTAAATTTTTTATCACGTATTTCACTATTTGTTACTTTTTACTATTTCCTTCCAGCACTCAAGGTCTCGTCATATCTTTCCAAAACTCTATATATTGTACTTCTTATCATTTTAAGTGATTTTGCGCGTGGCCAATGTCGGATTTTCAAGAAATTTTTCACGACATTCTTTTTCCATTGTGTCTATTTTTTGCAAACTTAAACCAAAATACTTGAAATTTAGTTAAATAACGGAAAAACTATTTTGTTTTTGTTCACTAGAGGCGCTACAAACATAGAGTTGCAATTTTACCTGAACTGCACTTTAATTCAAAATAGAAATGTAAAAGTGCATTTACAGAGGGATTCTTTTTATACCTTTCTTATTAATATAAAGCAGAGTTCAGAAAAAAAAAACACGCACTGAATAAAAAATTCGTACATATATGTAAACAACCATAGCTGAGACCAACAAACACATTTTATTTTCATATCAATTATGTGTGTTTCTATATTTTGTACTGTGCCGAACACATCGTGATTGTGTTTCGTTTTAATATTTCGTTATCTATACGAACATTTTTCTATCATCTTTTTTTTTTTATTCCGAACTAAATAAACCACACAGATGCGAGTGTAGCTTTATCTTAAGTTCGTGTTCTGGCTCGTGTACTGCGAAAAAATAGAACATGAACAATAAACAGATTCGAGTTCAGTTATATTTTAAGTGCGCAAATTAAGGGTGGGTGATTGTGCTAAACGGAACATGAACAGAAACCAGGTTCGAGTTCAGTTATATTTTAGGTTCGTGTTCTGGTACGTGTACTGCGAAGAAATAGAACATGACCCATAAACAGGTTCGAGTTCAGTAATATTTTAAGTTCGCAAATTAAGGGTGGGTGATTGTGCTAATGGATGCAAAACATTCTAACAACCAGCAATTGTTTTTTATGAAACAAAAGTTATGATTTCTGCAATAAAAAACTTAAATGACGCCACTATGCGTCATAACGAATTTAACTTTCGAATTTTACTTTACACACTTACTTTTTAATACTTTTTTTTTTTAATTGAAAATAGACGTATATTTTGTCTCAGTTTGAATGACACGTACTGTAAATTATTAAGCTATTTTCAGCAAGCGTTTAACCTATTCTGTTTTAACTACCATGTCTACAAAACCAATATAATTTTTAACTTTTTGAAAACTTTAAAAAAAAAAAAAAACGTTTTCCATCTGCTGAAACATTTGCGAAATGATTGAAATTTATTTCTTTATTACCAAACGTTACTTTTTATGACTTGCCAAATAATAATGTCTGAAAACAAATGCTCGTAAACACAATAACCAAAGAAAAAAATGAAAAAAACATCAGCAACATATTGGCTTCAAACCACACATATGCACGCAAACATTAAGGGGAGTACCCGTTTTAGAATGTCTGTTTTTTGTTAACGATTTCCGTAATTTTTTTCAACTTTTATTTTTTATTGATGAATAATCATATATATGTATAATATAGTATATAAAATATAATACCTCAAATTGAAACTGAGACAAATTTTTTTTATTTTGCTTAAATGTACTTTTAAAGTTTTTCTTGTGTTTTCGAACACACTAACAAATAATGTCAAAACATTACTAGATACAATGCCAAAATAAAACTGGCTTGAACAAATTTATTTCAACGATTTTTGTATTTGTGAATTTTGGGAATTTTTAAAAATTATTTTTTATTTTTTTAGGAAAAAAATTGATTTTGAAGATTTTTTAAAAATTATCTATAAAAATTATTGAAAAGAAATATTTTTTTAAACTCTTTTCTTTTAACTCATACTCTCTGTCTGTCTGTCTGTCTGGCATGGGTGGACCCCATTCCCCCTTATCCAATTGATCTGAAAGTTGGCCCATAGTCTTTCCGTGACTACAGATTATTTTTGAGGTAGTCACGCACAGTCACGCGTGGTCACGCACAGTCACGGAGTTATCTAAATGTCATTTCCCCTCATCCGATCGATCTCAAACTTGGTCCACAAACTTGCTGTGCAAAAAGATTAACTTTCACTTAGTCACGCACAGTCACGCGTGGTCACGCATAGTCACGGAGTTATCTAAATGTCATTTCCCCTCATCCGGGCGATCTGAAACTTGGTCAATACACTTGCTGTAAAGAAAGATTAACTTCGACATAGCCACGCACAGTCACGCATAGTCACTCACAGTCTCGGAGTGATTTAAAACCCATTTCCCTTATCCGATCGATCTCAAACTTGGTCCACAAACTTGCTGTGAAAAAAGAATAGCTTTGACTTAGTCACGCACAGTCACGCATGGTCACGCACAGTCACGGAGTGACTTAAAACCCATTTCCATTTATCCGATCGATCTAAAACTTGGCGATAGACTTGCTGTGAAAAAAGATTAACTTTGACATAGTCACGCACAGTCACGGAGAGATTAAAACCCCACTTCCCCTCATTCGATGGATCTGAATCTTTGTCCATAGACTTGTTGTGGCCAAAGATTAATTTTAAGATAGTCACACACAGTCACGCACAGTCACGGAGATATTCAAAACTCATATGCATAAGGAAAGAAAGAGTTTTAATAAAAACATTGTTTTTATGGGTCAGATTATTTTACATATAGTTATAGGAAAAAATTATTTTTTTTTTATCTTAATATATAAAAATGATTGTGCGTATGTACGTCTGACCATCACGGCTGAACCACTGAAGCTATCCACTTTATATTAACACCATGTGTACGTGTTATGCTCCGGATGGTTTTTTTTTGTGTTAGACCCCCGTAACCCCTCTGCGAGGGCGTGGTAAAAGAGGGGTGGTGGTCGAAAAATTTTCAAATATAGTCAATATGCGTGTCGTTTTTATATTTTTCGCGGTCGCTAATTCGAACGGTCATAATACCAGGTTGATAGAACCACTGGAAATGAGCGGGGCGAGTGGGCGGAAGTAAACAATTTAGAATAATGCCTGTATTGGTGTAATTTTAATACTGCCTAAGGTATGCTTGAGTTTTTGACAGTTTTACTTTCCGAAAATTCCAACTGGGCGGGGTAAAAAGGCGGGGCAAAATCTCCTCCTTGAAGTCCAGGCCATATGGTTAAACCAAATACTTGAAATTTTGAATAGAGATACCTTAAGGTATGCTCAAACTTTTAACATTTTTACTTTCCGGAAATTCGAAGGGACTGAATAAGAGAAGTGATGGGGCAAATATTCCTGGCCATATGGATTAAGCTAGAGAATTGCAATTTGGTTCATACGTACTTTAAGGTATAGTACAATTCTTGACATTTTTTACTTTACGGAAATTGGATAAATTAGAATTAATTTTCAATCAATTTAATGGGGAATTGGGTCAGCTAGTTTATTTATAAAAAATAGTCAACACAGGAAAAATCGATTTAGGCGATTTATTGTATTTTTGGCTATACTGGTGAACAAAAAAAGAAATGAAAAAATGATTTTGGCTATTTTTTTACAAAAAAAAAAAAAAAAAAAAAAAATTAACTTTTTTATATATGAAGTAAAAAAAATAACAATAATTTTTTAAAAATAATTTTTAAAATTTTTATAAAAATTAGTAAAAACAAATACTTTTTTTTATATATGAACTGAATAAAAAAATAACAGACAAAAATTATATTAATTGTGGCGATTTTTCAGACTTTTTTTTTGACAATATATTAAAACTATAAAAACCAAAGTTCTGTTATGATACCCTCCACACCTCAGTCGCAGAGGGTATATATAGGTTTGTCATTTCGTTTGTAACGCATCGAAATAAATTCCTGAGACCCCAAAAATATATATTTTCTTGGTCCTTATAACAAGGGAAGTTGATTTACCGATGACCGTCTGTCCGTCTGTCTGTGGAAATCACGATCACGCAATTAATATCTAAGCTAGACCGCTCGTTTTTGTATAAAATCGTTTACTAACATCCCAAAGGAGTTGCTATTTAAAATCGTCAAAATTGGATGAAACTTTGAAAATACTCTTGAAAAACTAAAATTTTTCAGTGTGTTTGTTGTTTTTCTTAAGATATGTTGTATTTGTTGTAATTCTTCGTATTGTTGAACTCATTACAGTTGTGTGTATATTAATACTGCACGTGTCACATTGGCCTAAGCGAGTTTTACCAGATATTTTTTTATCATTAAAATTAAATATTAAAAATTAAAAATTAATAAAAAATAAAAAATGAAAAATGGAAAATGAAAAATGGGAAATGGAAAATGAAAAATGGAAAATGGAAAATGAAAAATGAAAAATGGAAAATGAAAAATGGAAAATGAAAAATGAAAAATGAAAAATGGAAAATGAAAAATTGAAAATCGAAAATGGAAAATGCGAAAAATGAAAATGAAAAATGGAAAATGAAGAGCGGAAAATGGAAAATGAAAAATTAAAAATGGAAAATGAAAAATTAAAAATGGAAAATGAGAAATGGAAAATCGAACATGAAAATTGAAAAATGAAAATTTAAAATTGGAAAATGGAAAATGAAAAATGAAAAATGAAAAATGGAAAATGGAAAATGGAAAATGGAAAATGAAAAATGAAAAATGAAAAATGAAAAATAAAAAATTAAAAATTAAAAATGACAAATCGAAAATGAAAAATGAAAAATGAAAAAATGGAAAACGGAATATGGAAAATGAAAAATAAAAAATGGAATATTAAAAATTAAAATTGAAAAATTAAAAATTAAAATTGAAAAATGGAAAATGAAAAATGAAAGACGGAAAATGAAAAATGGGAAATGAAAAATGGAAAACGGAAAATTAAAAATGGAAAATGAAAATTGAAAAATCAAAATTGAAAATTGGAAAATAAAAAATGGAAAATGAAAAACGAAAAATGGAAAATGGAAAATGAAAAATGAAAAATGAAAAATTGAAAATCGAAAATCGAAAATGGAAAAGGGAAAATGGAAAATAAGAAATGGAAAATGAAAACTGAAAATGAAAAATGGAAAATGAAAAGTGGAAAATGAAAAATGAAAAATGGAAAAAGGAAAATGAAAAATGGAAAATGAAAAATTTTAAATTAAAAATGGCAAATGGAAAATGAAAAATTAAAAATTAATAAAAATGAAATATAAAAAATGAAAAATGGAAAGTGAAAAATGAAAATATAAAAATGAAAAAATGGAAAATGGAAAATGAAAAATGGAAACGGAAAATTAAAAATTAAAAATGTAAAATGGCAAATGAAAAATGAAAATTGAAAAATGAAAAATGGAAAATGAAAAATGAAAAGTGGAAAATGAAAAATGAGAAATTAAAAACTAAAAATGAAAAACGAAAGATGAAAATTGAAAAGTGAAAAATGGAAAATGATAAAAAAAATGAAAATTGAAAATGAAAAAGGTGGAGGGTATCAAAGATTCGGCCCAGCCGAATTTAATACTCTTACTTGTTTTTTTTTTTATATCTGAACTAAAACAAAAATATGACGATAACAGTATAAATTGATTGTGGCGATTTTTTATTTGTGGATTTTTTGCTGACGATTTTTAAAAATTATCGTTTTTTTATATATTAACTCAAACAATAATAAAAAATTAAAAAATTGATTTGGGCGACCTTTTTAGTTGTGTTTTTTTTTATGAACTGAAGAAAATAAATAATAAAATTGATTTTGAAAATTTTTATGGCTTGTCGATTTTTAAAAAATTATTATATTTATTTATAAAAAAATAACGAACACGGAAATAATTAATTTAAGCGTTTTTTGCATTTTAGGCTAATATGAACAAAAAAAAAGAAAAGAAAAATTTATTTTGGCAATTCGTTATAAAAAAAGCAAAGTGACTTTTTCATTTATTTATGGAGCAAAAAAAAAAAAAAACACAAAAAAACAAAAATTTTATTTAAATATTTTTTTATTTTTCTATTTTCTTTAGCGATTTTTTAAAAATTATTTTTAATAATTAGTTAAAACAAATACTTGTTTATGCCCTTTGTTTAAAAATATTTGACATAGACCCTTTTTTTATTATACCGATCGACTAAGAATCACTTTCTGAGTCGATTTCGCGATGTCCGTCCGTCCGTCTGGCTGTTTGTCCATGTAACCTTGTAATCAAACTACAGGGCGCAAATATTAATATATTTTTATGAAATTTAGTATGTAAGCTCTTATTGGCCATGACATGAACACTGTTGAAATGGGTGAAAATCGGTCCATGTTCAGACCTAGTCCCCATATAATGACCACTATAAAATCGAATCCAAATTTTCATATTGATCTCAGTCAAATTGGGGTTGTCTGTGTTTTTACACCCATTAATCAGTAGTCCAGAAATAAACCCAATAGGACAATTCAAAATCATAGCCCCCGTATAAAGCTGCTTCCCGATTTTCACTTAAATCTATCAAAAAACCAAAATATTGCACAGATTTTCCTCAAATTTGGTTTGTGTATATTGTTGCCAAAAATAAGTGACCTTACCAAATATGGTCGGGATCGGTCCATTTTTCGACCTAGTCGAAAAATTAATAGCAATGCCATTTTCTACCAAATTTGGTTTATTTTTTTTTTTTTTTTTTTTTTTTTATTAATCAACACTCAGGGGATGTCCCCTACAGATGCATTGCATTGTGTTGATCTCAGGAAAGATATAGATATAGGAAGGAGGAAAGATAGAGTAGTGTGTTTATTATTTATTTATTTTTTTTTTTTTTGTGCAGCGACAGACCAAAGCCTCTGGTGGGAATCGAACCCACGACCCCCGCATGGTAGGCGAGCACGATACCTACTCACCTACCGGGGCGCTTAATTTTCTATATCTTTTTAGTTTGACCTAATAGATAGGGTTTCTAAACACATGGTAAAGGTATCGTATAGTCGGTCTAAACCGACTATAATTTTCTTTTTTTTTTATTTATGAACTGTGTCTTTTTTTTAGATTTTTTGAAAATTGTTTTTAAAAATTTTTTAAAACAAATACTTTTTATTTTATTTATATTAAGGATTTTTCCCCTATTTTACCTTTAAAATTTTTATGCGCAATAACCAAGTGTTAGTTAATATCTTAACTGTTAGTTAATGTATTAATTGTTGTAATATCTAGTCGATAAGATCTCAAAATATACATATCATGTAAATATAATCTGCCAATAAAGGATGAATAAATAAATAAAAAAAAAATACTTTTTATTTATGAACTGGACACAAAAATAATAAAATAATCTACGTATTGAGATTAGTGGAAATTAGAATGCATAAATATTCAAAAAATTAAAAAAATTACGATTGTTTGTTTGAACAGTGTTGTGTCTTCTGAGATTAATACGAAGTAAAAGCTGTACGGTATGAAAACTGACTCTTAACCACACTGCTCGTAGGCCTGACTTTAGGTGAGTGTGTTAAAGCGCATGACCAAAAAGTGCAAGTACGAGTGTATGTGAGATAGACGCAGGTTCAAACCTCACGGCCGCCCTAAGCAGAAAAATTTCATGCAGAAACAAGCTATTCAATTATAACATAACAATTATCACTATATTCAATAAATCGCTGATAAAGGCTGAAATGCCGGAAACCGATCCGATTAAGAATACAGTGTAGTTATGAATTTTTAGAAATATATGTTTTCTTCTGCTCTACCACGCACCGTTGAAAACAAAATTAAAAAAATTGCATGTTAATTACAGAATTAATTGCAAGTAGCAGATTCCAGCACTCGAAATTCGAGTGCAAATTCCAGGAAATTTTGTTTTTTCATTTAATAAAACAAACTCAACACACTAACACAAACACATTAACAAATTTAATAAACACACACATAGCATTGTATAATTTTTTTATGTATGTGTTAGTAGCAACTTGAAACGATCAGAACTCCAAAAAAATATTCCAGACGATGACATTCTGTAAATTTGGGTAACAGCTAAAAAGAAATACCTTTCAAATGATAAATTTTTTGTCAAAATCGGGGTAAAACTGTGAAACTTACATCGGTAACAAAAAATCGCCTAGCCTATTAATATTATAGATATGTCTAAATTGGACGTCAAAATCTAACAAACCAATAAAAAAATAAATTGAGTTGGCGATTTTTGTGACTTTTTTGTTTTTTTTTTTTGCAATTTATTAAAATTATTAAAAAAACAAAGTTCTTTTTTATTTCTGAATTAAAAAAAAGGAATATGACGATAACAACATAAACTGATTTTGGCAATTTCATTATTTGTGGCTTTAGTTTTGACGATTTTTAAAAATTATTTATAAAAATTACCATTTTTTTTATTTATTAACTCAAAAAAAAAAAATAATAACGAAAGTAGAAAATTTGATTTGGGCAATTTTTTTGTAGCGTTTTTCACGATTTTACACGTCACCCTGTTCCAGAAATCATTAAGATATGGCAGGAAAACCTAAACAATGATTTGGACAAAAAATTGCTAAACTAATTCAGAACATCTTATATAAGATATTAAAAAAAAAAAACAACAACTACAACTGCACTGCTCCGGACTTTTTATTTTTTGTGAATGTGAATCGGTTTATATAAATGATCTTCAATGCAACTTTTAATGGGACCTACGTATCTGATAAGACTTACAGTTTGTCAAGAATATCTTTCCACAATAAAAAAAAATTGAAAATGTTTTTTCATTTAAGAATTTCAACAAAAAACTCTTATATATGTACATATTTGTTTGCTTTTACACACATTCTGATACTGCACTTGTCCAGGACTATATGACGCCAACACATTCAAAAAAGATATACACTTTACAACAACAAAAACAACAAAAAACTACGTTTATTCAATATGAATGGTGTCAAAAAATTTTTTGCATACTAAGTGAAAATAACAATAAATACGTTCATTTTCCGAGAATTTGATGCATTTTAAATTTTTTCATGAATTATATTGCATGTGAAAGAGGTTGCATGTATGAAATAATTGCCCTACGTATAACGAGTGAATGAAAACGAGTTTGCTAAAAAAAATAATTCAATTGGTGTATTTCAATCATTATAAAGGAAAATCAGCCAGGGAAATCACTATTATGTTCTCTTTTAATATAAGGACTGCGTACACCATCATATTCCTAGCTGAAAATAGAGGAAGACTCGATTTGAAGGGGTCACCAGGCAGACCAAAAAAGTGACGCGATGTATTGAAAGTCAAATAAGTAAAACTATTTACGATAAGCCGCAATCCAGCACAAGTTAATAATGACTATGGGCTGAGTGTTTTATAAAGAGTTTTTCAATAAGAGCGCTACAAAAGTTTTTTTAAATAAAACAAAAACGGTTTTGGATATCAATGAAATTTTTTATTCCTGTGAAAGTACGCTCGATGTCATTATGTATGGAAATCGATCTCTTTTGCATGACCACTACGGGCACGCTTGCAGAAGTCCAGACGCTGAACCCAATTTTCGACGGTTTTCAAGCATAGTCCAACGGCGTCAAATCGCACGACCGAGGCGGCCAATCGACTGGACCATTTCGTGAGATAACACGTTCTCCAAACTTGGTTTCCAATAAATTTATTGTGACATTCGCTGTGTTGCTTGTGGCGCCGTCCTGTTGGAACCACATGTCCTCCAAGTCCATATCATCCAATTGGGGCCAAAACTATTCTGTTATCATTGAACGGTAGCGATTCCCATTCACAGTAACGTGCCGGTCTTGATCATCACGGAAGAAGACGCCGCCGGCCCATAAACCGCATCAAACCGTAATTTTTTCGGGATGCAATGATGACTCATGGAGTACGTGTGGATTGCTGTCTGACCAATAACGCATAGTTTGTTTATTGACGAAGCCATTCAGCCAGAAATGAGCCTCATCGCTGAAGATGATTTTTCGATGAAAATCCGAATCATTTTCAAATTGTTGCTCAGCCCAATTCACGAACATACGACGCTTCTGGTGGTCAAGCGGCTTCAGTTCTTGCGTCAATTTGATCTTGTAAGGATGTAGGCCAAGATCTTTTCGCAAAATTCGCCACAACGACGTCACAGAGATGCCCAACGCTTGAGAACGACGTGTGAGAGACACATTTGGGCTTTCTTCAACTGAAGCCTCAGCGGCAGCAATATTCTCGACACTACGGGCACTTCTTTGTCTCACTGGCACGGGAACATTTTGTACTGTGTCTGTGGATTCAAATCTTTCCACTAGACGCTCAATTGTTGATCTGCTAGGACGATTATGACGACCATAAATTGGACGTAGCGCTCTTAACGTTGAGGCCACTGACTCCGAATTTCGGTAGTAAATTTTAATAATTTCGACTCGTTGTTGGCTCGTATATCTTTCCATCATGAAATGGCAAACCTTACTGAAGATAAATGTCAAAAGAGCGGCAGAAATATGGCGTCGGTTGCTGTCCCTGTCTTTCTACTTTTGTAGCGTCCCTGTTGAAAAACCCTTTATGAAACCATCCGAAACGTTCTACAAAAACACAAATATTCCTCACGCGTGGCTAGGAAAAAACCTGTGCTCTTAGTAAAAAATATTGAAAAATGGTTTAAAGTTGCTACAGAACACATTTCACTTCCTCCAGAGTACTGGGATGACGTTATTTTCTGTGATGAGACGAAAGTGATGCTGTACTATCATTAGCATTAGAACATAAAAAATTAATTCCTACAGCAAAGTTTGGAAATCTTTAGGGAGTTTGTAAAATCAAGATTTTAGAAATAAGTTTATCTTGATATTTTAAGTTCATATACACATTTTCTCAATATATGATGTGTAGGTCCTGCTTATTATATAACTATACCAAAGTTATTGATACCCCCTGCCCAAATCCCTTGTACGAAACCTATCGATATACTGTGGTCGGGTAAAGGTCGCAAACAAATACAAATTAATTGATAAGATTTATTAAAAAAGACTTCCACTCTACCAACAATAATATAATATTCCAGAGCTTACTCATTAAATGCGCAGATGTTTGCAATTAGTAATCAATGCTCAAGGTGGACTCTCAAAATATTAGCAACTAAAATCCCATAAATATACAATAAATTATACATTTTATCGAATAAAGCTTAATTGTACGAACATTTATTTGACAGCACAGAAATTGAACTGTTTTCCTTTTTTAATATTCATTAGAACATTTTTTTTTTATTGAAGTTTAACTTTTTATTGTATTTAATATTTATAAACATTGTATATAAAAGCTAAGATGAAAAAAAAATATAAAAAATATGGTTATTTGATTTAGAAATCAATGTTTCTTTTCAAGTTTCTGATTTTTTCTTTATGTGCAAAGATTTTACTGACAAGCTGTTAATGTATTTTCGTAGGAGTACAACTCGCAAATTCTGCTGAGGAATTTTAAACATAAATACCAAAAAAATGTATAACTGTCCGTATGTCTGTTTGACACATGTTTTAACACTTTTTTTCAACCACATCATCATTATTATCAGCTTCATTATAATCATTATTATACGTATGCGTACGTATCTTGATGTAAGGGTTTCAAATAGAGTTTATGATGATGATGATGATAATGATGATGGCAACAACTGTTTAATTTATAAATTTTTCAAACTATGTAGTTAAATAGAAATAATAATAAACAGAACAAACATTAAAAAACACTGAATAAGAGAGAAAAAGATAAATGCTTGAATTATAACAAAAGAAGATGAAGAAAGATTCATCAACAACCGAAAATAAACTAGAGCACTGTGCTACAGGGATCTAAAGGAAATGCAGAAAAATGTTGGCAACACGTCCGTTGCTGATTCTTCGTACAATTATTTAGTTTTTTGTTTTGTTTATTATGGAGAAAAAAAAAATTATTTTCAAATATAAACAATGTGTACAAATGAATTGCACCGACATTCTTATGGAAATTACTTTCTAGTTGCTGTTGTTCAATACACATCTAGAATGTTACTGTGGGGGTATGTTGGGGTCGGAATAGACTTGGTTGGAACAAGATGCCTTTGCAAAATTGAATTAAAAGTGAAATACAATTAACTCATACAATCGACCTATTTGTATAAGATAAAGTAAAACAGAAATAGAAATAGAAATAGAAATATATAAAAAGATTAAGTTAAAGAAAGTTTTTCTATGTCAAGTTTTTATTCATTTGATTTAAAAAACCAAGAATGTTTAAACAAAATGAAAAAAAAAAACTAAAATATGTTTACACTGACTCACAGTGACTCACAATGAAAATGGCCCACCTTCAATAATAAGAAATTAGTTTAGAATTTATTTCAATAAAACTTACGTGACGGCTGAATAAATCCGTGAGTTTTTTGAACGAAAGACAGTTTTTTTAGTAAAAAAAAAATACAATTAAGTAATACTAGCAGATTCCAGCCCTCGAAATTCGAGTGCAAATTCTAGGAAATTTTATTTTTTCATTAAATAAAGACCATAAAGGTATAGCCAATTCGCAAATCAGCAAAAAAAAAAACTCATTTTTATTACAAACAAATTAACAAATTTAATAAACACACACATAGCATTGTATAATTTTATGTATGTGTTAGTGGCAACTTTAATTGCAATTAACTCAAAATAAAGGAAAAAATTTAAAAATCTGTAAATCTGCAAATCGGCTAAAAAGAAATACCTTTCAAATAATATACGTTTGGTCAAAATCGGGATAAAATGCTAGAACAAACCATCGGTCACAAGATATCGCCTAGCCTATTAATATTAAGTAATATATGTCAATATACTCGTATGTAGTCACTTTCTAGCTCAATGCATTTTGTCCGTTTCTCCAATTTTTTGTACCTTCCAAATTATAGGATTTCTCAAGGTTTCTCAAGATTCTCTTTTTTCGTCGATCCGCATCTTAAGGTTTGAAAATAGAAAATAGTTACCGTGGGCTAAATCCGGAGAATATGAAAGATGAGGTACCAATTAACCCAATTTATTATACCATATACCACTATGTGGTCACGGTATAATGAATTTGTGCTGATGTTTGTAACTACCAAAAATATTTGACCTAGACCCCTCTTCTGAGTCGATTTAGCGATGTTCGTCCGCCCGCCTGTCTGTCTGTCCGACTGTGTGTCCATGTAAACCTTGTAATAAAACTACAGGTCGCTTATATAAATATATTTTGATGAAATTTATTACATAAGCTTCTATCGGCCATAAGATAAACGCTATTGAGATTAGTGAAAATCGGTTCATGTTCAGATCTAGTCCCCATATGAGATCGACCTAAATTGCTATAATATCAAAATTGTCATATAGATCTCGGTCAAATTGGGTTTGTGCTTATGACATCCATTAATCAATATTCCAAAAATAAATCCTGTAGGACAATTCCTAGTCATAGCCCCCATATAAAGCTGATTCCCGATCTTCGCTTAAATCTATAAAAAAAACAAAAATATTTCACAGATTTTTCTCAAATTTGGTTTGCATATGTGACGTTAGCACATGTGATCAGAATCGGTCCATTTTTCGACCTAGTCTCCATATAAATATAGCAACCGATATGAACTTTTTTATAACCGAGCGCAACCAATTAATAACAATGATACTCAAAATTTCTTACTTGTTTTAAACTCTTTCTTTTGATTCATACTCTCTGTCTATCTGTCGTGGGGCAACCCAATTCTCCCTTATCCAATTGATCTGAAACTTGGCCCATAGTCTTGTTGTGACTTAAGGTTAATTTTGGGGTAGTCACGCACAGTCACGCATAGTCACGCACAGTCACGGAGTGATCTAAATGTCATTTCCCCTCATCCGAGCGATCTGAAACATGGTTCATACACTTGCATTGAAAAAAGATTAACTTTGAATTAGTCACACACAGTTACGCATGGTCAGGCACAGTCACGGAGATTTAAAACGGATTTTCCCCCATCCAATCAATCTGAAACTTGGTCGATAGACTTGCTGTGAAAAAAGATTAACTTTGACATAGTCACACATAGTCACGCTTAGTCATGTACAGTCAAGGAGTGATCTAAATGTCATTTCCCCTCATCCGGGGAATCTCAAACTTGGTCAATACACTTGCTGTAAAGAAAGATTAACTTCGACATAGTCTTGCACAGTCACGCATAGTCACTCACAGTCTCGGAGTGATTTAAAACGGATTTTCCCTTATCCGATCGATCTGAAACTTGGTCGGTAGACTTGCTGTTAAAAAAGATTAACTTTGTCATATTCACGCACAATCACGCTAGTTACACGCAGTCACGGAGAGATTTAAAGCGGATTTCCCATCATCCAATCAATCTGAAACTTGGTCACGCACAGTCACGGAGATATTCAAAACTCATATGCATAAGGGTTAGATTATTTTATTTATGAAACTCTTAAAGGTAGGAACACAACTGGGACGAATGACGAATTTCGCACAGCTAAACGAATTTGTCGACAACAATTCATTGCGTAAATTCGTCGAATGAAATAGAATTACGACGAATTCACATAACAGCTGTAACGTCATTTGTAATTGTTTTTAGTTTATAATATGTACATTAGGGTTATGACTAATTTTGTACAAAATTTTTACCTATCACCACTTGATAGGCAATACTAAACTAATAATAAAAATCGTGTTTGCAGGTCATTTTGCCGGAAAAACCTTCCTCACCAAATGCAATTTCAAAAAACTCACTGAATTGAATTTTTTTTTATTTTTATATTTATATTTTTTATTAATTTAATATATGCATAGTAAAAAAATTATTTAAACAATGTAGATTTTGATACGAGGTATGATTATTTATTTATTTGAATATTGTATGATATAAATTTATGATTTAGGCCGAGGCCACGCAATGAGCGGCAAAGCGGCGAGCGGCAGGGTGATGAGGGCAAAAAAATGAAAACATGAAATACTACTGAAGTGGCCACACAATGAGCGGCATGTGAGCGGCATTTCTGAGCGTCTAAGCGGCGCCGCTCAGGAATAGAACTTGTTCTAATTTTTAGTTGATTTCTGAGCGGCAAATAATAAAAATGGCAAAAAAAAATGGCTTTTCTTTGTTTTGTCAATCTAGCGCGATTCAGTAACTTCTTTTTAACGATAATCGAATCGTTAGAAAAAGAAAACAACAAAATTATCGATTTTGGTATTCAGTAAAATTTTTAAATGATATTCGCTATTGTTAAAGTCAGCTGTTGTTGTTATTTTAATCGTTTTTTTAATGTTTTTCAATCGATAAAAAGTTAAAAAGGTTGAAATGTAGTCATACATAAATAAAAATCATAAAATAGTGAAAATGTTTTGCTTTTATTATAAAAACTTTTTATATAAATGATAAATAATAACATTGGCAATGGCATTTTGACAACTAACCGCTCAGAAATGACGCTTAGTAATAAGCCACTTGCCACTCAAACTCGCCGCTCTGCCGCTCACCGCTCTGCCGCTTGCCGCTTTGCCGCTCATTGCGTCTCGGCCTTAGAGTGCGACTATTTTTGCAGAAAGGAAACTGTCCTGAACAACTTTTATAGCACGTTCTGCGCAAATATTACTACGCTGCTGATTTATTATTTACGACTTCTGCATAACCCCATGCCTTATAAAACACTCATTACCTTTTTTAAATTTAATAATTCAAAATTGTCTTCGCCGAAACAATGGTCTGAAAACCATACGTCGTACAATGCACCACATATAAATTGACATAGTTTTTATAGTTCTGCTCGGTATTTTGTATTTAGGATAAATGCTAAATTTACCAGAATTGTTCTAGAATTCCACCGAGCATTGCTTATTGGTGGTATAGTTTTGAAATTTATGAAGGGAAAGGGTTAAGAGGCCAAAATATACATCGACATGAAGCTAGTGGATCTAGACTTTTTTATATTCAGTTGTTGTAGATATCAACATTGCAGAGATCGTTTTATGAGATAATGACAAGTTTTGGATTTCAAATTTAAAAATATCAAATAAAAGGCACTCATGTGAGCTTCAAAATGATATATATGTATATTACTCAATTCCAATACTAAAAACTTATATACAAGTCAATGTCCAAACTTTGGAGGTACATAACTCGGAAAATATCTCGACCGTCGCAAAAAAAAAATATTTTGCTAGAATCGCAACAAAATGTGTTATAAGTGGTGAAAATTTGAAACCATTCGGGGCATCGCACCTAAAATACAAAAAGGTCTTTAAACGTAGAAGAAATATTTTAAATCAAATAAAAAAAATTTAGACCAAATTTCAACGCGTTTGGTGCGGAAACTTTTTTGAGAGCAGCGAAGAAGTAAGATTGCGTTTCTTAATATTTTTTAATAGCCTTTTTGGTAAAAAAAAAAAAAATAAAAAAGCCATAACCCTAATGTACCTAAATAAATATTGGAAAAATATGAATAAAAGAATTTTTAACTTGGTACGAGTTATAGTAATTGTAAACACCATGTTCACGATGGTAAAAGCCTTAATTTTTTGTACGGCAGCGTTTAATTTTTTAATTCTGAAAAAATTACATAAATTTTCATTAATAAATTAATTTTATGTTATTTCTGTTTACATGTTGTAGCTGATAGTGTTACCATATTGAAAAAAGAAGCACTAAATGAAAAAGAATAAATATTAACAAAAAAACTATGTAAAAGAAAATTATATAATTAAAAATAGATTTTATTTATCATATAAGTTATAAATAAAATAAAAAACAATTCTTAAAAACAAAAATGACTTTATTTACTAAAACATTTGAAAAACTAAAGTAAAATACGGTCACTCTACAACAATTTATTCGTCGTTCGTCGGCGTTAGAAATAGAAATAAGTCGCGTCTGGATATAGGGAACACCCGATATAGTGAACACCTCGATATAGTGAACACCAAAATTTTTGCATGGAGTACTCTAAATAGTGAACAACTGACAACCTCTAAGTAGTGAAAAAAATTTTGAAAACAACTTAAAGCAGAGAGCAGCAAAAAACGACACAAAAGAACCACAAATAAAAGAAGGGATTCCCCTAAATTGGACTTGCTGTGTGTGTATGAACCGGCAGTTAGCGTCAGAGTTTGTTTTGTTTTTGTCGAAAGTATGCTATTTTATGTGCTCTTGCGTTTAGTCATCATTTAAACAGAGAGAAATAAACACGTGTAGTGATTGTTGTAAATTCATAGTGCGATCATGTCTTCGAGGAAATTCCTCTCGTTAAAGGAAAAATCTGAAATTGTGGAAAAAAAATCGGAAAGGGCGTTAGTGTTTCATCTTTGGCTAAACTATATGGAGTAGCTAAATCAACAATATCGGGAATCAACAAAAAGATGCACACTATTATATCATACCAAACACTTGGAGCATCTAAGAGGAAGACTCTTAGAAAAGGCGAGTATTCATGCATGGAGAAGGCATTATACAACTGCTTTATAGAGCAAAGAAAAAAAAACTGTCCAGTCGGTGGGGATATGCTGAACGTAAAGGCAATAAAGTTACACGCTGATATTAAGGAAACAGAAGGTAGCTTTCATGCCAGCTCCGGATGGTTGTCTGGATTTAAATCGCGTTTCGGAATTCGACTGCTAAAAGTGTCCGGCGAAAAACTGTCATGAACCATTTAAGCATAAGCTCAGCAACATTATATATGAATTGAAGCTTTGCAAGGACCAAATTTATAACGCAGACGAGACCGGTTTGTTTTGGAATTTCATTGCCCTTTGTTTTCGTCTACCTGTTCATTTAGTTGTTACTTTATTTATTTTAGGAAACCTATACTGTTATCGATATTGAAAAATGGAATACAATCGAAGCCGACGAACCGATTCATTTTGAGAAAGATGCCGAGAATATTGTAGAAAGGCGAAATACCGACCACAAATCCTGTAAAAGCTACTGAAGCTATTGCGAAGTCTACGTGAAAAAGCGGTGCGAAAGTCAATTTCTGAACGCAAGAAACAAACATCTATTCGCGAATTCTTTCATAACACTTACATATGTATGTACATATATTTGCTTTTTTGTACAAATTGTTTCTAATCAGCTCTTGCATTTACATGTATGGATTTTGAGCAAATAAAACGAGTTTTTGAACAAAAAATTTCAACCTTGATATAGCGAACAACCTGGATACTATGAACAGGCCTTGCAAAAATTAGTTCACTATATCCAGACACGACTGTAAACCTATCGCAGAGTTCGTTACGCACTACGTATTTCGTACGACGCACTGATTGTGTGCATTTTCATATAACAAATGTGTTTTATTTCTGACGACTTTTGATAGTTTTTTCAGATTATTTGATGGTCGCTGAAATCGAAAAAATATATATTTTTTTTTATATTTTTTCTATCGTGCTTTTTGTTCCAAAATTCAAATAAATTATTTCTAAGGAGTTGTAACCTACTAAAGAAAACTATCAGCGGTAAAAATTATTACATCAAAGGGAGCTTTGGTGATCATAAAATCAAAAATGAGGTATTTCCCAAGTTCAAATCTCAAATATTTCGAAAAATTGTTACTATTTGGGAGTAAATGCGTTAGATAGGTCTTCGAAATACTTGTTTAAAAAATACTGATTTAGGCTATTTTTTATATGTTAAATTTTAGCTAGTTTTGAAATTATTTATAAAAATTTATAAAAAAAAGAAACTAATTTTTTTATTTCGTTAAAACAAAAACAGAATAAAATTGATTTTTTAAAAATCGCCTAGATTTTTTAAAAACTATCTATAGAAATTAATAAATAGAAATATCCTTTTATACCCTCCACACCGAAGACCCATAAACTATACATATTCTCGATCATTGTAAAAAGAGAAGTCGCTCTGGCGATGTCCGTCCGTCTGTCTGTCTGTCGTTCGTTTGAAACCCATCATAAAATTTTGAAAACATATTTGGGACATTGCTGAGGGGCATGCAAAATTATTTTGTTTTAAATTTTATTACTATTTCTTCTGAAATAACAGAGACAAATTGTTTCTAAGGAAAAAGCATTTTGAATGACTCAATTTTATGCAAAATATTGCATATTTATCAAGATATTGAAGTTTGAATTTGGGAAATAGAGAATTTTTTATTTTAGTAGGTTGGTATTCTTCAGAAGCGATTTATCTGGTTTTGTGAAAAATGTCATGTTTGATAACCTAAACCTTTTTTTAAATCGATTTCAACGACCCCGTATCAGCCTCCAAAAAATCTGACAAATAATCTGCTTTAAAAGTTGCAAAAAAAATATTTTTCTGAAACGCCCCACTAAGCAACCATGGTCAGATTCGGTCCTTTTTATACCCTATACCACCATGTAGTCTAGGTATAATGAGTTTGTGTTGGTGTTTGTAACTACCAAAAATATTTGACCTGACCCATCTTTTATTATACCGATGTCCATCCGTCCGTCTGTCCGTCAGTGTGTCCACGTAAACCTCGTAATCAAACTAAAATTCGCAAATTGAATAAATTGTGATGAATTTGGCTATAGGACAAACGTTATTGAATTTGGTGAAATCCAAATTATCATATATGTATCTTAAAGTTTGGTGTATGTGTGTCTATTATACCCAATTATCAGTAGTCTAAAACTAAAACCTGTAGGACTATTTTTAGTCATGGTCCCAATATAAAGCTGTTTCCCGATCTTCACTTAAATCTATAAAAAAAACAAAAATATTGCATAGTTTTCTTAAATTTAGTTTAGACATGTTTTTGAGAAAAATAAGAATATGGCCATAATCGGTCGATTTTTACCGAGTGCCCATATAAAGATAACATCAAATATGAACTTTTTGATGTCTGCACTCTAAAAATTATTGACAGTACCAATAAAATTTGTTTTATGCTTATTTTCTATCTGCACTTATAGCCTCAGCAAAGTTGTAGCCAATGCCCTCTCTTGAAACGTGTGATATAGGGTATCGTATAGTCGGTCAAGACCTATTATAATTTTCTCATTTGTTTAATATTCAACGTTTCTTATTTATCCCTTAGTGGCCAAGAAGAGCTCCTTGGCCTTCTTCGCTGCCTGTTCACTCTGAGACTGTTGTTTGATCTCCAGAGTGTCTTGTTGAATGCATGTTTCATCCATCGCTATAAAACGGCACAAAAGCTCATTCATATTGCTGTTGAACATCGGCAAACACTCAACAGAAGTTCTCACACGATTTAGTTTTTGATCAATTACCGGGACTGAATGACCATATTAGCACTGGTACTGCAACATTATTCTTCGACGTTATCACGTTCATTGGCAAATTTTATAGCGCTTCGTATCATATGGGTTCCATTCCCTCATGTTGGAAGATTGCCAATATGATGAGCCAATCCCAAAAAGCTAACAACCCGGAGAATTTTTATACAATTTCTATTTTCTCTACTTACTTACTGCTTAACAACAGACAGTATGGCTACCATAGAAGTTTTTCTACGGAAGACCTCATGGAACGCTCAAGTCATTCTATTCACCGATATTTCAAAGCCATTCCATCAAGTGTGCACTCTTGTCAAAGCATATTACTTTTGGTGCTAATAATGATTTCTCCAGATTTATATAAAGATGTATAGTTAAACGCAGGGAAGCAGCAAACCTCTGTTTTTCTCCTTCATATTTTTCTAATGAGCTAAAATGGAATAGGTTAGGTTAGGTTGGGTTGGATGGGTCGCCCGCCCGAAGGCGGTTACACTCGCAGGCCATAAGGCCCATTGTGATACTCTTTAGAAAGTGCCGGAAGGTAGATATAGGAAGAGAAATTAAAGAGTACAGATATATAGTGTAAGGGATATGGAAGATGAAAAAGAAAAGACAAGAAAAGAACGAGTGGAAAAGACACCTTTCGTCCGTTATGAGTCCCTCCTGAACCAGCCAGATTCCCTCCAGAATTCCGCAAGGTCGCCGAGTGGAACGTCTACTATGCAGCGCAGGTTGTCGAAGAATCTTTGCCCTAGATATCTAAGGCGCCGCTCCTTCAGTCCTGAACATTCACACAGCAAATGTTACACTGATTCCTCCTCGTCCACATCCATACAGCTCCTACAGAAGTCAACTCTCGGGACACCTATACGATCAGCCATCCGCCCTATTACACAGTTTCCAAAACCAAGGAGTGATTTCGTTCTCCTTGGATAAGGCAAGGGTCATATGATTTGAGATATTCTGCAAGAGTTCAGTTGCGACCACCTTGTCTTTAATTCAAGATCAGCTGCCTCTTGAATCAGATTAGACAGCTCTGATAGAGGGATTCTAATATCAGTGTCCATCGTCCCGCTCAGAGAAACTGAGCCTTTCCGCGCACACTCGTCAGCCAGCTCGTTTCCTTTGACCACACTATGTCTTGGAACCCATATCAGCCACAAGGTGTACTGCCGGATCCGGTTGAGCGACCTGAATACATGGAATACATTTCCTAGATATTGGCAGGGGATTCCAGTCTGTTTTGAAGCTTCTGGACCGTGTACACTGTACTATAGATATTACAATGTGAAGTGTCTGCTGAGATAAGCGAACTTATTCCGAGATCCTAGAGTTATTCTAGACTCGCTCATGTAGTGGATATTATCCGTTTGCTGTCTATTGTCGGGTAAATCGCACAACTCATTATTCAGAAAATTCGTTCATGAGCCGCACAAGTCGTATGTTTGATAAACATCCCGCTGAAGTCTTTCCTGTCACTTAAAAAAGAGACAAATTCAAAGAAATATCCACAAGCACTATTTCCTTCCTTCTTCTACCCGTAATACATTTTCCTGATATCAACACAGTGCACTGCTTTAATAGGCGCCATTCTCTGAGTGTAGGTGTATATATAAAAAAAAAATGTTTTGAGCAAACGCAGCATTTATTTTGTGGCTTCGACGTTTTGATGAAAATATATTTTTTTTTTTCGGCCAAAAAGCGTTTCAGGTCGATACATTTAGTCCAGCGTTTTTTTTATTCCTTCCAAATAAGAGGTTTTCTCAAGGTCCTCTGAATAGTCGTTTATTTCAATGATAACCACTTCATTTGGCCCAAATATCTTACCTCTGGAAATGGGTAGAAAAAGCAGGGACTAAATCCGGAGATTATACTGGATGTGGTAAGACTTTTGCAATGTCGACTACACACATATGCGCCGGTGCGTTGCCATGGTGGAAGAACACTTTTCTCCGCCAAATGCGTTTGTTTTTGCTTCCAACAGGTGTGGATATTATTTGCCGGTGACCGTTTTACCATATTCAAGGTAACCGATGTGAATGACACTGCATGCATCCCAAAAACCTTTTGCCATGACTTTGATTCACTTTCTGAAGTCCACTGTTTTGACTGCTCGTTGGCCTGTGCTGTGTTATGATGGATCTTTATTTCGGTTGAACTTTTGCTAAACACTCCTTTGAAGTAGTCACACAGTTGGGTTTACGGTCGAGTGTGAACAATCGTGGCAGCCTTTACAGAAATAATTTTTCATGTTCAAAAACACATGTGAAATGTGATGTATCCGCCTCAGTCACCTCAGTCACCTCACGCATTTTCAATCCCAGAACGTGCAATATCATTTCATGGATATTATTGACAATTTCTGGTATGCCGGCATCTTTTAGGCGACTTGAACGTTTGGCGTCACTTGTGCTAGCACGATCACATTGGCATTCAGTAAATCATTTTTTAACCACTGAAGTTGATTGTCCAGAGTCCACTTAGTATTTATTAAGCCATTCCTTGGTTTCGTAATTTGCCAAACCTTTCGTAAAAAATAATGTTTTATGAGAACTCGAAATTCACTTTTTTCCATTTTTGGAAAAATTCTCAATGGCCGACAAAGTCAAGGTAAATGACGCAGCTTGCTCAAATTTTTAAAGAAGTCTATTTGTAATTAACTAAGAGGGCAGTTCAAAAAGTGACATACTAATTAATAAAACATCAGCTTTTCGATGAATAAATCTGTTAAAGATTGGATTTAATCACACAAAAAGGGATGAGTTCAGATTTCTAAAATAGTGTCTACAACAATACACTCACTGGATGGATAGCAGTAGTAACTGGCATAATTGATTCTGATCTTATTGCATTTTCTTCATTCCACAATCCTTAACTTTTCCTCCCCCTTACTGCAATATTTATTAAACATAACCAACTGAATTACGTCCTTCAAATGCCTGCATATTTAGAATATAAGACAAGAATTTTTCTGCTATGCACATTTACCAACTGAAAGTAAGTACTTGCATATATTTAGGTCGAGTAGTTTCTAGTGGATACAAAAGAAGGATAGAAGAGGAAACTGTTAAATAATTAGCATACAACAATGGATTTTCATCTTTTTATTTACGGCAATAACGAAAGTACTTTCGTACGTTAGTTTTGTATTTCCGAATATTTTCCCACATTCGTTAAGTAGTACAACATTTAGGGCATATGCATATTTACATTTGAATGAATTCGCTCGTATGCTTCTCTGCAATCCACTTAATATTTACATACCTTGAAATACCAGAGACATGTTAAGTAAACAAGGATTTACATATTTCATAAATGCAAACATGTTTTGCACATGCTTAAACAGCAGTGGTCATCGAAATAGTTGAACATACTTTTTCTTTTGGAAATATGTATCTACGTTTTGCAGAAATACTTATCGTATTCTAGACATAAAATTTGTTGGCAAAATACACAGATTTGTCTTTGTTTATGACCACAACTGTACGCAAGTTAATCACTATCGTATTGAACCGATTTTGTTAACCTAATTAATTTTGTAGCTTCAAGAGAAGTTACGTTGCTAGCTCTATGATGATGATGAAATGTATGTAGCAAGCAAACCCCCGTATCCGTTTTTCTTGCATGTAAGCAACCTTAATAAGGTGGCCTTTTTCAAACTTTTCTTACTATGCATGAGAAACGACAACAAAATTTTAGTAGTTCTTACTAAATGTTAGACAAAATAAATATTTTGTTTAAAAAATGTACCAAAGGAATTTCCAGAAAAATCAGGGGGAGCAAAAATATTATACATTAATGTGTAATTGAACTGACAAGGAAGGTCTCATGACGAGAAACCGAGAACACGAAAAAAGGTATCAAAAACGGCCGCTTTTCGTTTTTAAAATTTCAAAAGTTGTCTGGCAAACCGTTGCGCTGTATTATCTTGAAGTCAATTTACTCGCCTTCCATGAAGTGGTGCTTTTAGGCTAACACTAAGTTCTTCTGCCGGTGTTGATCTTGGAATTACTAACATTACTTAACGGAAACCACCTGCAAGAAATATGAGAGCTCCTCCCATTTGTTTATCAATTCCTCTCAAATCTCTTACGGTATGGCCAAGTGCTTGATTTGTCTATCAAATCCTCTCAAATCTTGATCGTACCCTAGGTCAAGTGCTTCAAGTGTCTGCTTACTACAACGAGTGAAAAGTACGTGACATCTCATAGAGATGGCGTGAGAAGTGAAAATTGTTTTCTGTTTGTTCAGTAGGGCCAACTGTTACAAACATTGTATCAAAATTTCATGACATTTAATTAATTAGAAAAAAAGTAACCGTTATAAAAATGATGCTGCTTTTAAAGTTTGAGAAATAATGGATTGCAAAGAGTGTCGTAATTTAATTAAACATTGCTTTTTGGTGGGAAAAAATTCCGTCCAAGCCAAAGAATGGATTGATAAACATTAAAGTGAAACTTCGCCGTCATATTCAATGGTTAAAACGTGGTATTCTGAATTTAAACGTGGTCGTATGAGCACAAATGATATAGATCATCCTGGTCGCAGTTACCAAAGAAAACGTAGGAAAAGTGCATCAGGTTGTATTGGATGATCGAAAAATTAAAGTGAGTGAGGTTGCTGGCATCATAAAGATATTAACAGAGCGAGTTCGACATATATTACAATATAAATTAATATGAAAAAGCTTTCTGCTCGTTGCGTGCCGCAATTTTAAATAGCTGAATAAAAACTGAAACGTGTTCATTAGGGTGGCCCTTCATTATATGGAGGGGAAAAATAGTGTTCGAATTTAAAGTCCCACTCCCTAGAAATATGCGAATAGCAAAAAAACTGAGAAATAAAAAGTTTTGAGTCAATCAAAAAAAATTTAGAGGTGCCTCAACGCGATTGAAAATGCCAAGTGTGTTTATATGGGGAAAATATGACTATCAGATTTTACGAAATCTTCGTTCTACAGTTTAATTTTTCCGATAAGTTATTATATGAATCGATATCACTACTAAATTATCTTTTCAAAAAACTATATAACTTCAAAATCGAATAAAAACTCGCTAAGAAATAACAAATGCCCCAGACCACTTTGGTGCGAAGAAAACTCTAGTTCATGAATTGTGATGAACATTTTTTTCAACTTTAACAAATTAATTAAAGCCATCATTTTTTTTTGTCCTATACCTTTAAGTACTCAGATATGAAGTACTGTTTTATTACCACGTTGTTAACCTATTGCGAAATGAGACCAAAAATGAAATATTTTTTTGATAAAATTTAGAAAACTCCTTTTTTACATTTTAAAAAATGTTCTTAAACAAAATTTCAAAAAATGGATCTGACACTTCAAAGTTTTTTAAATATATATTAGAGATTAACTATGTGAATTTTTAAGAAAATTTCTCTTCCTGAATTTTTTTTACAAGGAATTTTTTCCGGATTTCGAGAAAAATTAGTTTATTGTGAAATATGCAGTAAATGTACTCTTTTTTAATACTTTGTATCAAAAAATTATCAGTTTTGTACTTTCAAATGTTACATTTTATCTCAGTAGCCTAGGGTTTCGGAAAAAAAAATAATATGACCCCATTAAACCTTTTGGAATTGGTGCCACATATGACCCCAAGCTAATTAAATACAATTTATTAAAAAAAATTCAAATATTTTGTAAATGTTCTTGAATTTTTAGATGTGATGCTTTAAATATAATAACCAAATGTGCAAGTCTTAAATGCTAAAGATTTGGAATAAATCGAACAACTTTAACCCATTCCTTGCCGAGGCACATTTAAATAAATTAATTGTTCTAGTAAACTAGATGAAATCCTTACTATGGGTTTGGAAATAAAATTGTGCTATATTTTACGAAAACTTACCCTTATATGTTACTAGGGTTAAAATGATTCAAAATTCAGCAGTATTTGCAAAATATTTGAATTTTTTGACTTAATGGTCCTTTACTAGCTTGAGGTCATTTGTGGCGCCAAGTCCAAATTGGGTAATGACGTGAAATTATAAAATCAGCATAATCATCAAATCATAAAAAGCGGTAAAATTAAGAAAAAATTATAAAAAAAACATGACAATGCACTGGCGCACAGTGGACCATTTGACGAGAAGGCGGTCAAAAATCTATAACTTTTGATTGGATTGGAATTTTGATATGCGGTTTTTTTTGTTTGGTAGGTGAGACTTTAGCCTTTAATAAAAAAAAGTTACGGAGGATTTAAAATACATTTTCATTTGTAGTTGAACTTTAGTACAAAAGTGAAGTGTTTTTAAAAAAGGTTTTTTTAATATAATGTCTTATTTTTTCAGTTAATTTTACAACTAATACTTTTTAACAATTTTTTAACTTAATTTTTTCAGAAAATGCCAAACTTTGGCCCCCGTAAAATTTTTAGTCCAGAGGGGTTTTTTTTTTTTTGAACGATCCCGAGTTAAAATATAATTTATTAAGTCGGGGGTCACACAAGGCAATTTTTATTGCGCAACTTTTTGGCAATTCTCTTTTGAACTTGCTTTTATGTCCACACACGACAATTTCTTCGGCAATTTTACTGTTTTGTTTTGCTTTTATTTTCTTATAATATGACATTTGTGCTCTAGTCCCGATCCAAATATTCTTTGCATTTAACATAATAAATGCAATGGTTATTAATTTTTCAATTAAATCCAGATTCCATTTAAACGCCATTTTAATAAAGTAAACAATAATTACGAATTACTCACACCAAGAAGCGAAACACCGAATGAAAAGAAATGTCAAATATTCAACCAAAAAAAAAAAGCGAATGAGAGAATTGCTTGAAATAGCCGAGAACCGCCAATTATTTTTCCCTTTTTATTCCCCTTACCGCAAACATCTATAAACTCAAGAATTGCGCAACTAAAATCGTCGTGTGTGAACTGCGACTAAGCAGCGAACGTAAAAGTTACCTTATATTGGTTCAAGATAGAGAAGTTTCAATTCGTATGTTTTTGCTTTAGTTAAATTTTTTTTTATTGTCTTTTTAAATATTTCTATATCAATTTTTATGGTAAATTTATGAAATATAACAATTTTTATTGTAAATTTACAAAATATATAAATTTTTAAATCAAGAAAATTTTTTAACTATATAAAAAAAGTGTAACTTATTGTTAGTGTAATGAAAAAGTACTTTAAATCAACCAATTTTAGTAAAAATTTCTTCTAAATAGCCTTGATTTTCATCTTCTAGAAGTTGTTTAGCTTCTTCGTCTAATTCGAGGTAGTTTTCCATTTTTGACGAATGTTGGACATATATGGATCTGAAGTGCACAACAAAATAGTGATAAGGTCTTCATTAGTACAACATCTGGACATTTTCCTTGTGTTGTGCTCGAGAAAGAATCTGTAGTCTTTGTTCCTTTTTTCTTGCGCTTCTTCAGATAGATCTCCTATTGGTAGCATATTGTTATGAATTATTTGTTCCCCATGGTACAAAATTTTATGAGCTGTGGCATATATCTCCAAGAGTAGTTTTCATTATAAAGTATAGCTGTTTTATTGGCGTACTCTCCAAATTTTTTTGCATTTATCTTTCTGCTGCATGCTAGAACTTGTAATATGATTTTGAATCGTCTTATTAATTCATGATCTACACCTGTGATAGATGCTGCAGTTTCCGGATCGGAAAAAAATCTCCTTGCAGTATTTCCATCATTTGTGTTTCCTTCCCCTTGTTTTGGTTGGTCGATTACGAGGCCTAGCTGTAGATATTTTTGTTGAATTTGTTTTTTTTTTGCTTTCTTTTTTCTTCATTTTCTTTGTTTTTTATCACTGTTTCGCCTAACGGACCAAATTCCAAATCGTAACCCAATTTAAGAATATGTTCCATGAAACATATTCTAGCATGACATTCCAACTTCGTAGGCTTCCTAAAAACTATCGTCTTCTGGTGGGGATTGGCTTAATTGACTTGAAGTCTTTTGGCATGTAATTCAGCTTGACGTTGACTTTGTTCCAGTTAAAGCTTGTGCAACTTTTCCATCAATCATTGTGAGACACATTTTAAAATGTACTTCAATGTCTTGGTCATCAAATTTAAATATTACTGGTTGAAGTTCCTTAATTTGATCTTTTATTTTTTTGAACTTCTTCAGTTATGACATCTTTGGTTTCCTTTTTGAATGCAAATTTTATTGGTCTGCAATACTTTGTTGAAGAAGGAATTTCATTTTTCCATATATCAATTTCTGTTGCTCTACTAGTTGACGGCTCGAAGACGCTATACCTTTTTGTTAAGCGCAATGGAACGAAAGATACCATAAATAAATTAGCATCTAATGAATTTTCAGCATTAAATTGTTTGTATTGTTTCTGACCAGAGGATCCATCACATCCCCATTTAGAAATTAAAGTAACGCTGCGATTACCAATTTTTTTTAAATGATCAGTATCAAGCGTATTTAGCAATCGTTCTGCAGTATGTTCAAGGAGATCTTGCAATTTTATTTCTGCCGATGTTGAAGTGATGCTAATAGCAGATTGTGAAGGTAAGCATTCTTTTTTGGCAGAAACTAAATCTCGATACTCTGGAAAAATCCCACAATTCTTCTCATTGGTTCGCTTCCGTAATTCCTTATATTGATTTTTGGTCAATTTCAAATCCAAAAATAGGGCTAACGCTTCTTCCGGCGTAAATTTCTTATCTTCAATTGGTGTAGGAATGTGCTTTTCAAAATCCTCTTTGTGCGCCTTGGGCTCGCTTCTACTATTTTTTCAATTATTTCAATTTTTTTTTTTTTTTGGGTTGTTTGAATTTGGTGCAAAAATTAATCCTTAATAATTCTTTGAGAAATTTCTTCATTGATATTCTCCAGCTTGCGCCTTCGAGATCTTTCACTACATCCGTCAATTGGTTTTGCTGGTCGACCCTTTTTTCCACTTTCGTTTGCAGTTCTAGATGCACTCTCAAAAATAAGTTCCTTTATTAACCAGTCTTGGTAACGTTTGTACATCTTTGCCTTGCTATGAGAGCATTCAATGTACCGTCTTTTCAAATTCGATGCAAAATTAGTAATTCTTCCTTTGTGCATTTCAATGTCTTCTAGGTTACAATTCTTAAAGAAGTCGTTGCTCACTATATGCAAAATTACATCGTCTACATCATTTCGTTGAAAATAAATATCTGCCAGATCTCTGCAACAGTACTTAGCCATTGCACAAATTGTAATGAATAATAATTGTGGAAACATTATTATAAATACTCTTTCTTGAAATTATGTAAAATAAAAGTTTTTATCTTTTATTACCACTTTTAGAAGCATAAAAAACCCACACCCTAACCCCATTTAAAAGGTGAAGCATACCTGCTCATATCTTAAAGGGCTATGTCGCAATAGTTTTTTTTACCATTTACAAATTTTTATCTTTTATTACCACTTTTAGAAGCATAAAAAACCCACACCCTAACCCGTTTTAAAAGGTGAAGCATACCTTTTCATATCTTAAAGAGCTATGTCGCAATAGTTTTTTTCTACCATTTACCTGTTATTTAAATTGTTTCCCATTTTGTCAGGTATTTAAACTATATAACTCTAATTCAGACTATTAATGTTTTTGAAAGATACCTATATGTAAATGTACCTGTAACAATTAAGCGCATTATATCTCAACCCTTTTTTATAAGTATATAACAACTCCTGACAACTCTACCGACACGCAAAAAATACACCGCGGTGCACCGGTACGACCAACTTTTGTATTCATAACACTCAGACGGACGGACGGACATCGTTTAATCGACTCAGAAAGTGTTTTTGAGTCGATCCGTACAATAAAAGATGGATAAAGGTCGAATATTTTTGGCAGTTACAAACATCACCTCAAACTTAATATATCCTAACCACATAGTGGACAAGTTTTGTATTCATAAATTTTGCAGAAAATATTTAACCTTGGGTCAGAAAAATTGTTCTGGTGCACACGGGCGGAAACTGGCGGGTGTATAATGGGGTATAGGAGTATAGGGGAGGGTTCGGACTGTAGAAGAGTGCAAGATTTTTTCTGAATGCTTTTGACTGGCAGATGTTATGCTCTATTAAGTAGGAGATTTTCGGAAAAATTGGACCTTTTAAAAAAAATTTTTTTTTTAAATTTCGGAATGACTCAGTGATTTTACATTTTTAACGTTAATAGTATAAAAGCCACAAAATTATACAAAATTTATTTCACTTCAAAATCTTTTAACTGAAAAAAGTTACAGTCATTCAAAAATAAAAATTTACAAAGAAAATTTTTAATTTTAGCAAAATACTGAGAAAGCCCATTTTCGAAGACCCTGTTCGCTGTGATATAGTTGAGATAGAGTCGCAATTTTTTGGCTCCCGTGGTTTACTAGTATTTACTTTCAAATGAATAACATAACTTTAAAATCGGTAACAAAAAAAAAAAAAATGATTTTTGGCCGCCTTCTCAAAATATGGTCCTCTGTGCGGCGCATTCATGCTTTGGCTTCAGAAAAGTTGAAGTCTTTGCATTACGAATTGTTTCCCCAACCCCGTATTTTCCAGATCTGGTTCCCAGCGATTATTATTTGTTGCTAAACTTGAAAAAATGGCTCCAGGGAAAGAGATTTTCTACACATGAAGAAGCCATATCAGAGACAGAAGCCTATTTTTAAGGGTTTGACAAATCGTATTTTTTCAAGGGTATCAAGATGTTAGAGGATCGTGGGAAGAAGTGTACTTCACTTAACGGAGATTACGTTGAAGAATAGAATTAATATCAAATCCAAAAACTGGCTTTTCATTGTTAGGCCATGTAGTTTTCACTCCATGTAGTATACGTGTAAAAATATACATGCATTTGTACATCGATGGGGTGAATGAGTTGAATCAATTGTAAGTGTTATAAGTATTTTCCTAAATTTATAAATCAAACTGAGGTGTTTTTTATGATTTCGGATGGTACGATACTCATAAAGTTACACTCATAAATATATGTTAGTGTAAGTATGAGTGCATCAGAGTAGTAAAGGGTTTTTCAGCAGGGACGCTACAAAAGTAGAAAGACAGGGACAGCAAACGACGCCATATTTCTTGCCGCTCTTTTGACATTTCTCTTCAGTAAGGTTTGCCATTTCATGATGGAAAGATATACGAGCCAACAACGAGTCGAAATTATTAAAATTTACTACCGAATTTCAGAGTCAGTGGCCTCAACGTTAAGAGCGCTACGTCCAATTTATGGTAGTCATAATCGTCCTAGCAGTTCAACAATTGAGCGTCTAGTGGAAAAATTTGAATCCACAGGCATAGTACAAAATGTTCCCGTGCCAGTGAGACAAAGAGGTGCCCGTAGTGTCGAGAATATTGTTGCTGCTGAGGCTTGAGTTGAAGGAAGCCCAAATGTGTCTCTCACACGTCGTTCTCAAGCGTTGGGCATCTCTGTGACGTCGTTGTGGCGAATTTTGCGAAAAGATCTTGGCCTACATCCTAACAATATCAAATTGACGCAAGAACTGAAGCCGCTTGACCACCAGAAACGTCGCACACTGGCGCCCGTAGAGCAAACGAGGTTGCAAAAATCAAAATTTTCATGTGCGCCGACGAAGTTTTGAATAAACCCATGTTATAAGAAACTTTTCAACGATTTCAAATATGCTACTCTTAATAATATCATATTTTTAGTTTAGAAGATATAACCGTTCAAAGTTGACCGACTTTCGGTTTTCAAAAAAACACACAATTTTTAGTCAATTTGTTGCGATTTCAGGTGTAATATCACGAAAAATAGGTAACGAATCGCCTTATTTTTTGTTTGAATTTGTTTTCTTTGTGTTTCTCCTGGTAAATCACTATTTAAAAACTATCCGTTTTTTCACTATTTTTCAACTTTAACGGAAAATAAAAAAAAATCTGTATTTTTCTATATTTGCCATATTTGCAAAACATGTTCTTTGATTATTTACATAATTCAAAATGTTTTATCTGCCCGTACGTGCCCGTTTGGCTTCTAGAGGTAAAAAAGGTTAAAAAGACATGGTTGCAGAAATTGTATGGCGTGCATCCCTTACATGTTTTGACTGACAGTAGTTTGATCTAATAGTTTGAAAATTGCATTTTAAGTCGGTTGTCTACCTGTGAGCCTCTGCCAAAGTCTACTCCCAATATTCTGTTACAGACACAGGATGCACAAAAAACTACTCATTGAAATTCGCAGGTACGCACCTCACTTAAAAATTACTTTGGAGTACAAATGGTCAAGAACAATATTGACTTATGGTCCCTCCAGGTAGGCACAAATCTTATTTAGACACGAGCATAATATCAAAATTGCATAATTCAACCTAAATCCATATGTATGCAGGGAACAGGTAAATTTTTAGGCATGGTATCATAAGCCTATATATTGCAAAATAAGCATAATGCCTGGATTAGTCTACGACTGAAAGTTGGCGTTAAACAATTTAAAATTATTTGAACTGTTCAGAAGGTCAACCACACCAAAGTTTTTCACGGAAGCTGCTTTAGAAGAACTTGATAGCTTATACGGAAATATTGAGAGAAGCGAAATAATAAAAAATAATTTTTATCTGATATATGCAAATATTAAGGCAAAATGGGTGAAATCTAATCGAACCATTCAGAACTTCAACTCCAAATACGAGGACTGGCTTAATGAAGACACCATCCTGGATATATTGGCAGTAGATAAACCCACCACATCAACCAGAGGAGCAAAAGGAAGGCCAAAAAAAAGTATTGAGGAGTGTTCAATTTTCACAAGAAAGAGGAAACTTGCCGATGCCGCCAATGACTTGACCACGAAGCTTTTATCGGACGCGCTGTCTATTAAATATACAAAGGATAGTGAAAGAGTTAGGTCGCAGATTACAAAATCTGTTGCTGATGCAAGCCCACTGCGACTAAAAAGGATTAAGGAAAGCATTCCCACGCACACAAACGCACACATTAAAAAGTATGGTTCCGAAGAAGCCTCGGCCTTGTTTATGGACTTACAACTTTCCAAAGAAAAATATGAGATACTACGGGCATCCCTGATGCGACACGGGGCTGACATTTTACCAGGATACAAGCATATTACGCAAGCCAAAATAAATTCACGACCACTGCATACGGAGTTCACGGAAGTCTCTGTGAAAGCCAATCTGCAGGATCTCATGGGCCATACAGCAAAACGGTTGTTGGAGAGTCTTCCTGAAATTCTTCCTGAGAAACTGACATTGACCAGCAAATGGGGCTGCGATGGATCATCCGGACAAAGCGTTTATAAGCAAAGGATATCTTCCGATGACGCTACAATATCCGACGGAAATATGTTTATGGCATCTGTTGTTCCTTTGCGGCTAAAATCTGATGTTTCCTTACACTGGAAAAATCCACGTCCATCATCAGTGCATTATTGCCGACCAATAATGTTTCAATTTGCAAGGGAATCGGCAAAACTCATAAGGACCACGGTGAAGGACATTGAAGAACAAATAAGCAAGATTAAGCCTACAAAGCTGCAAATTGGAGAAGGAAAATATATTGAATGCAATTACGAGTTCCACCTGACCATGGTTGACGGAAAAGTCGTAAACGAACTGACAGGAACAACCTCAACATTGTTATGCCCGATTTGCAAAAAGAGTCAGAAGAACTTTGGTAATTTAAACGATTCTACAAACGAGGAGAATTACGAATATGGAATGTCACCATTGCACGCAAGGATAAGGTGTATGGAGTTCTTGCTAAAACTGGCGTATACCCTACCACAAGAGGAGGAAAACTTCGATGAAAATACATCAATAAAGGATAAGGAAAAGATCAGAAAGAAGCAAATACAGGATGCTTTTTTTAAACAAGTTGGACTAAAAGTAGACTGTCCCAAGCACGGATACGGTAACTCAAACGATGGAAACACTTCTAGGAGATTTTTTGAAAATGATGAGGCAGTAACTAGAATCACTGGAATTGACAATCAAATCGTGAAAAGATTGGGAACGATCTTGAATGTTTTAAACTGCAAAAAATGTCAATTCTACAAAATATGTGAATATGCATCGAAAACTGCATCTCTTTTAGCAGAAATGTATCCACAGAAGAAGTTGACCCCGACCGTCCATAAAATATTGGCGCATGGCAAAGATATAATTGAGTACCAGTCTTTGCCAATTGGAGAGCTTTCTGAAGAAGCACAGGAGTCTCTTAACAAATTTTATAAAAAATATAAATTGCAGAAACAAATTCAAAGCATCAAGAGTAAGGCAAAATGAGGACCTCTTCAACATATTGGCAGCATCTTCCGATCCACTTATTTCTTCCCTGCGGCATGTGAAGTCACGAATAGAGTTAGAAAACAATTATAGTTTAGAAATGATTAGTCTTTTAGATATACCTTCTCTTACGAATTGTGATGAATATTTTACAGAAAATTGAAAAAATAAATTTAAAAAAGAAGTAATTTTTTTTTAATTTGTTGGGTACTAATTTAAAAAAAAAAAAATAAAAACATTCTAAAAATGTAAAAATAATTTTTTTTAGTTACCATAAAATTGATTTTCCTACAAAGCGTAGCACCCTTTCCAAACGCTCATTTCATAGGCTGAACAGTTATCTATCATATGCTGTTTAAACTGTTCAATTATGTTATTCGGTTCAAAAGATATGATTTTTGCAACGAAAAAACTCAAATGGCGCCACTGTGCGTCGTATGTTCGTGAATTGGGCTGAGCAACAATTTGAAAATGATTCGGATTTTCATCGAAAAATCATCTTCAGCGATGACGCTCATTTCTCGATGAATGCCTTCGTCAATAAACAAAATATGCGTTATTGGTCAGACAGCAATCCACACGTACTCCATGAGTCATCATTGCATCCCGAAAAATTACGGTTTGGTGCGGTTTATGGGCCGGCGGCGTCATTGGGCCGTACTTCTTCCGTGATGATCAAGACCGGCACGTTACTGAGAATGGGAATCGCTACCGTTCAATGATAACCGAATATTTTTGGCCCCAATTGGATGATATGGACTTGAAGGACATGTGGTTCCAACAGGACGGCGCCACAGGCCACACAGCGAATGTCACAATCAATTTATTGGAAACCATGTTTGGAGATCGTGTTATCTCATGAAATGGTCCAGTCGATTGGCCGCCTCGGTCGTGCGATTTGACGCCGTTGGACTATTTCCTGTGGGGCTACGTCAAGTCTATGGTCTATGCCAACAAGCCAGCGACGATTGATGAACTTCGTACGAATATCGAACGTGAAATTGCAGCACTATCGGCCGATTTATGCTTGAAAACCGTCGAAAATTGGGTTCAGCGTCTGGACTTCTGCAAGCGTGCCCATGGTGGCCATGCAAAAGAGATCGATTTCCATACATAATGGCATCGAACGTACTTTCACAGGAATAAAGAATTTCATTGATAACCAAAACCGTTTTTGTTTTATTTAAAAAAACTTTTGTAGCGCTCTTATTGAAAAACCCTTTACATCAGAGCGAAAAAACGATTCATTGCTGGTCTCTGATATGTACCCTCTGCACAGTGGTGTGGAGGGTATATAAATACCACTCTCTAAGTTTATAATTAAATTGGATCAGAAATAAACAGAGCAGATCAGCCTATTACTTAAGTAGTTGAGTATATCTGTGGTCACAAGCGATAACCGCCTAAGTCGACTTAAGAATGATTTGAGTTATGTATGCTATCATATTCTACTAAAAACGCTTTATATTTACGTAAAATCCCCATTTCTCTATCACTCTTTATTAAAAAGTTATTAATGAAAACATGCTGACCTAAGTCATAATGAAGCCTCATTACATTTATATAAAAAGTTATTTTTCTCAAAAGCATGATATTCGACGATTTGGGTTACGTATGCTATCATGTTCTGCTAAAAACGCTTTATATTTACATGAAATACCCATTTCTCTAACACTATTTACTAAAAAAGATATTAATAAAAATATACTGACCTAAGTCGTAATGATGAATCATTACATTTATATAAAAAGTTGTTTTTTTCGAAAGCATGATTTTCGACTTAGGCGGTTAATGCTTGTGACCACAGATATATCTTGTTCGAACCCATACTAAAAGATAAGTTTTACAGTTGAGTATAACAATTGTTTACTTTTTATAATAATAAACAACTTAATACCCACTCTCCCTACAATATTTTACTAATGCAAATTTAATTGTAAAAAAAATTAACTAAAAGTGAAGCAAAAAGATCTTGCAAAATTGCAAATTTTAAAGCATTAATTTCATATATTTTTCAGATAACTTACAATTTTTTTTTTTTGTTTTTTGTTTTTTTTTTTTGTTTGCATATTTTCTTCATCAAGTTTCGTTGTGTACATTTATTACAATCGACCGTGATTAGTGTTTCTTTTCTTCTTGTTTTTTGATATGAACATAACTGCTAGCATGGCCATCATGGTGGCCATCTCCATGTCCATGTCCATGTCCATGAGAGGATCCGTGGTCAGCATGAGCATGGCCGATTTTATGAACAGTAGCTGTGAAACCTTTCTTTTTATCGGAAGCATATTCTACGTGACGGGTTGTGCCGTCGGCTTCTTTTAGTGTGTAGCTGCCTAGAAAATAAATAGAAACGGAAACTAGTTAAAACCAATTCTAATGTTTAAACTACTTTAGATCCTGTGTAGCAAATGAAATGGTTGTGACAACCAGCCAGCTGATATTCACAACCTTATTCAGAAGCTACATACATGAAGGATTCAGTTGAAACTAATTTGATATATGAAAATTGAAATATTTTTTAGAAACTTACCCTCAACCTTATGACCATCTCTTTGTTCTTTTTGACTTTTAATGTCACCAGTTTTTGTATCCTTAACACCATAATCGAATTCATATTTAGGATAGGCATGATGATCATGACCGTCATCGTGGCCATGACCGTGTCCACCATCCTTATGACCACCATCCTTATCACCACCATCTTTATCACCACCATCCTTATGACCACCATCATCATGTCCACCATCCTTATGACCACCGTCATCATGGCCACCATCATGACCACCGCCATGTCCTCCGTGATCGTGTGCGTGTGCTACATCGTAGCTTACCTCCTCAGTATGTTTGCCACCATGTCCAGAATCATCATGACCATGATGCGAATGTCCAGCCACAGCCAAACAGCATATGGCTACTAAAACAATTGTGGTGCTAAGGAAACGCATAATATTTGCCGTATTATGCTAATTTAAAGTTCACTACTATTAATATAATGAAACAATTGAACTTGCTGCGAATACTGTGGTTAATATGAGATTTAACTTGGCTATTTATACTCTAAAATATATATTTAAACGTTAAAATGTTTCAACATTGACATTGATTTTTCGCCTCACTTAAGGAAATATTAATAACCAGTTGTACGTTTTAATTTTAAACTAATCTATCAAAATTTCAGAGGTGTACGAATTAGCATTGCGAATTTACAGTGAAAGCGATTTTAGCTTAATTGCACATTCTTAGTGTATTAACGTACTAAATATAAAGCCAAGATAAATTAAAGATATTAAAAAAAAAAAGAAACTATCTCCTGTAAAATTTTGATTTTGGCCATGGCTCGATTTTATTACAATTTTGTAATATTTTTTTTTTTTTACTATTTATCAGGGCTTAAACAAAACATTATTACCATAGAAAATCCCTTTGTTTCCAATCATACTTTTCAGAGTATCTCGGGACTTTTTTCTACTGTTTAGCAAAATTTTGATAACTACCCTAATACTCTTACATAAGTAATGTGGTTTTTAAGTATGTTGTCTATTGAGATTTAACGTCATCTGGCATAAGCCTTTAAAGTAAAAAATAAAAAAAATAGAGAAAACAAATTACATAAATCCATAGAATCTACGACATTTCTTAAATATTTTGTTATTCAATAATCTACTTTTCGTATTTTCTTTATTTATTTTTTTTATACATCTTGCTTTTGTTGTGTTTCACAAAATTGCTGCTTAGCTCTCTCAGGATTTGGTTCATGTAAGGTTAGAGCAAAAAAAAAAAAAAAAAAAAGAAATGTAGAATAACAGTACTTATACATACATATAAACAAAGGTCACAGTGTATACTGACTTGTAACCACAAAAAATTGTTTCTTTCAAAATTGTTGTATATTCTTTGTCATATTTATGTATAGCAGTTGTGGTATAAACTTAGCACTGCAAACAGATAGGTCAGATATCATGTTCTGGAATGGTACTAATAATAAAAGTTGAAGTGGGGAAAACATCATTTAGTGTCTCATTAACACGTCTCACTTTGGATTTTGATAAGTGTAATTTTCGAGTGTAAAAATATCAAAAATGTAATGATGCAGTTTTGTAGAGAATTGTTTAATTAAGAGAAATGCAGCATAATTTTTTTCTCTAGAAATTCGTTTTTTGTCCAAAATATCGCGGCAAAGTCACCTAAACGAAACTCTGCAGTAACTGTCTCACATTTTCATGCATTTCAATGGTCCGGGTAGATAATTTCTATTTCTCATATCTATTTGATGTACATAAGTGTTTTTGAAAAATATAGTTTTTCAACATTAATTTAGAAAAAAAGAATAAGTGAATAACAATAGTTTAAAAGCAAGTGAGAAAATTATAGTCGGTCTAGACTGACTATACGATACCCTATACCATGGTTTAGAGACCCTGTCTCTTCGCTGCAACTAGATATAGAAAATAAGCATAAACTAAAATATGAGTGGCATTGTTATTAATTTTTTAGCTGCAGATATGAAAAAGTTCATATCGGATGCGCTACTTATATGGGGACTAGGTCGAAAAATGGACCGATCCTGACCTTATTTGGTAAAGTCACTTATATTTTGAAAAAATATATACAAACCAAATTTGAGAAAAAATCTGTGCAATATTTTTGTTTTTTGATAGATTTAGGTGAAAATCGGGAAGAATTGCCATATGGGGTTTATTTTTGGACAAATGATAAATAGATGTAATAACACACACAAAGTCAATTTGACCGAGATCTATATGATAATTTGAACTTATGGCAATTTAAGTCGATTTCATAGGGGTCATTTGTATGGGGACTAGGTCTGAACATGGATCGAATTTTTCCAATTTCATTAGCGTTAATCATATGACCGACAAAAGCTTATATACGGACGGACGGACGGACGGACCGAGATCTATATGATAATTTGGATCTTATGGCAATTTAAGTCGATTTCATAGGGGTCATTTATATGTGGACTAGGTCTGAACATGGATCGAATTTTTCCAATTTCAATAGCGTTAATCATATGACCGACAAAAGCTTATATACGGACGGACGGACGGACGAACGAACGGACATCGCTAAATCGACTCAGAAAGTGATTCTGAGGCGATCGGTATAATAAAAGATGGGTCTAGGTCAAATATTTTTGGTAGTTACAAACAGCAGCACAAAGTCATTATACCCAAATCACATACATATGTAGTGGTATAGGGTGTAAATATTCAGGTTTTTATGATGGCACTCAAAAATTCAGTGTCTTTAGTTTTTCTTGGACAAAAAAAAAAAGTGAGCTTCATCGACCTTTGTGTTCTGGTTGCAAAAAAATTAATAGTTATTTAAGTTACAGTCGGTCTGAATATATTGTGTATGGGTATCGTTTTTTTAACAACACTCACTCATACATGTTTGACCATAAATACTTTAAGAGTGCTTAAAATCAAAGCCTACGGTCAAACTCGAGTACTCGAGCCACTCGAGCTTAACGAGTAGCTCGAGTAGTAAAAATTAACATTTTACATGTTTGAAACCATGTAAAACGATAAATATAAGTATTTAGTATAACAAATATATACTTTTTGGAATCGTACAAGTACCAAGAATATCATCCTTAAATTTCAATTGAATCTAACTGTCTTACTGGCTTGGGCAAACTACTAATCGAAAAAGCTCGACGCCTTTCCACACAAATGCATGAAAACATTCACTTCATAGATGTTTGACTTCATTTAAAAAAAAATTTTCCAAAATACATGGTATGATTTTATATATTTTGCAGTCAGTTACACTGGTAGATTACCCTCCTGAAATATTAAAACATTTTGATAAAAACTATGGAGTGGACTAATTTTTACTCGAAAAAGATCATCCACATTCCACTCTAATATATGAAAATATGATCTTGGTATATGTTTGATGCCTATTTACAAAAAATTTGTCAAGAACAGTTGGAAAAAGCTCTTAGTATTTTAATCTGAATATATGTAGAGAATATGTTTTCAAAATTTCAAAGCATTTGGACAAAAATGTTGGCGTGTGGGAACAACTGCACGAGAAAGATCAGAAATTTTGCAAAAAGTGTAAAAAAATATATATTTTTTTAATTTTTTCACTGCCTGTAATTGACTATATTCATAGATTACTCATAAAAAATTTTAAACCTTTCCGACCAAAATTGTGGCATCGGTATTGCACTACTCGACTGATATTGACCACTTTCTATACAAATGTGTGCTCTTAAATAGTTGAAGTTTGATGATATTTTCCAGAACATTTTCCACAATGACGTAACAAAAAGTTATATTCGTTAGAGCTGTCTATATAAAGAGAACACTTATTTCAAGTGTCAAAACATTCCGCCAAAAATTGAAGCTTGGAGGAACTATTTCTCGACAAAAAACAGAAACTAAAAAAAAAAAAATTTTTTTTTTCAAACGAAGAAATTTAAAAAAAAAATTTTTTTTTTTTCACAGCCCATAATTGACCTTATTCACAGATGACTCATATAAAAAAAATTAAGTCATACCGATTAAAATTGTGCTCTGGGCGAACAACTACTTTAAGAAGATCAACCACTTTCTATACAAATGTGTGCAAATTTTCTCTTATTTCAAGTGTGATGTAACTTTAAAAAAAAATTTCCATCACGACTTCCTAGAATTTTGTACTATTTTTAGTTTAAATATATCGAGATAATCCTCTAAAAATTTCAAAGTATTCCAACAATAAATGTGCTGTTGGCGAACTATTACTCGAAGAAGCTCGACCACTTTCCATACAAATATATGAAAAAATTCACTTCATGCAAGTTTGGCATCGATTACTGAAATTACTCCTATTTCGGCCAGGACAAGGTACCCCAAAAGTTACCCTGTATTCCAAGAGAATTTTGTCAAAAATCGTTTAAAAGAAAATTCAAGGTGATACGCCCAATAGTTTAGTTTTTATTGAGGTTAAAGGTGAGTAGTACGGGAACGCATGACAAGGTTCCTTGTACTGAAATTACAAGAAATCATTAATACATAAAGTTTATTTTGGCTTCTTTTTAGCTAAAAATATTTAAGACACACATGGAACAGATTTATGAATTTTAAAGTGGAAAATATGAGTGCATTACGTACACAAAAGTAATCTGCCCAAAATTGTGGCTCGGACGAACTACTACGTGAAACGATCAGACTCTTCCCATACAAAAGTGTGAACATTTGCTCGCATTTCTTGTTTGAGATAATTTTACAGAAAATTTTTTATAATGACTTAGCCAAAAGTTATATTTTTTTTAGAATTGAAAATGTAAGGAGAGTATTTCTTTTAAATTTCAAACGTTTCCGACAATACTTGTGGGTTGGACGAACTACTACTCAAAAAAGCTCGACCACTTTCCATACAAATAAATTAAAACATTCACTCCATGGAAGTTTGACATCATTTTAAAAGATATTTTCCAAAAATACATGGTAAAATTTAATACATATTGTAGTCCCTCATATCAACAGATTATTTTCCTAAAACATTGGAATATCAGAAAATTATATAGAGAGAGTGTAGTGTGCATATTTTCGTACATTTGTATAGAAACTGACTGATCATTTTCGGTGAAAAGATTTGAAAGTGGCTGATTTTTTTCGAGTATAAGTTCGCCGCCTCCACAATTTTCCCTGGAATAGTTAGAAATTTTAAGGATATAATCTCCTGAAATCTATAACTTCAAAACATATAAATTTTTAAAAATCAAATCAAACTTAAAATAACAGCAAATTTTCACATATTTGTATAGAAAGTGGCTGATCTTTATCAAGTGGTAGTTCGCCAACATCTAAATTATTGGTGGAATGCTTTGAAATTTTATGGACGTAATGACCTCGTATTTCGAATTTTAGAATTATGAATATATACCATGTGTTCCTGGAATATTTTTTGTAAATGGATGTCAAACTTGGTTGGAGTGCATTTTTTCGTATATCTGTATGGAAACAGTTTTCGAGTTGAAATGCGTCAAAAGCACAACTATTACCGAAAGTCCTTGAAATTTTAAGAACGTAATGTCCTCTTATTTGCAATTTTATAGCATATAAATTTGTACTATGTGTGCCTTAAATATTTTTTGTAAATCGATGTCAAACTTGCATGAAGTGAATTTTTTCATATATTTCTATGGAAAGTGGTCATCCTTTATCGAGTAGTAGTTCGCCAACAGCACAATTATCGTTGGAAGACTTTTAAATTTTAAGACGATTATCTCGATATATTTGCAACTAAAAATAGTAAAAAATTTTAGCAAGTCGTGATGGAAATTTTTTTTAAAGTTACATCAAACTTCACACATTTGTATAGAAAGTGGCTGACCTTTTTCGAGCAATTGTTCGCCCAGAGCACAATTTTAATCGGAATGACTTGATTTTCATCTGTGAATAAGGTCAATTACGGGCAGTTGAAAAAAAAAAATATTTTTCCTAAAAAAAAATGTTTAAAAAAAAAAAGAATATTTAAAAAAAAAAAAATATTTTTTTTTAGTTTCTGTTTTTTGTCGAGTAATAGTTCATCCAAGCTTCAATGCTTGGAATGCGGAATGCTTTGAAACTTGAAGGAAGTTTTTTATGAGTAATCTATGAATATGGTCAATTACAGATACTGAAAAAATTAAAAAAAAATATTTTTTATTTTTATATTTTAATTTTTTTTTTAATTTTTTTCCACTTTTTGCAAAATTTCTGATTTTTTTCGAGTAGTTGTTCACACACGCCAACATTTTTGTCGAAATGCTCTGATATTTTGAAAACATATTCTCTACATATATTCAGATTAAAATACTAAGAGCTTTTGACAAATGTTCTTGAAATTTTTTTTGTAAACTGGCATCAAACATATACGAAGATCATATTTTCATACATTTGAGTGGAAAGTGGATGATCTTTCTCGAGTAGTACTTAGCCCACTCCATAGTTTTCATCAGAATGTTTTAATATTTCAGGAGGGTAATCTACCAGTGTAACTGACTTTAAAATATATAAAATCATACCATGTATTTTGGGAATTTTTTTTTAAAATGAAGCCAAACATCTATGAAGTGAATATTTTCATACATTTGTATGGAAAGGCGTCGAGCTTTTTCGAGTAGTAGTTTGCCCACGCCACTAGGACAGTCCGATTCGAGTCAAATTTCAGGATAATATTCTTGGTACTTGTACGATTCCAAAAAGTATACATTTGTTATACTAAATACTTATATTTATCTTTTTACATGCTTTCAAACATGAAAAATGTTAATTTTTACTACTCGATGTTAATTTTTAAGCTCGAGTAATAGGAGGCTCTGCTTAAAATGATAATTTTGTCATTCTCTGTTCTCAATATCAAATAGAAATGTTAGTAAAGGCCCATTTACACGATACCACTCAGTCGTATGATTTGTCGAAATAAAAATCCGATGAAATTCATCGGACTGTCATAATGTCGTACCGACATTATTTTTGCATACTTAGGCCATTTACACCATCACACTCAAGTCTTATGAAAACAGCTGTTTAGAATAACAAGCAAATTTATTTTGAAATTTATATTTTATTTCCACATTCTTTGTTTTTTTTTTTTTACCTTTTTTACCGATGAAAATATTTCTTAAACCATCGGACTTCGAAAATAAAATCCTACGGACTGTCAATATCATAGCATAAGTTTTTTACATGATACGACTTTTTTATAATATTCGACTTTTTGACAGGTTGTGATAGTGTAAACTGGCCTTAAGTGATATTATGGCAGCAAAAAAAATTTTTTTTTTTTTTAAAATTTAAAAAAAAAATTAAAAAGACAAAGACAACTTCGTGCAATAAATACAAAAAGTGGCAAAGATCAAACCAAGGCAAATTACACTATAGCAGTAGTTTAATTTAGTTTAAGTTCAACTGTGATACTTACATTAAGAAAAAGTTTAATCTGTGTTATTTTATTTTATATTTACACATTTATTTTTAATAATTGTGTGTTTAATGTCGTGCTGTTTACTCGTATTTTACCACATACGTAAAAGTTTTTAAATGTAAAACTGACAAATAAAGATTATATGTAAGTTGAATTTTGAATTTCGCTTGATTTTATGTTCTCCCTTGTTATTAAATTGTATTATTCTTATTTGTTATGAAAATATTGCCAGATTCAATAAATCAAAATCCCTGAAGATGTTGGAATAATCCCAACGAAACGTCGGATTGAAAAAATGGAATAATCTTTTATTTGCATTTGAAACCCATGACCTTGAAAGCCTGATTAGAGTAATTTCTACTTCAAAACATCTTAAATAAAAACTCAAAAAAAAGGTCGATTAGAATTTTATAATTAAAAATTTTTTTATTTAAGTTAAAAAATTAAAAAATAAAGTTTTCGAACAAATCTGAGACCAACCAACCCAAATGAAAAGGTCAAAAATGTTGTTTTTTATCACAATCTAATTACAGAAATGGACGCAAACTTAATTTGCAGGAGGAGGTAGAATGTTGAAGACAAATGTCCAAATCAAAAAAATCTGATTTCATCTCTGTGATTTGAAACTTGACAAAAATATCATTTTCTACTTTTTTATGCGGTATGGCCACAGGTGTGTTCAAAAAGTAGTGTTTTTTACTTATTTTATTTTCAGCGCGCTAAATTTTTTTATACTCGTTTTTTCATATCTGGAAAAAATTTGAGGCCATATCTGACAATAGCAGTGGAGGTAGCACCAAAGACACCATACGAACTATTGTGCAGCTCGTCACTATTAATATTGTGAGACTTTTCACATTATCTCCCTCTCTCTCTCTCTCTATCTATCTCTCTCTCTTTCTCTGTCTCTCTCTTACGCTCTTTTCCTTCATATTTTAAGACACTGCATATGGTCAGTTACCGAAGAATTTGATTCCGCCTAACTTTAAGATTTTTTTTGTCAAAAAATTTTCCGGAAAATATATTTTGCACTAATAAAATTGATGACAAGTTTAGCAATGATTAATCTCGATTTTCAGAGTTTTTCATGGAATTTTCCATCTCGAATTTTGACAGACTAAATTGTCATGAGTAATAAACCAAATTTCTGTTCAGAGCGAAGCACAGTGGCCAATTTGGCTTCGCTAGCGGCATTTAATTCAAATTTCCAAATTTGAAAAACCGTTAATTTTTTTTTAACAATCGATAACAAATACATTCACTAGATTTGTATCGATTTTTAAAAGCTCAGCTTATAGCTGATGAACAGCTGTGAGCTGTCAAAGTCAGCATATGTTTCTGCAAGTGTTGTGCAAAATATTTCCGCCTTTTTGATCATCGTTTTGCTATTCGTGTTAAACTTGCAAATTTTATTATTTTCATTAAAAGTTTTGTTATATACTAACGCCAAGGTATGTATTTTATAAAAAAACTATGGTTGTGATCTGTGTATACTTATGTTATTTATAAAACGTAATTGTGTTTAAGTGTATTAGCAACTCGCCCATTGTAACGTACACCTGTCTTTCGTGGAGTAGAACTTACAAAATTCACCTGCATTCAGTGTATTTGTAAATTTTCCTATATGTGTAAACCATTGTGTGTCCAAAATGTCCAAAATTAACTGCGAGTACCTGCGACCCTTCAATTTATTGTACTTTTTAGGCAAAATGTCAGTGTCAAAACGCACCCTTTTTTTAATACGGCATGAAGAAGCGATCCCCACCAAGAAGTTTCTCGCCGTGGAAAATTATGTTTTTGGTACCGTTTTAAGCAAAATTACCTATACTCAGAAGGAGCAGTGCGAAATTGGAAGGAAACTGCGAAATTTTGCTGGAAGGCCTGTGGCAGAAGTAAGGTGTTTTTCGAAAAAATTAACCAAGAATGGCTAGATACACCATTGGTATTATTGGGAAAAAAAGCAAATGAAAATATTGGACGACCGGAAAAAGAGCTTTCCGAGTGCTGCAGAAAAACGCAAGTCAATAAGATGTCAGGGCTTACAGAGGAAGTGTCATGTGAAGGATTGTTGGTAGCTGCAAGCTGCAGTTTATATAAAGCTGGAAAGCGCAGTGCTTCCAAAGTTGTAGAAATGGTAAATGGCGATGAGGAGTTTAGCGGAAAGGTAATAAAAAATATAAACAAACCAAAGCCCCTCCCATCAAAATTTTCGGACGATAAAGCGGTTGCGCTATTTGTAGATCTTGGACATACCAGATACACTTGGAACTTGAACAAGAAATCAGCAAGAAACCAAAACGCCGATATATATCCATGCTACGAAAAATTACGCTTCGCCAAAAAAAAGTGCTATCCTAGTGACATTACAGTCACTGATTATTATGCTGAAGTGCCACTACAAAGTCTTGTGGACCATACAATAAATAGGATCATGGAAGCACACCCTGAAAGTTTTGAAATCCCATCTACAAGTAATAATAACATCCATTTAACTGCTGTATACAAATGGGGTTGTGATGGCAGCAGCGGCCATTCCACATATAGGCAAAAATTTAAGGACTGCGAAGGAAACATGAGAGACCAATATTTATTTTCAATTTGTATTGTACCACTGCAAGTGCAGAACGGACCGACAGTTTTATAGAAAAACAATCGACCTTCTTCTACACGATACTGTCGACCAATCAAAATACTTTGCGAGAAGGAAACGGCGGACCTGAGTCACAGGGAAATTGAAAATATTAAGAGCCAAATATTAAATATTGTACCAACATATGTAAACTCATTGGTTATTGATCACCAATTTCACATGACCATGCTTGATGGTAAAACTTTCAGCGTCATTTCAGAATCTTCTTCGCAAATATGCGGAATCTGCAACGCAACACCGAAAAAAATTAATGACTTAAATTTGGTGAAGAACTTTCCAATTAAAGTGAACCTCTTTCAATATGGGCTATCCAGTTTCCACGCCTGGATAAGGTTTTTTGAATGTATTTTGCACATATCCTATAGAATACCAATAAAATAGTGGCAAACTCGTGGTGCTGACAAGGATATTGTTGGACAAAATAAAACAAATATACAGCAGAAGCTACGAGAAGAAATGCATTTGTTGGTCGACATACCAATGGCTGTTACTGGAAATACCAACAACGGAAATACGGCAAGAAGGTTCTTTCAACAACCAGATTTAGCCGCTCGTATAACTGGAGTGAACGAAAATTTAATATATCGATTCAGCGTCGTCTTACGAGCACTTGCATGTGGATATGATATAAACACGGAGGCATTCAGACTTTACGCAATGGAAACTGCCGAAATTTTTGTTAGTTTATACCCTTGGTTTTACATGCCCTCGTCTGTTCACAGAATTTTAATTCATGGAGCAGACATAATCAATCATTTTTCGCTTCCAATTGGTATGATGTCCGAGGAAGCGCTTGAAGCCAGAAATAAAGATTATCGGAACATCCGTGAAAATAATACCAGAAAAAATTGCAGGAAAAATACAATGGAAGATATAATTAACGCTCTTTTTGTTTCTTCTGATCCCTTAATATCTTCATTGTCCAACGGCTCATCAATTTCCTATTCCAGAAATATTAGTTTCGATAAGGAAGTTAAAAGCTTGCTTATAATGCATCATTTTGAAGATGATTTCTCTGAATCTGATACTGAAGAATCTGATTAATATTTCTTTTATAATATGGTTTCTCTTTGAGTTGACAATTTTTTTCTTATTTTATATATGAATATATGGTGAAAAATTTTTATTGAATTAAAAACAAAATAAAAAATTAAAAAAAAATTAAAAATAAAAAATTTAAAATTAAAAAAAGAAAAAAAAATTAAAAATTAAAAAAAAAAAAAAAAAATTTTATTTTTTTTTTCCAAAAATTGTTTGATTTTTTTCTGAATTGAGAAAAAATTTTGAAGATATCTTCTTTACTTTGGAAGCTATGAATAAAATGCCGCTAGCGAAGCCAAATTGGCCACTGTGCGAAGCTTAAAACAGGGCCAACGAGCGTGCAAAACATGTGAAAGAAATGGACACACAAATATATAGAGTTAAGACTTGAAGAGACTGGCTTTAAAAAAAAATTCCACTTGGAAAAAGTATAGTTTGTATTAAACTAGGGAGGCGAATTTAAACTCAATATTTATAAACTAAAAATTTTTTTTAATGAAAACAACCTAAAACTGCCGAATATTTAAAAGTATTTTTTTTTTATTGGTTTTATCCCGCTATTTTTGAGACCACCTCTATATAGATGCATCCTTAAAATGTTTTATGTGTCAATTTAAAAATATTATCGATCGATTTTCTTTGTTAAGTGATATGTTTAATAAATGGTACTCGCTTACCTCGAATAGTTTGAAATGACCTTAGAAGCATAAGTACAGTGAATAACAGTAAATTTACTGATACATATGGTATTTTTTTAATTGGAAGAAATTTCAAACTTGATCAACTTTTGAACATCAACAACAATAGGATGTTATTTCAGGGAGAATACTTCAATTTTAGATATCACAGAGACAATGACCGAGTTAAAAGAAATCCAAGGAAATCAAGCTTAATTTCATTTTTAGTTCACTACGTAACAAATATGTTAACGAAGATTCTAAGATATGGTTCGCCATACCACAATTTACGGTAGTGGTCTTATAATTAGCACACCCACAAACCCACATCTTTGACTTTAATTTTGTTTTTTTATTGGAGTAGTTTTATGTCTCTTATTATTTAAAATAATTCACTAGGCTGTACTTTACAAAACAAAACAAATAAAGAGTACAACCAACAACTATTGTTAAAAATAACGGTACTGAACAAAGCAAAACTCTAAAATTAAAGAGACTTATAATTAGCACACAATTTAATTTTTTTTTGTTTTCACAATAACTTTAAGCAAAGATTATTAGAATCACATAGTTCAGTATTAATTCTATTACACTGACGTGAAAATGGGTAAAAATTCATCCTGTACCCCAGATCTTCGGAAAATTATAATAAATATGCACAATAAAGGTAAAAACGTTTCTGAAATTGCTAGAATCATTGGCAGATCCCGCAAAATCGTCCAAAATGCATTAAAATATCAAAAAAAGCACGAAACTTGTGAAGCCGTCAGAAGAAAGCTGCGACCAAGAAAGACCTCTAGTGCTGAGGACAGATTAATAATTTCTTATGCAAAGAAAAATCCCTTCACAGCATCTTCGGAAATTCAAAAAAATATTATGGAGGAACATAATATATCAATTTGCACAAAAACCATCCGCCGCAGACTAAATGAAAGTAACTTAATTGGGTATGTAGCACAACACAAGCCTCTATTTTCAAAAAAGAACCTTGCGGCTCGTCTCAAGTTCGCTAAAATGTATAAACAAAAGCCAATATCATTCTGGAAAAATGTTTTGTGGAGTGATGAATCAAAATTTGATCGATTTGGTCGGACGGAAAGAAACATATTTGGCGTCCCCTCAAGCAAGACTTTAATCCTCGCTATACTGTGAAAATCATTAGACATGGAGGTGGGGGTATAATGGTATGGGCAGCATTTACATGGCATGGAGTGGGCCCAATCGTTAAAATTGACTCTAAAATGGATCAACATTTATATAAACATATTTTAGAGAATCATATGATTCAATTCGCTGAAAAAAACTTGTGTGTCAAATGGGTTTTTATGCACGATAAAGATCCCAAGCACACCTCGCGATTAGTAAAAAAATATTTGGAGGGCCAATCAGTTGATGTTTTGCCATGACCAGCACAAAGTCCTGATCTCAATCCAATTGACAATTTATGGAATGATATTGAGAACTTAAAAAACCAAAAAATCTCAACGAACTCTGGGAAGTGGTTCGTGCGGCATGGTATGCTATATTATCAGCAAGATGTCAGTCACTGGTGGAAAGTATTCCAAGAAGATTAGAACTGGTGATCAAGCAAAAGGGCTACCCGACAAAATATTAAAAAAAAATTAATCCAAATGACGGATTTGATCCTCTTATATGGGGGTGGGCTAATTATGAGTCCAGTGAATTTTTCGATTTTTAAGTTTAAAGTATCGTTTTTTGTTGAATTGTTTTTTTAAGTTGTTTTTATTCTATACATCGCTTTAAGTATACCACAATGAATATTTGACAGTAATAAATAAATTTAAAAAAAATTCTTTTAATAATGTTTTTTGGGGAAGAAAAATTGCATGGATCGGTGTGCTAATTATAAGACCACTACTGTATGTCAGAATCGGAAAATTTTAAAATGTTTTTAGAACTTTTTTATATTTTTTATTGGGTCATATGATAAGTTGAAATATGAAAATTTTTCTTCTCCGAAACCTACATGGTAAAAAAGTAAAAATAAATTTAAAGATTGAGTACAACAAATGTATAATATTCGGAATAGTGCAGGTATCGTTCATACCCACTGGCGTGTCCCAATTGCAACTCGACAATGAGTAGCCAATGTCCATTTATACAAATTAAAAGATACAGTTGTATTATTTTTTATTTCAGTTTATTTTTGTTTTTTAATTTAGATTTTTCCACAAAACATTTAATTAATTAGTAATTAAAATATAAAATATCACATGAGACAAGTTTTAAGTTTTTTTAGTAAAAAAAAAAAATAAAAAAATGAACACGAGCATATCAAATAGAGGCTTAAATATGTAAATAAAGGGGGCTAATTAATTCTAATTTCTTTAATTCAGATGTCTTTACATAATATTTACTAAATGAAAATTATTATAATGATAACTCAGTATTATGTCCTGGTTTCACCAGTGACGGGATCAGTACTTTCAGATTAATTGCCACAGTCTTTCCCGTAGGCTTAACACAATCGAGCGACTTAGTGGTGTTTCGTTTCTTCGTGTTTTTTGAAATTAATATAACTGCTAGCATGACCATGATGTCCGTGATCGTGATGTCCATGAGAGGACCCGTGGTCAGCATGAGCCTCGCCGCTGTTATGGACAGTAGCTTTGAAACCGCTTTTTTTATCGGACGAGTATTCTACATGACGGGTTGTGCCATCAGCTTCTTTGAATGTGTAGCTGCCTAAAAATTGAATAAATTGAATGGCATAAATTACACATTGAACTCTCTTCCAGAGACTTACCCTTAACCTTATCACCATCTCTATGTTCTTTTTGGCTTTTAATGTCACCGGTTTTTGTGTCCTTAACACCATAATCGAATTCATATTTGGGATGGGCATGATGATCATGTCCACCATCATGATGTCCACCATCATGACCACCGTCATGACCATCATGACCACCATGATGTCCACCATCGCCTCCGTCATGACCACCATGACCACCATGACCGCCATCTCCACCATGACCATCATCTCCACCGTGACCGCCATCTCCACCATGACCGCCATGTCCTCCGTGGTGTTCATGTTTGGTGGCTACTGAGTAGCCTACCTCCTCACTATGTCCACCACCATGTCCAGAGTCATGATGACCATGATGTCCAGACACAGCCAAACCGCACAAGGCTACTAAAACAATTGTGGTACTAAGGAAACGCATATTTGATATATTGGGCTAATCAAAGTTTAAGATTAATGTAATGAAAATATTGAACTTGCTACGACTGTGGCTAATTGGAGATTTAACTTGGCTATTTATAGTTTAAAATATGTTTTAACCAAAAAAAGTGTTTCAACACTTACACATTAATTTTCGCCTCACATAAGCAAATGTTAATAAATGTTAAATACGTTTTGATTTCAGGGGTTTACGAATTTACAACAAAAACAATTTTAGCTTAACTGCACATTCTTTGTGTGTTTTGTTACTAACGTTAAATCAAAGATAAAACAAAGATAATTTTAGAAAGCTATGTCCTGTAAAATTTGGATTTTCTTTTCTTGACAGTTTAGCTACTTTCATGGTCATGTCTCTACTTTAATATAAGACTTAATTATCTCGAATTTGTTTTCTGTTAATAATGCGTATTGTAGTCATTAAGAGAGTTTTGTCCCTCACTTATTTACCGGTATTAGATAGTCACTTAATTTTGGAAAAACATGTACAAATCATATTTGCGAAAAATCTGTGCAATATTTTTGTTTCTGAGAGGTTTAAGTGAAGATCGAGAAGCAGCTCTATATGGGGGCTATGACTAAGAATTGTCCTATAGGGTTTGTAATAAACACACACAAACCTAATTTGACCGAGATCTATATAATAATTTGGATCTTATGACAATTTAAGTCGATTTCCACGAATTTCAATAGCGTTCGTCTTATAGCCGATATGAGCTTATGTGCCAAATATCATCAACATGTATTAGCATTTGCTAACTGTGGTTTGATTGCAAGGTTTACATGGACACACAGACGGACGGACGGACGGACGGACATCGGTAAATCGACTCAGGAACTGATTATGAGTAGATCAGTATAATAAAAGCATAATGTCATTATACCCTTACCATACAGGGTATAAACATACTTAAACAAAAAAGTACTTGAGAAATTAATTTATTTATTTTGTGGGGCAAGATTTTGAAGATTTTCAGATGTATTTCAAATTGGTCAGCTAATAATTATTGTACGCGATTTTTAATTATAACATCAAGTATTTAAATATGGGAAAAACTATATGAAATTCATCCTTTTGCTAGTTGTTCACTTTTGTACCAATAATTTCGGTTTATTTATATATTGATTTTTTGGTATAAAAAAAAATTACCAGAATTCTTTAAAAACAAAATAAGTATTTATTATCTCTTATGCACAATAAGTGCTTTAAATCAAAACTAGCAAATTCCAGCCCTCGAAATTCGAGTGCAAATTCTAGGAAATTTTATTTTTTCTAGGAAATTTTATTTTATTTTTAAATAAAGACCCTAAAGGTATGCTAATCAATTATAGCCAATTCGCTTATCAACACAAAAAACAAACTTAATTTTTATTACAAACACAACAAATTTAATAAACACACACATAGCATTGTATAATTTTATGTATGTGTTAGTAGCAACTTTAAATGCAATTTATTCAAAATAAAGGAAAAAAATTTAAAAATCAGTAAAGCTGCAAAATGGCTAAAAAGAAATACCTTTCAAATAATATACGTTTGGTCAAAATCGGGATAAAACGGTAGAAAAAACATCGGTCACAAGAAATCGCCTAGCCTATTAATATTATAGATAATAAAATTAAGCATTAAAATTCAAAAAAAAAAAAATACTTTTGACTGAAATTGTGCAGGAAAAATAACCAAACGACAAAGTTTTCTATTAGATATAAAGTATCAAGTTCGGCCATGCTGCGTCTTTCATACGCTTCACCTGAGTTTTACGTTTACATTTATATCTGGAATTCTTGCACTAATTATAACAAACCAGCACTCAAAACTCGAGTGCAGATTCTAGGAAATTTTATTTTTTCATTAAATTTTTTCCTTTCAATATTTTTTTAATCTATATATATATATACTAGCAGATTCTAGCACTCGAAATTCGAGTGCAATTTCTAGGCAGCTTTATTTTAGCCAATTCACGAACCTTTTTATGGTTTTATTATTATTGTGAATCAAGATAACAAACTCATTAACAGACACATTAAAAATTTAATAAACACACATAGCATATGTATAATTTTATGTATATATGTGTTAGTAGCAACTTTAAATGCAATTTACTGAAAATAAAGGAAAAAAAGAAATACCTTTCAAATAATATACGTTTGGTCAAAATCGTGATAAAAAGATAGAACTAAACATCGGTCACAAGAAATAGATATATATATAAAATGCATGAATATTTAAATAAAATTCATAAAATTTCATTAAAAATATTTGTTGAGCACACATGGGTTTCTTACTAAAAATTTCTTTTTTATATGAGCCTAAAGGTATGCTAATCAATTTTAGCAATTCAGAGTTCAACACAATACAATTATAATGAAACTCGATGAATTGTGAATTGGCTAAAATTGATTAGAATACCTCTTATAAAGTTATTTATTCTCAATCTGTTATTTTATTTAATTTAATATATTTTTAACGTATATTATACAGTGTTGGAAAAAATAATAGGGACACATTAAATTTTCATGCCTGGAGAAAATAAATAAAATAAATAAAAAAATAAATAAATAATAAGAACATTTTTTGATTGGCAATAAAAATATATGTTTATTTTGTTAAATATTACCATCAAATCCTAATATTATTTTAATATTTGGTAGAAGCTCCTTTCATTTTTATAACCTCTTGGCATCGCCGGTTCATTGAACCCACAAGATTGCCACTAACATCCCGGGAAATGGAATTCCAAGCATCCTGAATTTTACTTATTTTTTGATTTAAAACTTCCAATTTTATTTTTTAGAACACCCCAGAGGTGTTCTATGGAATTTAGATCCGGTGCTTGCGATGGCCACTCCATTACGGGCACTTGTTTTGACAGAAACCATGATTTTACACTTCTAGCGGAGTGTTTAGGATCATTGTCCTGCATAAACTCCTTCTTCAACGGCATTTCTTCCTCAGCAAATGAGAGCATTTTGTTCTGTAGGATTTCCAAATAATCTACAGCCGTCATTTTCCCCTGTTTCTAGACAATTGGACCAAGCCAGATGCAGAAAAACATTCCCAAATCATCAAGGACCCTCCACCGTGTTTGACTGCCTTTTTTGTATACTTTGGATCAAATTCTTTATTGGTAGGGCGACGTACAAAAGATTTTGTATCTGATCCAAACAAATTTATCTTTGTTTCATCAGACCACAGCACATTGTTCCAATTTTTACGGCCAAGGTGTTGTCTCCCAACTTCAAATCTTGTTCTTATATTCCGTTTGCTAAGGAGAGGTACTTTTCTTGGACTTCGACCCATAAGTCCAGCATCCTGCGGTCTGTTTCTTATCGTACGACTTGTTACGGGAGCGCACAGTTAATCTTTAAGGCTATTTGATGACGCAAAGGGGTTTTTTTTTTGAATTTCTAATTAAAAGTTGGTCAAAACGTGCTGATGTTTTACGCTTTCTTCCCCTGGTTTCGATGTTTTTTTTTTGAGTGGTTCTAAATGACAACCCATTTGCTTTTAATTTAAGGATTACATTTTTTCAGCATCAGTGGTATGAACACCCCGACCCATTGTTAAATAGAAATAACGAATACACTCAACTCGAAAATGTTTTATGAAAAATTTTAAGTTTTTTTTTTATATAAACACAATTTAAGAAATATGTCCCTATTATTTTTTCCATGTAAATTTACTTCCTTTCTAAATTTTCTGTTAATAAGAATTAATTTAAAGAGAACAAAGTAAAAAAGTAAACAGATAATGCAATCCCGTTACATTTGAAAGAATTTAACAGTGACTGCCAACAAAAATAGCTCAGTACGAAAAAGTTTAGAACATGTTATTAAGGAAGGAGATAACGTCCCTATTATTTTTTCCAACACTGTACATAAATTTTATCATTTCGCACATCTCCTACATATGAACTATAACTATGTAAAATTTCACACTTCTCCGTGCCCGCATTTGGCTTAAAAATGGCGACCAAAAATTTACCTCCACGTACTAATATAGAGATATAAACAAAACATTTGAAAAAGTTAATACTAACATATTACACAAACACTTTGAATTTTAAGCTTTTTTTTTTTAAAGGTATCTACTTATTTTTGGTTATATCTTGGCGCAATGATGACCTATTTGTTTCACTTTCAATACCAACCTGCACGAAATAATGGCAAACAATATTTACCTTAGTTTATACATGCAAATGTTTTATTTTGCGAATGAGCTTGATTTTCACAGACAAAGGGGCGGACAGTCGGACATCGCTATATCGACTCGAGTTGTTATAAGGACCAATAATTTATAATATTAATAGGCTAGGCGATTTCTTGTGACCGATGTTTTGTTCTACCATTTTATCCCGATTTTGACCAAACGTATGTTTCTTTTTAGCCGTTTTGCAGATTTAAAAATTTTAAAATTTTTTCCTTTATTTTGAGTAAATTGCATTTAAAGTTGCTACTAACACATACATAAAATTATACATATGCTATGTGTGTTTTATTAAATTTGTTAATGTGTTTGTTAATGAATTTGTGATCTTCATTTACAATAATAATAAACCATAAAAGTGTTGGTTTGTGAATTGGCTAAATTGAAAAATGAAGCTGCCTAGAAATTGCACTCGAATTTCGAGTGGTGGAATCGGCTAGTATATATAATTAATGAACTCGAAGATTTATTACTCTTTAGGTTATAAACGGAATGACAATCTGATCTGATAATATACTGCAAAAAGCAGACATGCTTGAAGTTTTGGAAAAACTGACAGCTGAAAAAGATAAATCATATAAATATGTTTTTTCGTTATTCTATCGAAAAAGCGCCAAGCGCTCGAAGTTAACACCAAAGCAAAAAAAAAAAACTTATTTAAACTTTGCAAAAAGTTTCGAATTACGAAGCTTATAGCATGTTCAGACGGCAAAATGAACCACTTGATTCGCTCTCTGAATCATGATTGTGAACCTTGGTGTTCAGACGAGTGTTCTTGTTTCAGTTTGACGTTTATATTTTTTGTGCGTATATTTGAAGACATCCTTCTACACTTTACGTTTCACTATATCATTTTTTCCACTTTTATTTGAATATATATATGTAAATATATACTTTTTATACCCTCCACTCCAGTGTGCAGAGGGTATATATAAGTTTGTCATTCCGTTTGTAATAATTAGAAAAAAAATTTTGGACCCCATAAAATATATATATTTGTGATCCTTATAACAACCGGAGTTGATATAGCGATGTCCGTCTGTCCGTCTTTCCGTCTGTCCGTCTGTGGAAATCACGATGGCGGCATCAATCGGGCAGCTAGGGTGCTCGCTGACATAAAAAATGATTCACTAACATCCTGAAAAGTTTGCTATTTAAATTCGTCCAAATCGGTCGATTAGGGCCCGAGATTTGAATGAAGAACTAAAAAAAGTCTTGAAAAAATATAATTTTGTACGTTGTTCTTGTCACGATCACGCCTTCAATGGTGCAGCTACAGTGATCATTTTTAATGAGAATGATTCACCAAATTCATGGGAAGATTTCTATTTCAAGAATCATTAAAACAGGTCCAGGGAAATCTCTGAAAAAGTAAAAAAAAAAAATTAAAAAAATGATGTTTCTGTATTGTTCTTGTTTTATTCTAAATGTTGTGTTGTTGTCATACCTGGACTTGTTGTTTTTGTGGTCGTTGGGGTAATATAATAATAAAAACTAACCCTTTGTAAATTTTTTTTATTAACTCTGGTAGGAAAATTTAAAAGTTTCCATTGTTTTGGCATCACTAAAAGAATTTGTTAGGTCATTTCTGTCATTACCACGAGCCTGCCTGCGAAATTTCAGATCGAATGGGTCACGGGAAAGGGGTTAAAATCGATCCAAAATTTTTTCGACAAGCAGACACTACGATTTAATATAAAGGGAGTAAAAATTCACCAACATCTAAAGCAAATAATGCTAAAATACCTGGTTGTTAATAAAAAGAAAACAATGTAAATTTAGCAAAAAAATTTTTATGTATTAATTTATTTAAAGAGAAAAACACAAAAATAACGTTTGATGTTGTATTTTTTGTGTGTAGTATTTACATATACATACATACACATATTAAACAATACAAATAATATACATATATTCTATACATGTATATCCATAATAACTGCATGTTAGAAATAAATCGGTATATTATTTTATTTACATAAAATTCTGCAATATTTTGTTGTGGGGAAAATACATTTCTTTTGCATTAACAGAGTGTCACTTCATCTTGCTCAGCGTGACTATGCCACAGTAGATGGCGCCGCAATTTTTGTTCTAATTAGCCTTGCAATAGTTATTTCTATTTTAACATGAATGTCAATATTTTCAACTAGATATCATACAGAACAATGTTAAGAGTATACACGGGCTGGTCTTTTATTTCATACGTTTTTTTCATTATTCTTTAACAAATATGAACATAAGTTTGGCTATTAACTTTTTGTTGTCTTTACAAAATAGAGTTACCGAGTTCATCAATGAGTTTTTTGCTTTCAAAACAGTTCTACATAGTTATATAGAATTATTATTCTGCTTTACCTACAAAATATCTGATTGCGATTACATCTAATTTTTAAAAATTGTGTATAATTACTAAAGCATTATTATTCACATAAATACAAAATTGGACTTTTTAAATTTTCCCTTCAAATTTAAGAAAATATCAATTTTAAAAACTGGAATTAAAAATTTCCAATTATAAATTACAATTAATTGAATTTCAAAAAATCATATCAAAACGTCGGAAATAAAAATTTTAAATTTAGAAGATCTCAATTGCATCTTTAATATATAAATTTTATTCGTTAAACACTAATTGAAATTCAAAAAAAAAAAAAAAAAAAAACACCAAATACCTATGTTTACATTTAAAAAATTTTCACATTTAAAAAAAATATTGACATTCAGGAGAAATTAATAGCGTTCAGTATCGCGATTCAAAAACTTCTTTTAACGATAGTCGAATCGTTAAAAAAAGAAAATAGCAACATTATCAGTAAAATTTTTAAACGATATTCGCTATTGTTAAAGTCAGCTGTTGTTGTTATCTAAACGACAACCATTTTTGTGTTGTTTATTCAATCGATAAAAACTTTAAGGTTGAAATGTCGTCATACATAAATAAAAATCATAAAATAGTGAAAATATTTTGCTTATATTAAAAAACTTTTTTATATAAATAAAAAAATTAAATAGCATATTCAATTCATTATTTCATTTTCAAATAAATAAACAGAAATATTAGTAAAAAAATAAAGATATTAAACATAAACATAAAATCATCTTTTCAAACACGAAGTAATTTGTTTTTTTCTATTCTTTGTGTGTTTTCGCTTATTTTGACAGAGATGCCACTTGTTTACAATTCAAATAAATAAAAAAATAGAGATGTGGACTGTCGTTAAGATGTCTGTACTTAGTGAATCACTTAATCCTTAGTGCAAACAACAAAAGCTGTCTATATATTTTGCGATTGTCGGATCGTTGAAATTTACAGAATCGGACTACAGAAAACATTAATTTAAATTCAATGAATTTTAGAAAACCTCAAATGATATTTAAGAATTGCGAACACAAAAATTGTTACATAAATAAACGCAATTTGATGAGAATGTTATTTTTTATATATAAATTTTCACAATTTTTTTTTGGATAAATATTTGAAGTTTCCCAGAAAATAAAGATAACAAATTATTTTATTTACGAAATAATATTGATACGACTATACGATACCCTATACCATGCTTTTAGAGACCCTATCTCTTATGTCCAACTTATTAGATATAGAAAAGAAGCATAAACCAACATGAAAAGTTCATATCGGATGCTATATTTATATAGGTATTAGGCCGAAAAATGAAACAATTGCTGTCGTTCTTATAGGGGTGTTTCAGATTTTTTCGATCGCGGGTAGATAATGTTTAAATTTTTAGATATACGCGTTGAAGAACATGTTCTTCTTTGGCAGTACACATGCAAGAAACCGAACTTAAAATAAAGCTACACTCGAATCTGTGTGGTTTATATGTGTTCGAAACAAAAAATACGTGATAGAAAAATGTTCTTGTAGTTAATGAAATATTAAAACGAAACACAGTCATGATTGTGTTGGGCATCGTGCAAAATTTAGAAACACATGTAATTGATATGAAAATAAAAATATGTGTTTGTTGGTCTGAGCTATGTTGGTTTACATATATGTACGAGTTTTTTATTCAGTGTGTGTTTTTTTTCCGAACTCTACTTAAAAGAACAGATACTGGGTTCCAATCGTCGTATTCGTTATCGAAATTATTTTTTTATGTTTAAAATTCTAATCACAGTTAAAATTCTCTCACAGTTAAGAAGAAAGCTGATAGGAGGTCTGACGTTTATCCGTATTCTTTGAACAATAATCTAAAATATGTAATTTCGATTGATGGTACTCAATATCGAATGCGACGATTAGCCCCCTGGTTGTTATACAAGAAAAGTATAATATCGACGATTTATCTTCCCAAAGCGTTAGGCGCAAGTTAAAATAAATCCTTGATTTCAAACTCTTTTGATATATCAGTCATCTATAATATCGATATCAACCGATATATGCTATTATCGATATATACTTTTAGATCTAAAGAATTGGGTTTTCTCGCTTTCCTAAAAAATTGTGTTATTTATTGCAATAAATATGTGAAATTTGGATTTTATAAATCAGTTGGGAAAAATATCAAAATCTGAAAAGAAAATTTTTTTAATAAATTTAAAAACATTTTTGCATTCTATGAAATAATATTGATACGAAATTTATTTCCTAAAAATAAATATTTTTTAAAAATATTTCGAAAAAAATGCGACTACGAAAGATTTCGTTAGTTTCGTAAAATTTTACAGACACTTTCGTATATTCTACGAAATAATTACGAAATTTATTAAATTTTCTGCCAAAAAGGTCGATTGTGTTTTTTTCGGTGTCGTCACAGGAATCGTCTAACGAGGCCACATCACTGATATAGTTCCAAAATAAGCAATGAAAGGGCACGCATTTAATATTTTAAAACTATTTTTTTTTTTTTTTAAATTCAAATTTTTGCACGTAACATTTAATTAATGATAATTAAAGAATAAAATATCACATGAGACAAGTTTTAAGGGTTTTAGTACAAAAATTAAATTAAATATTAATATGAATTAAATAAAAATAAAAAATAACATATCCAAAATGGGTTTAAAGATATAAACTAGCAAGCTAAGTAATTCTAATTTTTTCTAATTCAGATGTATGTACATAACTTTTAACTAATGATAATTAATCTAATGATAATTCAGTATTATGTCCTGGTTTTACCAGTCACGGGATCAGTATTTTCAGATGAATTGCCGCAGTCTTTCCCTTAGGGTTATCACAGTCGAGCTCCTTATTTGTGTTTCGTTTCTTCGTGTTTCTTGAAATTAATATAACTGCTAGCATGGCCATGATGTCCATGATCATGGTGACCATGTCCATGTCCGTGATCAGCATGAGCATGGCCGAAATTATGAACAGTAGCTTTGAAACCTTCCTTTTTATCGGAAGAGTATTCTACATGACGGGTTGTGCCATCAGCTTCTTTAAATGTGTAGCTGCCTAAAAATTGAATAAAAAGGGAAACTGGTTGTAATATTGGGACAATCAATTCTAATGTCGCAACTATTTGAGCTCTTATGTAGCAAATGAAACAAAACGATTGTCACAACCGCATTATTCATTTACTACATTTGAAGGATTCAGTTGGAACAAATTCAGTGTAGAAAAACCAATACACACTGCAATCTTTTTTAGATGCTTACCCTTAACCTTGTCACCATCTCTATGTTCTTTTTGACTTTTAATGTCGCCAGTTTTTTTGTCCTCTACACCATAATCGAATTCATATTTAGGATGGGCATGATGATCATGACCGTCATCGTGGCCATGGTGATGGCCATGATCATGACCATGATGATGTCCACCATCATGGCCGCCATCTCCACCATGACCGCCATCTCCACCATGTCCGCCATGTCCTCCGTGGTGTTCATGTTTGGTGGCTACTGAGTAGCCTACCTCCTCACTATGTTCACCACCATGTCCAGAGTCATGATGACCATGATGTCCAGACACAGTTAAACTGCACAAGGCTACTAAAACAAGAGTGGTGCTAAGGCAATGCATAGTATTACTAATGTATTATTAAGCTAATTTCAAGTTTACTATTAATATTAATAAGCAGTGGAACTTGCTACGGGTACTGTGGCTAATATAAGATTTAACTTGGCTATTTATACGTTTTAAACGTTAGCATGTTACAACATTAATATTGATATTTCGCCTCACATAAGTAAATGTTAATAAAAACCTGTACGTTTGTATTACAAACTAATCTAGCAAAGGTGTACGAAATGCCGTTACTAAATAACAGCAAAATTAAATAAAAACTATCTCCTGTAAAATTTTGATTTTTAGCAATTAACCTATTTAAATAATAGTTTTTGACTATTTGTTTAGGCTTAGGTAAGGCATTTATGGTTATGTTACCTTTTGTTATAATTCTACACTAGTTTATCCCGAAAACGGCCTTTTAGATTTTGGGGTTGCGCTCAAGTAGGTACAAGTAGGTCCACTACTTAAGTACACACACAGAAAAAAATCGTCAACCGAATTGTTCCAAATTTTAACAACTCCATTTTCGATTGTATCAACAGACACTTTATAGCAACTAACCATTCTCTATTGTGATAAAATATTTACTGTTAATACAATAGAAATGTAATTCTAATCAACTCAAAATTCGGTTATTATCTTCATCGCAATTCGGTTGGCAATAAATTTGGTAGCCACAACAAATCTCTTTTCTGTGTGTAGGTAAAATATTTAAAAAACCGTAGATACTTAAAGATGCTGCGAAAACGCATAAAGATTTTATGTTTTCATTTCTATGCATGGCAATCCTAAAATAACACTGTGCAACAAATTCAGGTTAGCAAAAGTTAGGTCGATTCTAAGAGTTAGGGGTGAAAATAAAGGCTAAATTAGAAGACCCATATCGCGGCGTTTGTTTATGTTAGTTCGAATTTTTTTTTAATCGACCTTCGAACTTTGCAGTCAAATGCCGATTTTCAGCATATTGTTTATATGGTTTTTTGGCTATAACTCGTCGACTAATTAATATTTTTTCAATCTGTAGAGACCTGTGCAACAATTAAATTTTTTTAAAAAACTGATTTAGAAAATTTTTGTGGTGCTTGTGAAGCAAAATGTTGGAAAAATTATTTTTTTTTCATGCTTTTTGAAAATATTTTCCACAAAACTAAGTCTTTTTTGCTTTCTGTTTGATCTATAATATGCTTCTCAGTTTCTTCAATAAATTTCATTTGAAAAGAAAACAATCATAATACAAAACTTGCGTTTTCCAGCTTAATATTAATGTACTTCTCATTTTTTATGTACCAATTTTGTTCAGTGTTGGTTTTGAAGAAACATTGAAAAAGAAATTATAAAAATATGGAAAAAAATATATTTTTGAAATGTTAGTTATGGAAAGTTTTAAGCAAAAAAATTAAATTAATGATTTGGCCAGTTGCCGTTTAGCAAGCGGCTGTGGATCAACATCACTGCTCTCTCTAATATCTTGGTCATCGTCATCATCATCAGAAAGGTCGATAATTTCGTCCAACAGATATTCTGGAATTTCATCTTTGTCTTCCCCTTCTTCCTCTTTTTCCTCGTCTTCCTCTTCTTCAAAGGTGTTTTTATACCACCAACAAATTTCAGCGAGTATTGCATCTGGAGATTTCTTTCCTCTGATGCGAATGATGATGCATCTGTTTGAATCGTTACCTTTTTCTTCATATCGTACCTGAGACGAAAATAGTTTTCAATCGTTAACATGTTTAAATTGTGCACTCTGACAAAGATATTAGAAAAATCTAGGAATTCAAAATATGCACACTCTATAGTTACCTTATTTCAAATGGAAGCGCAGTTTGGTGATAACGTTCGCCTTGCTCATCAGATTCAGTTGGCAACTGTTGAGCGAGTTGATGAAGATGCTGATGCGAGAGATGAATTTTGTACGACATATTAACCCCAATTTCATCGAAATCTGCCAACATGTTTGCAACAGATTGCCTGTAGTTGTCTTTGCGTTCTTTACCCAAAAGTCCTTTAATGACTGCTTTCAATCCGATCCATGCATTTAATTTTCGGTCTGTCAGAACTTGGTCAAAATCTTGACGACTCATTAGTTTCCGTATGTCGGGACCATTAACAACACCTTCCTGAATTTTGGCGTTACTTAAGCAGGCCAAACACTGTCAACAAATCGTTTCGATCGGTCGAAATTCGTTTTGTCACACACTTGTCGATCGGTTGACAATTTTAGTTGCACGGTGTTCGCCGGCAAGTGAAGATGGAACGCGGAAAGAAAATAATAGCCATATATGGTATTTATTTATGTGAAAGAAGAAGTGAGGAGAGGAAGAGGAAAAAATATCGCTCAGTTTGGATGCAGGAGTGGTTAAAAAGGCGATATGAGTTTTCACACATAAATTTATTAAATGAAGTGGAATTATCTGCTCCTGCAGTGTACAAAAATTTTCTAAGAATGAACACAGAAACATATGAGGAATTACTTACCCTTGTAATGCGAAGAGAAAATCGTCAACTACGCCACTCACACGCAACCGATCGATGTTCGATTTGTATGCAACCACGCTACACACATGACAATCTGTCGAAATTTCGACCGATCGAAACGATTTGTTGACAGTGTGTGGTCTGCTTTAGTCTTGGGAAAATGTCTTTTAAGCGGTTGAATACTGCTGTTCTTTTTGCGATACATTTAAAAAAATTTTTAGCAATGCCAAGTTTAATGTGGAGCAACGGCAACAAAATTTTTATTTCAGGAACAATACTTTCGTGTAGCCTATTGTCTTTAGACCATTTTCGTCCAATGCGACTATTCCAGTTATGCTGTTTGTACTGTACTGGTTTCTTCCTTTAATACCTTCTCCGTATCGTGAATCCCAATCGCACAAAAAACACGGATATTTTGGACGGCCAGATGCTGTTAAGCCTGTAATCAGTGAAACTATTTTGAGGTCGCAGCAAATGCGCCACTGGTGTTCGTTATATTTGACTACTTCCAGAATGTGTTTCAAATTATCGAAATTTTCACTAGTGTCAGTGCTATACGCAATCGGAACCGAAGGCATTCTATTTGTCTTGTGCAAAAGCACAACTTTTAAGCTGATTAGTGAACTATCGATGAATAAACGCCAATCATCTTTTTTTTATAGATTAACCCTATCGTCTCCATTAACTTTTCAATATCGTTGCAATAAACGAAATTTTTTGCATCATTCACATTGAAGAACTTTTCTAACTCTTTTTGGCGTTCGCGATATGCTGTTACTTTGGTACCTTTCGCCAGCAAATTATTTCCTTTCAAAAATGAAGCCAGTAGTTCCGATTTTTTCTGAGTCAAACACAAATTTGCAACAATTCCATCCAATTGGTTTTGTAAGACTAGGATTGGGTCCTTTGATGTTTCCAGCAATAGTCTCCCAGTATGTTTTTGTCACAAAATCCTTTATAATTTCTTTAATTTTTCATTAAATCTTGGTGAGCACGGTCCCCTTGTTCGTCGCTGACCGCACCTAGGTTTTGTGGAAAAAAATCTAACTGCGAATGAAGAAAATGCATTTTGAGTGACATTCGTGCACCTAATTCGTGATAATTTTCAATAATTCAGCAACAATTTGTCTATAGTTTTCACTCTTATTGTTTCCAAGAAAACTGCCACGATGCTCTTGAAAGATTTCCACCCTGCATATTCTTTGTCCAGAGCGTTGACAGAGTTCTTAAAAAGCCCAATTTTATATGCAGCGGCGGAAGAAGAACGTCATTTGGATCAGGTATGCTAATCAATTATAGCCAATTAACAAATCAACACAAAAACAAACTCATTTTTATTACAACCACATTAACAAATTTAATAAACACACACATAGCATTGTATAATTTTATGTATGCGTTGGTAGCAACTTTAAATGCAATTTGTTCAAAATTAAGGAAAAAAATTAAAAATCTGTAAATCTGGTGAACAGCTAAAAAGAAATACCTTTCAAATAATATACGTTTGGTCAAAATCGGGATAAAACGGTAGAACAAAACATCGGTCACAAGAAATCGCCTAGCCTATTAATATTATAGATGATTGATTTTTCTTCTTATTGCCATAGAATCATAACATTTTTTCGTACGTCTTTATCAATTTATTGTAAATGATGTTTTCAAACGCTGTTATTCGTTGTGAGCATAAAGTTGTTATGTTTTCAAATCAATACATGGCAACCTTGATAAATTATTTTATCTGCTAAAAATAAAAAGACTTTTTTTATTAAAAAATTCAGGAAAAAAAGAAGGCAAATTTTAGAAGTCTATTTAGTCTAAAGTAGTCGGTTATGGAGTACTAAGAATTATAATTTATCTTGTTAGATTTAACGTCATTTTTGAGACATATTGAAATTATTTAATACTGTAATTCATATGCAAATTTTGGATTTTCTTTCCATTGCGCATGGTACAGAAGAAGAAAGCATATATTTCTAAAATTCATAACTACACTGGTGTTCCAATATATTAGTACGTGAAGGTAAATTTGTAGATCCCTTGTTAAGCAATATGCGGGCACGGAGGAGTGTGAAAATTGGCATAGTTATAGTTCATATGGAGGAGAAGCTGAGAATGATAAAATTTATGTTTAATCTGTCTTAAAATATATTAAATTAAATAAAATAAAATATTTTTAATAATTCGTTACACCCTGCTAATGCGAATGATTTAAATTATATATCAGACGCTCTGTGTTGAATTGTGAATGCAAAAATTGATTAACATACCTTTAGGCTCATTTAAATATTCACAATTTTTTTATATATGTGACCTTCTCCGAGAAAAGGGACCCAGTGTGTCAAAAAACGGGTTGTGTCAAAAACGGTGGATTCTGGTACAGTAGAAGCTCACAAACTAGAACCACTTGGTATTTGGGGTGGTTCTAATTAATGAATTGTTCTAATTTCTGGACGGTTTTTTTATTTGTTTTTAAAACAGAAACAAGGTTAAATAAACATAATAAATATAACTTTTATTGTTTTTTAATGTAATTAATCTGTTATATATGACTGTTTTTTTTGGTTCTTTAAGAGATGAAATAACGATTTGATTCCGTATGGCCAAAACATTGCTCATGTGCTGAGACAATTCTTTCTTCTTGCACCACTTAATCAAGCTGTTTGTACTTTCGACAGCTACAGAATAAGAAATTGCAGGCCCAGTGTCAACGATTTCATCTTGGTCCGCGTCCTCGTCATCGGTGGAGAGTTCGATTTCATCGAGTTCTGCCTCGTTCAAGTCTTGATTCCATTTTTCGATTTCTTCTAGAGGCATTGAATTAATTGGGTCAAGCTTATTTAACAGCGCCTGAGTTTCTTCTAGAAATTGATTGCTGTCCTGCTTTAGATGACCCCATTAAGCCAGTGTCGTCGCTGTCGAACTCATCAGAATGAACGTTTTCCAACTCGTTCCAATTCAATAACTTTGCTCAAGACTTTTTAATTATGTGATGCGGTAATTCATCCCATGCTTTTTAAGTAACACTGTTGCATCGTGGATCGAATAGTGCTTTAAAAGAATGTTCAAATCACACCCTTCAGCAATTAAGTTAGCAAGCAGCTGGCGCCTGTAAATCAGCTTAGTTTAGCTTTATCGGATTTTAGTCCCTAGGCTGCAAAGCTGATGTCACATTAGGGGAAAAAGAATTCAACTGTTTCCGTCGTCACTTTGGAGCTGTTCAACCGTTGCATGAGCGGTGCAGTTGTCAATCAGCAGTAGAGCCTTCGGTGGCAAAGAGTTGTCTTGAGAGAAGCGTTTGACCTAGAAGGCAAAAATGCAGTCATAACAACTTGAAAATATATACATTCACTTGTTTACCTTACCTTTTTAATAAAGTTTTTACAAAAGCACCTACATATGTTGTGTCTGGTAAACAACGAAAGAACAATACACTTTCATCGGCATTATATATTTGTGCTTCGGTCAGTCCCATTTCAGTAACTTTGTTGCGAAAAGTTTGTATGAATGGAGCAATGGACTCGATATTACTGGAAAGTATTTCACCACAAATAAATATCGAATGCCATGGCGACATATAATTTTGCAAACCATCCACCGCTTGCATTAAACGAACTTTAATTTTATCACGATAAAGTTCGCTGAAAATTTGTTTAGCCTTAGCCCTTAATATTGGTCCAGTCAAAGTGCAGTTTTTCTTTCGTTGAATTAAAAACCATGCATACAGTTGTTTATCCATTTCCGGATATTCAGCATCATGCAGACCTTTTTTTCTTGCAACTTGATAACTGCTAGCGACTGCACTCAAAATCAATTTTTTCTTGGATTTGATATAGCTGATTGCAGACTTCGCAACTCCAAAATCCTGAGCTATTCGATTAGCTTATACACCTTTATCAAGCTTTCTCAAAATCTAAACTTTTTGTGCCAAACGCTTATGTAACATTTTTTAAAATAACCTTCACTTTATGATTGCAAACATGTGTATGAGTCACGAGCTTTATTCAGGGAAAAGCCATGTATGCATTTATCCCTTCTTCTTATTTTCAAGGCACATTCACAAAGAAAGAACAAGCAAAATTGAAATACTTAAAGCTAGTTTTTGTACGCATATGGAAAAATTCAATTCGTTCGATAATTAGGATTAAAAGTTCTAATTTTAGAACGTGCAATACTTTATGATGTTCGATTCTAATTTCTGGATGATTCTAATTTTTGAGAGTTCTAATTTGTGAGCTTCTATTGTACCTAAAAGGGTGTAGAAACTTTAAATGCGTTTTTTTCTCAAAACTTAATTTTCACACACTAGGTCCCTTTTCTCGGAGAAGGTCACATATATTGATTAAAATACATTGGAAGACAAACATTGAATGAAAAAATAATATTTCGCAGAATTTGCACTCGAATTTCGAGTACTGGGCTATACTAGTCCATATAAAAAGATAAATTTAATGATTGAGTACAACAAATTGCTGATAATCAATTTGTCTACATATTTCTTGGTTCATACTTTGCAATTAAACACTTGTTTTGTTTCTGTTGATTGATTTGTATTTTAGTTTTTACTCAAGTAGAGAAAATATAATTTTCATTCACAATTTATCTATACCGTAGAAAACAAATCTTTTTCTCTGCTAACACAAATGTAGATAATTAGAAATATTAAAAGTATCTTCATGGCCCACAGGCGTGGCCGAACTGCAACACGATAATGATTAGCCAATGTCCATCCAATTTTCCATTAATACAAATCAAAAGATACAGTTATAAAATAATCAAACCAAGGGCTCATATTTAATATTAAAAAATATCAGTTTATTTATTATTTTAATTCAGATTGTTGCACACAACACTTAAATAATTAGTAATTAAAATATAAAATATCACATGAGACAAGTTTTCAGTTTTTTACTAAAAAGAAAAACAAAGAAATAGGAAGCGAATTAATTCTAATTATTTTTAAGTATATACATACATAACATTTAATTAATAATAATTATAATAATAATATTAATACAGTAATATGTCCTGGTTTCACCAGTGACGGGATCAGTACTTTCAGATTAATTGCCACAGTCTTTCCCATAGTGATTATACAATCGACTTCTTTAGTGGTGTTTCGTTTCTTCATGTTTTTTGAAATTAACATAACTGCTAGCATGACCATGATGTCCATGATCATGGTGGCCATGTCCATGTCCGTGATCAGCATGGCCGAAATTATGAACAGTAGCTTTGAAACCTTCCTTTTTATCGGAAGAGTATTCTACATGACGAGTTGTGCCATCAGCTTCTTTAAATGTGTAGCTGCCTAAAAATGGAATAAAAAGGATTGTAGTATTGGGACAACCAATTCGAATGTCTCAACTCTTTGAGCTCCTATGTAGCAAATGAAATAAAACGATTGTCACAACCGCATTATTCATTTACTACATTTGAAAGACTCAGTTGGAACAAATTCAGTGTAGAAAAACCAGTACACACTGCAAACTTTTTTAGATGCTTACCCTTAACCTTGTCACCATCTCTATGTTCTTTTTGACTTTTAATGTCGCCAGTTTTTTTGTCCTCTACACCATAATCGAATTCATATTTAGGATGGGCATGATGATCATGACCGTCATCGTGGCCATGGTGATGGTCATGTTCATGACCATGATGATGTCCACCGTCGTGGCCGCCATCTCCACCATGACCGCCATCTCCACCATGATGTCCACCATCATGGTCACCGCCATGACCGCCATGTCCACCATGACCGCCATCTCCACCATGACCGCCATGTCCTCCGTGATGTTCGTGTGTGGTAGCTACTGAGTATTCTACCTCCTCAGTATCTGTACCACTATGTCCAGAATCATGATGACCATGATGTGAATGTCCAGACACAGCCAATCCGCACAAGGCTACTAAAACAATTGTGGCACTAAGGAAACGCATAATATTTGATATATTGGGCTAATCAAAGTTTAAGATTAATGTATTGAAAATATTGAACTTGCTACGACTGTGGCTAATTGGAGATTTAACTTGGCTATTTATAGTTTAAAATATGTTTTAAACATAAAAATGTTTCAACACTTACACTGATAATTCGCCTCACATAAGCAAATGTTATAAATGTTAAATTACGAATTTACAACAAACACAATTTTAGCTTAAATGCACATTCTTTGTGTGTTTATATATTAACGATAAGTCAAAGATAAAACAAAGATAATTTTAAACAATTAAGAAACAAGTCTAGACTGACTATAGAAAATAAGCATAAAGCAAATTTTTTTCCCTTTGAATATGAAAAAGTTCATATTGGATGCTATATTTATATGGGGACGAGGTAGAAAGATGGACCGATCCTGACCATATTTGGTCACTTATTTTTTGCAAAAACATATACAAACCAATTTTGAGAAAAATCTGTGCAATATTTATTTTTTTTTTGATAGATTTAAGTGAACATCGGGAATCAGCTTCATATGGGGGCTACGGCTAAGAATTCTCCTATAGGGTTTATTTTTAGACTACTGATTAATGGGTACAATAAACACACAAACTAATTTTGATCGAGATCTATATGATAATTTGGATCATATGACAATTAAGGTCGATATCATAGGTGTCATTTGAATTGGGACTATGTCTGAACATGCATCGAAAGTAATTCTGAGTCGATCGGTATAATAAAAGGTGCGTCTAGGTCAAATATTTTTACAGACATCAGCGCAAAGTCATTTACCCTGACCACATAATGGTATAGGGTATAAAAACTATCTCCTGTAAAATTTGGTTTTTGTCAATTAAGCTACTTTCACGGTCAAGGCTCTACTTTATTAAAATTTTATAATATTTTTTAAATATTTATCGCCGGAAGTTAAATATTTATAATTTTTGTACAACACATTACTGTCAAGGAAATCGTTTTTGATTCGAATATGTTTTTTATAGAATCGAAGCATTTTTTTTCGTGTTGCTCAAAATCTTAAGTATACAGATTTAACATCGTCTTGCATAAGCCTTGCAAGTGCAGTTTTTCCCCACTTATTTATTTACCGAGTAAGCGGGAATTTGTTTTTAATTTACCGGTTTATCGGATATTATCGCTAGAAAAAGTTTTTACTTTAAAAAGTATAGCTTACATTTTATAAAAAAATATCATGTGAGTCCGATCACAGGGGAGATGTGTAAACATCTAGTAATTAAAAATTTTTTTTGGCACTTTTTTAATTTTAAATTTTTAATTTTTAATTTTCAATTTTTATTTTTTAATTTTTAATTTTTAATTTTTAATTTTTAATTTTTAATTTTTAATTTTTAATTTTTAATTTTTAATTTTTAATTTTTAATTTTTAATTTTTAATTTTTAATTTTTAATTTTTAATTTTTAATTTTTAATTTTTAATTTTTAATTTTTAATTTTTAATTTTTAATTTTTAATTTTTAATTTTTAATTTTTAATTTTTAATTTTTAATTTTTAATTTTTAATTTTTAATTTTTAATTTTTAATTTTTAATTTTTAATTTTTAATTTTTAATTTTTAATTTTTAATTTTTAATTTTTAATTTTTAATTTTTAATTTTTAATTTTTAATTTTTAATTTTTAATTTTTAATTTTTAATTTTTAATTTTTAATTTTTAATTTTTAATTTTTAATTTTTAATTTTTAATTTTTAATTTTTAATTTTTAATTTTTAATTTTTAATTTTTAATTTTTAATTTTTAATTTTTAATTTTTAATTTTTAATTTTTAATTTTTAATTTTTAATTTTTAATTTTTAATTTTTAATTTTTAATTTTTAATTTTTAATTTTTAATTTTTAATTTTTAATTTTTAATTTTTAATTTTTAATTTTTAATTTTTAATTTTTAATTTTTAATTTTTAATTTTTAATTTTTAATTTTTAATTTTTAATTTTTAATTTTTAATTTTTAATTTTTAATTTTTAATTTTTAATTTTTAATTTTTAATTTTTAATTTTTAATTTTTAATTTTTAATTTTTAATTTTTAATTTTTAATTTTTAATTTTTAATTTTTAATTTTTAATTTTTAATTTTTAATTTTTAATTTTTAATTTTTAATTTTTAATTTTTAATTTTTAATTTTTAATTTTTAATTTTTAATTTTTAATTTTTAATTTTTAATTTTTAATTTTTAATTTTTAATTTTTAATTTTTAATTTTTAATTTTTAATTTTTAATTTTTAATTTTTAATTTTTAAGTTTTAATTTTTAATTTTTAATTTTTAAATTTTAATTTTTAATTTTTAATTTTTAATTTTTAATTTTTAATTGTTAATTTTTTATTTTTATTTTTAATTTCTAATTTTTAATTTTTAATTCTTAATTTTTAATTTTTAATTTTTAATTTTTAATTTTTATTTTTTAATTTTTAATTTTTAATTTATCATTTTTTATTTTTCTTTGTTTTCATTTTTAATTTTTAGTTTTTTATTTTCCATTTTTTATTTTTCATGTTTTTTTTCATTTTTTATTTTTCAGTTGTTATTTTTCATTTAACTTTTTTTATTTTTTATTTTTCATTTTTAATTTTTCGTTTTTCATTTTTAATTTTTAATTTTTTATATTTAATTTTTCATTTTTTATTTTTCATTTTTCATATTTCATTTTTCTTTTTATATTTTTAATTTTTAATTTTTCGTTTTTCATTTTTAATTTTTAATTTTTAATTTTTAATTTTTAATTTTTAATTTTTAATTTTAATTTTTACATGTTACGTGTTCAGCTGTTTTTATTTTTCTTTGTTTTCATTTTTAATTTTTAGTTTTTCATTTTCCATTTTTTATTTTTCATCTTTTTTTTCATTTTTTATTTTTCAGTTGTTATTTTTCATTTAACTTTTTTTATTTTTTATTTTTAATTTTTAATTTTTCGTTTTTAATTTTTAATTTTTCATTTTTTATATTTAATTTTTCATTTTTTATTTTTCATTTTTCATATTTCATTTTTCTTTTTATATTTTTAATTTTTAATTTTTCGTTTTTCATTTTTAATTTTTAATTTTTAATTTTTAATTTTTAATTTTTAATTTTTAATTTTTAATTTTTAATTTTAATTTTTACATGTTACGTGTTCAGCTGTTTTTATTTTTCTTTGTTTTCATTTTTAATTTTTAGTTTTTCATTTTCCATTTTTTATTTTTCATCTTTTTTTTCATTTTTTATTTTTCAGTTGTTATTTTTCATTTAACTTTTTTTATTTTTTATTTTTAATTTTTAATTTTTCGTTTTTAATTTTTAATTTTTCATTTTTTATATTTAATTTTTCATTTTTTATTTTTCATTTTTCATATTTCATTTTTCTTTTTATATTTTTAATTTTTAATTTTTCGTTTTTCATTTTTAATTTTTAATTTTAATTTTTACATGTTACATGTTCAGCTGTTTATACCCTATACCACTATGTGGTTTGGGTATAATGACTTTGTGCTGCTGTTTGTAACAACCAAAAATATTTGACCTAGACCCATCTTTTATTATACCGATCGAATCAGAATCACTTTTTGAATCGACTTAACTATGTCCGTCCGTCCGTCCGTCTGTGTGTCCATGTAAAGCTTGTAATCAAACTGCAGGTCGCAACTATGAATATATTTTGATGAAATTTGGTATATAAGCTTTCGTCGGCCATGGGATGAACGTTATTGGTGAGAATTGGTCCATGTTCAGACCTAGCCCCCACACAAATGACCCCTATAAAATCGACATAAATTGCCATAAGATCCATATTGTTGTATTGACCTTAGTCAAATTGGGTTTGTATGTGGTTATTACATCCATTAATCAGTAGTCCAAAAATGATCCCTATTGCACAACTCTTAGTCATAGGCCCCATATAGAGCTGCTTCCCGATCTTCACTTAAATCTATCAAAAAAGAAAAATATTGCACTGATTCTTCTCAAATTTTGTTTGTATATATTTTTGCAAAATACAAGAGACTTTACCAAATATGGTCAGGATCGGTCCATTTTTGGGCCTAGTCCCCATATAGATATAGCATCTGATATGAACTTTTTCATATCTGCAGCCGAAAAAATTAATAAAAATCCACTCAAATTTGGTTTATGCTTATTTTCTATATCCAGTTAGTTGGGCCTGAGAGATAGGGTCTCTAAACGAATGGTATAGGTCTAAACCGACTATAATATTCTTACTTGTTTTGTGATTGTATGGTGAAATATAAATTTACCCCGTTGCTCGTATATATGTTTACACATAAAAAAACACAGATAAAATTCATGATGTCCTTCAAAAAGTATTTTGTAAAGCAAATAAAAAACATATACACTTGCTAAAAAAAGTATCGCTAATTGTTAAATATTAATAAAATTTTTAATGAAATACAGTGCCAGTTCGCTAATCCGAATTAATGATTGCAGACCTTGATTCGGATTAATTTTTTTTTTTATTTTTTTTATTTTTATTTATCGAGAAAGAAAAATATTGACGCCTTTAACATTACATATTTTGTTTTTTTTTTTTTAAATAAAATTTGTGATGTTGATTTGCTGCTCTTTCACTCCACATGCTTCTAAAGCTTTATTCTGCAATTCTTTGAGCATCAATATGTAATCTGTTTGCATACCTCGTTCCTTTTCCGAATTCTGTGAGTTATTTAAAGCCTGCGCAGCTTCACGATTTTTAAGGTCTTTAATCATTACTAGCAGACTCCAGCCCTCGAAATTCGAGAGAAAATTCTAGGAAATTTTATTTTTTCATTAAATAAAGACCCTAAAAGTATGATAATCAATTATAGCGAATTCACAAATCAACACAAAAACGAAACTCATTTTTATTACAAACACATTAACAAATTTACTAAACACACACATAGCATTGTATAATTTTATGTATGTGTTAGTAGCAACATTAAATGCTATTTACTCAAAATAAAGGAAAAAATTTAAAAATCTGTAAATCTGCAAATTGGCTAAAAAGAAATACCTTTCAAATAATATACTTTTGGTCAAAATCGGGATAAAACGGTAGAACAAAACATCAGTCACAAGAAATCGCCTAGCCTATTAATATTGTAGATAAGCTCTGCTTCAAAGTATTGCCAGAGTTAATAATCTAGCCAAGAATTTCATCTTCAGAATTTGTACGTCATCATAAGCTTGTTATTGTGCGAAATTCTTGAATTTTTTTTTCTTGTCGTAATAATGATAGTGTGACGTTATCCTCTGAGGCCCATTTCTGAGAATTAGCATGTTCCAACAAGACTTTATAGAAAAATTGGACCTGCTGTCTCAAGATCGTTTGCGCAATTCACAAGCGTCCTTCAAACTGAAGTGTTTCAAAAAGATGTCGGAATCGTTGTCTACAGAATTTACCAATTTACACAAAAGATCTTTTTTGTACTACAGTTTAGTAAGTCGCATCGCGTTCTGATCTCTGGAATAATACTAGTATAATTTGGATATAATTTTGGCTAAATTATTTTAAATTTGATAATTTTTTAACTGTGGTATAAACGATAATAATCCATTCGTTAAAAATTTATGTTTTGACATCCATGCATTTTTTGATGAGTAATACAACAATATCTTGTTTTTTAACGAACGCGGGTTTTTTTTGACTTCCCCACCACAGTAATGTCAAGATTGTGCACAATACAAGAAGATGTTTCCCTTTGCTCATTTTGGTATCCGGAGCTAATTTTTCTTTGCAATGTACTAAGGTTTTGTCTGAAAATATTTTCAAAAAAAGCCCAGATTCATCAGCGTTGTAAATCTGGTCGTCAAACAGACTTTCAGCTTCGATAACATCATAGAGCTTATTTTAAAAATCGGGTTCAAAATCTTGTCCAGCAGGTAAGGATTCGCCGCATATTTTCAAAGTTCGTACAGAAATTCACTTCGTACACTTTTGCAACCATCCGTCACTAGGTTTAAATGATTGATTTGATACATTTTTTGATAAAATGATTTTCCTATTTGTCGTAAAATTTCTACTGAAATGGTGTGATACCGTGACCTTCTTTTCAAACCAAGCATACTAAATATGCTCATATTCTTTATTATCTTTCGATTTGAGTGTCTTCAGCTAATCTTATAAAAGAATAAATTGAGTAGAATACATTTGTTACACTCGATTTTTACCTTTTAATATTTGCAGCATTTTTCTATGTCACAAATTGTTGAAGCTCCTATACCAAATTTCTCTGCTAACCTAGACACAGCAATAGCAGAAGAATAAACAAATAAAAATTCGGTTTAGCGAGCTGCAATCAATATGAACTATAGACGTCATACATTCAATTCGGATGACTGGATAATTGAGATTAACTATCTTCGGATTAGCGAGCTGGTACTGTATTTGGAATTACGAACTTTTTGTACCCTATACCACTATGTGGTCAGGGTATAATGACTTGTGCTGATGTTTGTACTACCAAAAGTATTTAATCTAGATCTATCTTTTATTATACCAAGCAACTCAGAATCACTTTTGAGTCGATCTTGCGATGTCCGTTCGTCCGTCTGTGTGTCCATGTAAACCTTGCTACGGGTCGCAAATATGAATATATATATTAATGAAATTTGGTATATAAGGTTCCATCGGCCATGGAACGAACACTATTGAAATTGGTGAAAACGGGTTCATGTTCAGACATAGTCCCCCATACAAACGAGATCGATAAATAGCCATAAGATCCAAATTGTCCCATAGATCTCGGTCAAATTGGGTTTGTCTGTGTTTATTACATCAACTAATCAGTAGGCTAAATATCAAGTCTGTAGGACAATTCATATTCATATTTTTTTATTTTTTTTTTATTAACCAACACTCAGGGGATGCTCCCTACAAATGCAGTGCATTGTGTTGATTTCAAGAAAATAGGTTGTGGGAAGGAGGAAAGAGGGATATTTGACTTAAATTTTATTATATTATAACTGTCAGGAAAGACCTCTGCGGGGAGTTTATTCCACATACGGCTAGTTCGACTGATAAACGAATTCTCTCTGTAATGCGTTGTGCGGTCAACTGGACAATATACTACAAACGGATGTGATCTACTAGAGAAGCGAGTAGAGCGAACTGAAACTCGGCACTTGGAATAAGTTCACTAATTTCAGAAGAACATTTCCTATGGTAATATCTATAGAACAGTGCTACACAATCCACATTCCGACGGTGTTCCAATGAATCAATAGAGTTGGATACCCTACTGTCATTGATGAGCGCCAACGCCCTCCTTTGTACACGGTCCAGTAGCGCCAAAATAGACTTTGAAGCTCCTGCCCATATATGGGAGTTGCATTCCATTTTCGGTCGGATGTAAGTGGTATAGATTTTAAGGAGATCAGAAGGAGTAAAGTAATTTTTACACCGTTTTAGACAACCAAGACACTTGAATGCTTCTTTCGACATATACCCTTCTTCCCGATCTTCACTTAAACCTATCAAAAACAAAAACATTGCACACATTTTTCTCAAATTTGGTTTGTATTTGTTTTTGAAAAAAATAAGTGATTTTCCCAAATATGGTCAGGATCGGTCAATTTTCCGACTTGTCTTTTTCAGATATGCGGGTATAATGACTTTGTGCTGCTGTTTGTAACTATCAAAAATATTTGACCTAGACCCATCTTTTATTATACCGATCGAATCAGAATCACTAACTGATTCGATTTAAGATGTCCGTCCGTCCGTCCGTCCGTCCGTGCGTCCGTCTGTGTGTCCATGTAAAGCTTGTAATCACACTGCAGGTCGCAAATATGAATATATTTTGATGAAATTTGGTATATAAGCTTTTATCGGCCATAGGATGAACGCTATTGAAATTGGTGAGAATCGGTCCATGTTCCGACCTAGCCCCCATACAAATGACCCCTTTGAAATCGCCATAAGATCCAAATTATCATATAAATCTTAGTCAAATTGGGTTTGTATGTGTTTATTACATCCATTAATCAGTAGTCCAAAAATGATCCCTATGGGAAAACTCTTAGTCATAGGCCCCATATAGAGCTGCTTCCCGATCTTCACTTAAATCTATCAAGAAACAAAAATATTGCACTGATTCTTCTCAAATTTTGTTTGTATTTATTTTTGCAAAATAGAAGAGACTTTACCAAACATGGTCAGGATCGGTCCATTTTTGGTCCTAGTCCCCATATAGATATGGCATCCGGTATGAACTTTTTCATATCTGCAGCCAAAAAAATTAATAAAAATGTCACTCAAATTTGGTTTATGCTTATTTTCTATATCCAGTTAGTTGGGCCCGAGAGATAGGGTCTCTAAACGCATAGTATAGGGTCTAGGCCGACTATAATTTTCTTACTTGTTTTTCAAGTGTTTTAGTTTAAGTATGCAAAAATAGACGCAATGGAAAAAGAGTGTCGTGAAAAAATTGCGCACAAATTTCTTCAAAATCCGTCATAATCACGTCAAAGATAGTAAAATTACTTAAAGTGTAGTATATAGAGTTTTGGAAAGATATGAAGAGACCTTGAGTGTTAAAGGGAAGAAGAAAAAAGTTAAAAATAGTGGAATACGTGATAAAAAATTGAAGCTAAAGGTACTGAGATCTCTAAAAGATAATCCAGGGTTATCAGGCCTAGTTCGTGCTAAAAAGTTTAAAACTAGCAAAAGTACCATTCGTCGAATACGCATATTAAATACCCAAACTGAACCGATAAACAGGAAAAAGTGTCTAAAATTCAAAGCTTGTATTGTTATGGATGGTGAAACATGTGTCGAAGCCGATATTGAACAACCACCGGGACAAAAATGTTATGTTTAGTCAAGTCTGGACAATGTGGCTTCCAAATACAAATAGTAAAACTGTACAAAGTAAAGCTATATGGTACGAAAACTGACTCTAACCACACTGCTCGTAGGCCTGACTTTAGATGAGTGTGTTAAAGCGCTGACCAAAAAGTGCAAGTACGAGTGTATGTGTAGGTTCATGGTTCAAACCTCACGGCCGCCCTAACTAAAAAAAATTTCTATAGAAACAATCTATTCAATTATAAAATAACAATTATCACAATGTTCAATAAATCGCCAGAAACCGGCCCGATTAAGAATACAGTGCAGTTATGAATTTTTTAAATATATGCTTTCTTCTTCTTCTTTACCACGCACCATTGAAAACTGTATAAATTTGGCTAAAAACTATTAATTTGGCAAGCCATCTCAGTTGTGGATTAAAGGTTAAATCATTTGTTACATTGTCATGCATGACGTCGAAAATTTATATTGAGAAGTGCTTAAATCAGCGATTGTTGCCATTTATTAGGCATCACAAATCTCCAAAAAAAATTTTGGCCGGATCGCGCAACATGCCACTATTCAAATAACGCCATAAAGTTGTATAAAGACAGCAAAATCGATTTTATACCGAAACGTCTTAATGAACCAACCTGTCCAAAACTTCGCCTAATTGAAAAATTCTGGACAGTCGTTAAATATTAATTAAAAATGAGTGCAGGTGTTATCCAAAATGAAGCTTCAATGAGAAAAAAGTAGAATGGATATGCGGAAGTTGCTATAAAGTTGTGCAATGTTTGATGGGGGATCATCAAATCAAGATATCGAGATTTTTTTTAAATTTTGTTTTTAACTGAATAAATGCATTTTAATTTCTGACTAGCATAACCCAGCACTCGAAATTCGAGTGCAAATTCTGGGAAATATTATTTTTTCTTTAAATTTTTTTTATTCTATAATTATGATAAATAATTTTATAAGAGCATAAAGTTATGCCAATCAATTTTAGGCAATTCCCAATTCAACACAGTGCGTGTGATATACAATTATAATGAAATTTGATGAATTGTAAATTGGCTACCTTTAGACTTTTATAAAAATATTTATTATTGATTTTTGGTTTGTTAGGCACAAGGTCATGTAGTTTTAATAATAAAAAATTCAAATTCTTTGCTTTTTTGTTTTTTTTTATTTTTTTTTATTTTTTATTTATTATTATTATTTTTGATATTTCGAACAGCATCGCTGTTCATCTTCAGAAATCTAAAACATAATTACAATTAATAACAAATAATTTTACAAAAACATTGCTTTTAAACAATTATATTAACGATTACATACATACATTGCGTTTTCAGTTTTTATTAACGCGGAGTTGAAAGCATCTATCTCCATTCACATTATATATTCAACTAGTTTTATGTCTAAGTTGACGGTATTTGTTTACTGTGTGTCTGTACAATTGAGCACATTTGTCCGTATCTGTTTTAAAGTTTAGTCTTTTGTTCGGTTGTACATCAATTATGTTTAGCATTTCTAGAGTATCTCTTCGCATAGTTATTCTCTTCTTGTAAAATGTACACATCGTTGAAATTTGGTTTATGCCCAGTCAAAGTACTGTGGGCCGCAAGCGCAGTTTTTTGCTCAATTGGTTTGTTTACTGCTTTATGATCAGACTTATGGGATGAAAGTCGCGTTTTTAGCTTTGTTTTGGTAGTCCCAACGTACACTTTATCGCAAATATTAGACCCGTCTCCTCCACAATTGATCTTGTAAATGACGTTCGACTTATCTTCATTTTCTATTTTTGTTTTAGTTTTACTAAATAATTTGTTTATAGTGTTAGAAGTTTAAAGGGCAATTTCAAATTTTCCTTTATCATAAATATTTGAGTTTTTAATTCTCTCCGAATAACCTTGGACATAAGTTACTGATCTGTAAATTTTCTGCGTGTTTTCTTCTTTCTGGTAAATTTTCTTGTTTTTAACGTGTTTTACTAACTCCAGAATTGTTTTTATTGGGAAATCATTTTTCTTAAGAATGTGAATGATTTTATCCTTGTTATCCTTATGAAAAACCTCATCACTTATATCCAGAACCCTTCTTATAAAGTTCGTTGCAGTATTTATAATTATCCTTCTGGGATGTTTTGAGTGAAAATTTATCAGTCTTCCTGACGACGTGGGTTTCTGATACCAATCTAACTTAAGTATATTATCTTTTTTAATGATGATAGAGTCTAAAAATGGTAATTGATTATCATTTTCTTCTTCTCTCGTGAATTGGATTTGTCGGTGGAACGAATTTAAAATGTTTAAAGTATCTTCTACTTTGTCTGTTTTTAAAATACAAAAAATATCATCTACGTATTTTGTTAGAATCCTCGGTTTTATGTCCATAATTTTAACTGAATAGTCTAATAGCTCTTCCATTACTATATCAGCAATGACTGGTGATGCTGGTGACCCCATAGGCATCCCTTTTCTTTGTTCATAAATATAATTGTCATATTTAAAATAACGAGTATCTTTAATACAAAAAGTAAGGATTTTCATAAACAATTGTTTTGGAATTTTTGTATATTTTTCTATAATATCCCACTTCTCTTCAATGGTTCTAATGGCTAGATTTACTGGGATGCTGGGGAATAATGAAACTACATCAAAAGAAATTAGTACTTCATCATCATAGATCATAGAGTTGTTAATTCTCCTTTTGAACTCGATAGCATCTTTAACATTATATTCAGAGTTCCTGGTTAAATTTTATTTATTATTAATAATTTATTTATTTATACATAAATTTTAAAATTCTGCACTTCTCCTCCGTATGAACTATAACTTTGCCAATTTTCACATTCCTCTATGCTCTATTATGCCTAAAAAGCAAGGTTCGGAAAATACACACATGAAACACACAATGTTCTGTTCAACAGCAGCCAACACATATCTTTATTTTCATATCAATTATGTGCGTTTCTAAATTTTCTACGGTGCCCAACACAACCATGACTGTGTTCGTTTTAATATTTCGTTATTTACACGAACATTTTTGTATCACATACTTTTTGTTTCAATCACACATAAAGCACACATTTTTGAGTGTTGCTTTATTTGAAGTTCATGTTCTGCTACGTGTAGTGAAAAAAAACACAGGACATGTACAATAAACAGGTTCGAGTTCAGTTATATTTTAAGTCGAACACAGTCATGGTTGTGTTGGGCACCGTAGAAAATTTAGAAACGCACATAATTGATATGAAAATAAAAATATGTGTGTGTTGGTCTAAGTTATGTTTGTTTACATATATGTACGAGTTTTTTATTCAGTGTGTGTTTTTTTCTGAACTCTGCTAAAAAGGGATGAAAAAAATTTCCTTCACATATTAATATATAGATATAAATTTTTCAATTCTGTCTCTCCATTCAAAAGTTATGGCGATCACAGTGAATTGCACTTTTAATTGAACTATAAAAAAGTCTGAGAATATAAAAAATACTGCAAAAAAGAGACGTGCAAAATATTTTGGATGAGCGCTGACAGCTGAAAAAGAAATTATTTAATTTTTACTTTAGATTTAATTTCCTAAGCACTTCTTCCTAATGTTTTTTTTGGTCATTTCTTTCCAAACTACTTTTTTGAAGCTGTATCTATGAAAATGTCTTTTTTTTTAAAATAAAATATAATTATTAAAGTAAAAATTTCATTGTTTCATTGTTCATTGTTTTATAAGAGAATATCCGATATACCTGTAGATTTCAAAACAATTCCTTAAGCAAAGGATGTCAAATCTAAGTAGACAACATACTTAAGAACTAAATTACTTATGATTTAGATTAACAGAAAAAAGTGACTGAATTCCATGGGAAACAAATTTTAATCAAAAAGGTCTCCATGACAATAATGTTTTAATTTCAAATATAGATATCTAACTTAAGCCTCAATAAATATTTCAAACATATTTTAAAATTGTCATAAAGTAGAGCCATACCGTGAAAATAGCCTAATTACCAAAAAATCCAAATTTTACAGGAGATAGTTTTGTAAAATTATCTTTGTTTTATCTTTAATATCTCAGCACACTGAGAAATGCTTTTGTTGTAAATTCATAAACCTCTGAAAATAAAGCTTATTTAACATTTATTAACATTTACTTATGTGAGGCTAATAATCAGTGTTGAAACATTTTAACGTTTAAAACATATTTTAAACTATAAATAGCCAAGCTTAATCTCCAATTAGCCACAGTATTCGTAGCAAGCTCTATATTTTCATTATATTAATCTCAAACTTTGATTAGCCCAATCTATCATATACCATGCGTTTCCTTAGTGCCACAATTGTTTTAGTGGCCTTGTGCGGTTTGGCTGTGTCTGGACATTCACATCATGGTCATCATGATTCTGGACATGGTGGTACACATAGTGAGGAGGTAGAATACTCAGTAGCTACCACACACGAACATCACGGAGGACATGGCGGTCATGGTGGAGATGGCGGTCATAATGGTGATGGTGGTCATGGTGGAGATGGCGGTCATGGTGGAGATGGCGGTCATGGTGGCCATGACGGTGGCCATGACGGTGGCCATGATGGTGGACATGGTCATGGTCATGGCCATCACCATGGTCACGATGACGGTCATGATCATCATGCCCATCCTAAATATGAATTCGATTATGGCGTTAAGGACACAAAAACCGGTGACTTTAAAAGCCAAAAAGAACATAGAGATGGCGATAAGGTTAAGGGTAAGTCTCTGGAAAAGAGTTCACAGTGAAATTTATTTCATTCAATTTATTCCATTTTTAGGCAGCTACACATTTAAAGAAGCTGACGGCACAACCCGTCATGTAGAATACTCTTCCGATAAAAAGGAAGGTTTCAAAGCTACTGTTCATAACTTCGGCCATGCTGATCACGGACATGGACATGGCCACCATGATCATGGACATCATGGTCATGCTAGCAGTTATGTTAATTTCAAAAAACACGAAGAGACGAAACACCACTAAGGGAGCTCGATTGTATGAATAATACGGCAAAGACTGTGGACATTAATCTGAAAGTACTGATCCCGTGTGTATCGAAACCTGGACACAATACTCAATTATCTTTAGTTTAATTATCATTAGTTAAATGTGTACATATATCTCAATTAAAAAAATTATAATTAATTAGCTTTCTATTTTACATTGTTAAACCTCTATCTTTAACTCGTATTCATGTAATATTTTATTTTTTAATTATTCATTAATTAAATGTTTTGTGAAACAATCTGAATTAAATAAATAAATAAACTGAATTATATAATATTAAATATGAGCCCTTGGATTGATTATTGATTACAATTGTATCTTCTAATTTGTATAAGTGGATAATTGGACATTGGCTAATTATTCTCTAATTGCAGTTCGGCCACGCCAATGGGACGGAATAATACTTGCGCTATTGCGAATATTATGCATACGATGTACCAAGTCATTGAATTTACATTTTTGATGTGTAAACATCTATGCGCTCACAATACAATCACAAAAACAGCGTAAGGGAAAATCGGTGTGAGGTATATGTAAGTGTATTGGTATTTATTAAGCCGAGTTCGCTGTCTGTTTAGCAAAATCACAAATCTTTTTCGTTAATTTTAACTATTTAAATGAATATTTGTTATTGACCGCTAGGTGTGCTGTGAGTTTAACATGTTCACAAACTTACAAAGTTGTTTTTTTAAATATTCAAGTATATATATTTGCTATTGACAGAACTATTTTAGTAAGCAGAACCGCCGAGTTCGCTGTCTGTTTAGCTAAATCACAAATCTTTTTCGTTAATTTTAAATATTCAAGTGTATATTTGCTATTGACAGAACTTTTTTGGTAAGCAGAACCGCTAGGTGTGCTGTGAATTTAACATGTTTACAAACTTACAGAGTTTTTTTTTTGAAATATTCAAGTATATATTTGCTATTGACAGATCTAGTGTAAGAACATTTAAATTACGTATTTATTACTTTTCTATTTGCCTACTTCCATAGATTTATTCTCGTCCTCATTTTTCTTGACATTTAACACAGAGTTGAAATTCCAGTATCTATTGTGAGTAGCTGCCTGATACATTAAAAAACTAGATACCAGGAAAACTGTGAAGAAGCCAAAAATAAACTTAGATGTATTTTTAATTACTACACCTTTTCCAATTGTATTTCAGAAAACATCAATTGAATTTCAGAAAGTATCAATTGTGTTTCAGAAAGTATCAATTATTTTTCAGAAAACATCAATTGATTTTCAGAAAGTATCAATTGAATTTCAGAAAGTATCAACTGATTTTCAGAAAGTATCATTTGTATTTCAGAGAATATCAATAGAATTCCAGAAAATATCAATTGAGTTTCAGAAAATATCAAATGTATTTCAGAAAACATCAAGTGTATTTCGGAAATTATTAAATTTACTTCAGAATATATGAATTGAATTTCAGAAAATATCAATTGAGTCTCAGAAAAATAGTCAGAACGCTATATAAAAACATATTTTTTTAAGTCTTAAACTCGGTATATCGTCACCTAAAATGCCAAAGGCCGTTTAGTTTAGTTTAGTTTATTTTTTTTTTTATTTGTTCTTCCCATACAACAAGATTTACATCTTTTATTTTATAGTATGGGAATTTTTAAAGAAAAACAAGTTACAGTATACAAAAATATTTAAATAAATTGTATAATTATATAAAGTAAATAAAAAATAAATAAAATAAAGAACTAAATAAATGAATGAGTTTGACATAATTTAATATAAAAGAATCAAATGGTAAAATTTTGATTAAAAAAAAAAAGAGAAAAATGGTTGAAATAACATTGGTGTATTAAAAACAATAAGTGACAAATAATTTAAATTTGCATTGAAAAACTAGCAGTTATTTTGTTTGTTAGATTTATCGTCATTTTTCAGACATATTGCAATTACTACTGTAATTAATATGCAATTTTTAATTTTGTTTAAATGGTGCGTGGTAGAGAAGAAGAAAGCATATATTTCAAAAATTCATAACTGCACTGTATTCTTAATCGGACCGGTTTCTGGCATTTCAGCCTTCATCAGCGATTTATTGAACATTGTGATAATTGTTATGTTTTTGAACCTTCACATACACTCGTACTTGCACTTTTTGGTCAGCGCTTTAACACACTCACCTAAAGTCAGGCCTACGAGCAGTGTGGTTAATTTCAGTTTTTCGTACCATACAGCTTTACTTTGTATTAGTTTCAGAAGATACAACTCTGTCCAAACAAACAATCGTTATTTTTGAATTTTGAATATTTTTTGCATTTATACTTCTATTTTGTTTTTGAACTGTATTGCGTTGTTGATTTTCTGTGTTTGATTTGGTAGTATGTTCCAGAGATAAACGGCATTAAAGTAGAACTGCCATTCAGAAATTATACTACGATATCTTATCGGTACAAGCTTTCTCCCTCTATTGGATCTTGCAAAGGTTAAGCGGTTGAAAAGGTATGATGGTGCCTTCTGATATATAATTTTGTGTAATAGGACTAGCACCTTTAATTTTAAAATATTATCAAACGAAATACCATATAGTCTAGTTGAAAACGAGGTAATACGATCAAGTCTGTTTAATCCATAAACATACCTTATAATACTATTGAAGGCCACATTTAGTTTTCTCTTACTAGTTGAGTCGCATAAAGCAAAAATTTCACACCCGTATAATAAAACCGGCATTAGGTAAGATTTTGCAAGTATTATTCTTATATTTAATGGAGTGGAGTGCAAGATTGAGTCACCCAAAACGTCCGAAGCATACCATACGTTCTCCCTACCACAACGTTAACATGATTGTTCCAACTAAGTGTGTCATTAAAAACAATACCCAGATTTTTTGATGAGGACACAATTTCAATTCTCAGATTGTTGAGAAAAATATCAAAATCTAGATTATGACGTAGAGTTTTCTTGTGCATGATGAGACATTTGGACTTGAGGGGATTCAGACAAAGTCTATTAGCAGTTTCCCAGTTATAAATATTATTTAAATCATCATTAAGTTTTGCTACGTTTTCTCTGGAAGATATTAGTGGACTGCAAAGATATACTTGGACGTCATCGGCGTACATGTGTTCTTTACAATACTATACATGATCTGGCAAGTCATTGGCGTACATTGAAAATAAAAGAGGGCCTAGAATTGAGCCTTGCGGAACACCTTTAGGTACATGTAGTGGTCTCGAAAATTGGTTATTAAGGAAGACCGACTGAACACGGCTTACCAGGTAGGATTCAACAAGTTTCTTTGAACACTCTGAGAAATTAAAAAGCCGACTAAGTTTTGTTGAAAGTATTGAGTGATCAACTATGTCGAAGGCTTTAGAATGATCAAGAAGGACTAAAAAGCAAATATTTCCACCATCAATGGCATGACGAATATCATCTGCAACATCTATTAAAGTAGTTGTACAAGTATGGTTTTGCCTAAAGCCTGATAGCTTTTGCGATAATAGCCCAAATCGTTTTAGGTATTCGTTTATCTGTTTATGCATTATCTTCTCAAGAGCCTTATAAAAGAATGGTAGTATTGATATAGGCCTAAACTCAGAGTTTGTCTTAGGCACAGGAATAACCTTTGCATGCTTCCATTGTGTTGGAAACACGCTGGTGGTAAGGATCGTATTATACATGTAAGTAATGTATGGTAAGAGGATAGGAAGGATAATTTTGATAAATTTAGGGTGCATGTTGTCATATCCAATTGCATTTGATTTTATGGCTAAGTGCCTCATCATTGCTAACACATTGAAAATCAAATGGATTATCATTATCAGAAATCACTAGGTTATTGATTGTATTGTGTGCAGGAGGTTGAAATTGAACAGTGGGTAAATTAGTAAAAGCTGAATTAAGTTAATCAAGAGTGAGTTCGCAAGTTTTCCTATTACTAGTTCGGCCAACTCCAATTTCCCGAATAGTTTTCCATTTCCGTTTGGTGTTAATTGCATTTTCAAAACGGTGGCCATAATATTCAGACTTTGATCTACGAATTTCACGAGTAACTTCTCTTCTAAGATTTCGATATTCTTCTTTAAGTTGAGGTAACTTAAATTTTTTCCAAACGTGAAAACGCATTATCTCTTTGACCAATCAGTTGTTTAATATGTGCTGTAAACCACGATCTTGTAAAGGTCCTAATGTTCTTCGTTATCTTAGGTACAGCAAGATCAAATAAGTATGAGATATTATTCTCCAAGAAGGGCAACTGATAGTCAACAGAAGTCATATGATAAATGGACATCCAATTTACTAAAGAAATATGTTTTGCCAAAACATTGTAATTGACATTATTAAAGTCACGATATGTAACTGATAGTGTTTCATTATTTAAAATAAAGTCATATGTCGTGAAAATTAAGTCGTGTTTCGACAAACATGAGGCCGATAGTTGGTCGTACAACAATACTTTGGTTAAATCGTTAACAAAAAAAGGTCAAGTGAAGTACTTGCTGTTGATGTACAGTGTGTAGGCATCGTGTAGTTTAATGATGTGAGACCAATGGTTTCCATGTTTTCTGAGACATAAGTGTCACACAGAAGATTACAATTAAAATAACCTGCAATTAACAAATCCATGTAGATGACCGTCAACCTCTCTAATCTTCCATAAAAGAAGTGATCACAGTATCACGGTGTGGCCTGTATATACATACTATAAGCATTTTGTTATTTTCAGAAATAACCTCTACAAACAAATATTCGATTACATCAATTACCTCACCTTCATTAGATCTGCATTTAAAATTACATTTAATACCTTCCCTAATATATATTGCAACACCACCAGCATGGTTTTACGATCAGCTCTGAATACAACATAACCATTTAAATTAAACAGACTGTCAGGCGTATCTTTTACGAACCAAGTCTCTGACACACAAATAACATCCACAGATGAGTTTTCAAATGTCAATCTGAATTCATCAATTTTGTTATTTAGGCTCTGAGCATTTATATGACACACATTAATACCTTTCCTCTGCTTAGCCAGAATCCGTACCATGTTTAAAGTGCTTTCTCCGGAACTACCACGAGCCGTAAGTAATATTTTTATTTTTTTTACAGGAAAAACATCATAAAACAAAAACTACTTTAAGCTTAATAATCAAATTTTAGAATCAAGCTGAAAAATAAAGATGGATTTTTATTTATGAAAACAAATTTATGGTAAAATAGCAGTTTTAAGTAAATGACCGTAACTACAATACAAATAGTCAATTTTGAACTTTTTGTTAGTTACGGCCTTTTGCATTTAAGTGACGATATAAACGTGTTTTTTTTTTTTCAAAATGATTACTTCAAAATCGGTCAAAATTCTATCCTAGTGTTTATGTTGTAGCTAATTAACAAATAAAGTCCTCATCTTCTTTCGATTAAAAGGCCGCCCTTGATAGTTTATTTTCCAGTGCATAACCAATAAGTCCAAGTATTGCTAAATATATACTGTGACTCCAAATCCCCAATAGAAACAATAATAACTTTTCGATATAGTAGGGTAAACTACTTTTTAATTCTGAATTTCAATAGATATTATGTGAAATGCAATTGATATTTTCTGAAATACATTCGATAATTTCTGAAATACATTTGATACATCCTAAAATTCAATTGATGTTTTCTGAAATATAGTTAAGTATTTCTGAAAATCAATTGATGTTTTCTGAAATACAATTGATACTTTCTAAAATTGAATTGATGTTTTCTGAAATACAATTAATACTTTCTGAAAATCAATGATGTTTACACATCCCCTGTGATCGGACTCACATTAATTTTTTTTTATTCGAACTACAGAAATGCCAATGCCAAAAATTTGCATTTAGTAGTATTGGAAATTCGTGGAAATGGCTACGAAAGATTTCATTAGTTTTGTAAAAGTTTGAAAAGCCTCGCTAAAAATACGAAATAATTAGCTACGAAGTTGAATTTCGTAATATATCGCATATTAATGATATTGCAGTTCCAAAATAACCAATCCAAGTGCTCGTATTTAATATTATAAAATTCAGTTTATGTTTTCTGAATTCAGATTTTGCATCTAACATTTAATTAATGATAATTAAAAAATCAAACGTGACATGAAACAATTTTTAAATAAAAAAAAAAAAAATAGGATATCAAATAGCGATTAAAATATAGAAAATAGTTTAGTAATTTTTATTTTTTAAAATTAAATTAATGAAAACTAATATAATGATAGTTCAGTTTATGTCCTGGTTGCACCAGTCACGACATCAGTACTTTCAGATGAATGGCCACAGTCTTTCCCGTAGGGTTATCACAGTGGAGCTTCTTATTTGTGTTTTGTCTCTTCATGTTTCTTGACACTAACATAACTGCTAGCATGACCATGATGACCATGATCGTGATGGTCATGATGTCCATGTCCGTGGTCAGCATGAGCATGGCCGCTTATATGAACAGTAGCTTTGAAACCTTCCTTTTTATCAGCAGTGTATTCTACATGACGAGTTGTGCCATCAGCTTCTTTTAGTGAGTAGCTGCCTAAAAATGGAATAAATTGAATGGAATAAATTTTTAGAAACACCAATATACATTGAAGTATTTTTATAGAATCTTACCTTTAACTTTATCACCATCTCTGTGTTCTTTGTGGCTTTTAATGTCGCCAGTTTTTTTGTCCTTAACACCATAATCGAATTCGTATTTAGGATGGGCATGATGATCATGATGTCCACCACCATGATGGCCACCATCATGACCACCATGATGTCCATCATCATGACCACCATGATGTCCATCATCATGACCACCATCATGACCACCATGTCCTCCGTGGTGTTCATGTTTGGTGGCTACTGAGTAGCTTACCTCCTCACTATGTCCATGTCCATGATGACCATGATGTGAATGTCCAGACACAGCCAAACCGCACAAGGCTACTAAAACAATTGTGGCACTAAGGAAACGCATGGTGTATGATAGATTGGACTAATTTAAAGTTTACTATTAATATAATGAAACTATTGAACTTGCTACGAATACTGTGGCTAATATGAGATTTAACTTGTCTATTTATACTTAGTTTCAAATATGTTTTTAATTTTATCATGTTGCAACACTGACATTGATTTTTTGCCTCACATAAGTAAATGTTAATACATGTTAAATGTGTTTTAATTTCATAGGGGTTCGAATTACCGTTACGAATTTACAACAAACGCAATTTAAACTTAACTTCGCTCTCTTAGCGTGTTTGAATATTAAAGATATTTCAAAGGTAAAGCAAAGATAATTTAAAAAAAAAAAAACTATCTCCTGTAAAATTTTGATTTTGCCAATTAAGCTATTTTCACGGTCATGGCTCTATTTTATTACAAATTTCTAATATTGCACTATTTATCGATGTTTAAATCAGAGATATGTTTGTTTTTTAGTTTTCAAAATTTTTTATTTTGTTTTTGACTCATCTTTTTTTTGTGTTTAGCAAAATTCTTGTTTAACTCTCTCAGGAAATTGGTTCGTGTAAGGTTAGAAAAAATGTATTATAGCTGGCAGAGCCTACGGTCAAGCTCGAGTACTCGAGCTACTCGAGTGGTAAAAATTAACATTTTTCATGTTTGAAACTATGTAAAACGATAAATATAATTATTTAGTATAACAACTGTATACTTTTTGGAATCGTACAAGTACTAAGAATATTATCCTGAAATTTCAATTGAATCGGACTGTGGGCAAACTGCTACTCGAAAAAGCTCCACGCCTTTCCATACAAATGTATGAAAATATTCACTTCATTTGACTTCATTTAAAAAAATTTTTTTCCAAAATACATGGTATGATTTTATATATTTTGAAGTCAGTTACACTGGTAATATTAAAACATTTTGATAAAAACTATGGAGTGGGCTAACTACTATTCGAAAAAGATCTTCCACTTTCCACTCAAATGTGTGAAAATAAGATTTTCGTATATGTTTGATGGCTATTTACAAAAAATTTTTCAAGAACACTTGGAAAAAGTTCTTAGTATTTTAATCTGAATATACAATATCTCACAAAAATAAGTTTCCACACGATAAAATAAATTTCAAATTAACATAACTTTTATTTATTATTTAAATTGTTTAATTGCTAAATCACTAAATTAAAGTACATATCCAATATTATTTAAAATTTGACAAAAGGTAAAAATAAATTCAGCCGTTTCGCTGATATTAAGTAATAAAATAAAAAACAACTTAAATTACGTTACATAAGAAAGTTTCCATGTAATTTAGTATCCACAATGTCCACCATTTCTGGTTGACATTTTTGACAAACGGTCATCCATGGTTGCAACAAGTTTCTTGCATTCCTCTGGTGAAATTTTTTTTCCAAGTTTCCTTGACACAATTTTTTAATTGTGTAATATTTTGTGGCGCTTCCTGCGAAATCCGTAGTTTCAAAGTTGCCCAAACGTTCTCAATCGGCGAGAGGTCGGGGCTTTTCATCTTCTAGGTATTTTGTTACTTTTTTGGCGGTGTGGATAGGAGCGTTATCTTGTTGTAGTATAAATGCATTTCCTATTAGTCTCCTTCCTTCCGGTATTGCCACTGCCTTTATAATATTTAAATAAATGTCGGCATTCACTTTACCTTCTAGAGTGATTAATTTCCCTACTCCATTTGTGCATAAACAACCCCATACCATTAATCCTCTTTCTGATCCCTTAAACGTAGGCTTAGTGCATTTATACGACAATGACTTCCTCTCTTTCTCCATACATGAATTCTGCCATGAGAGTACTTCAAGCGAATCATGGACTCATCTGTCCAAAGTACAGTTTTCCAAAATTCTTCAGTTTTTAAGGCATGATTTTGATAAAACTCCATTTTTTTTTTTCTAATTTGCTTTGCTAACGTAAGGAATTTTTTTTTAAATGGTGCGTGGTAAAGAAGAAGAAAGCATATATTTCAAAAATTCATAACTGCACTGTATTCTTAATCGGACCGGTTTCTGGCATTTCAGCCTTCATCAGCGATTTATTGAACATTGTGATAATTGTTATGTTTTTAATTGAATAGATTGTTTCTATATGAAAATTTTTTCTACTTAGGGCGGCCGTGAGGTTTCGAACCATGAACCTTCTCACATACACTCGTACTTGCACTTTTTGGTCAGCGCTTTAACACACTCACCTAAAGTCAGGCCTACGAGCAGTGTGGTTAGTTTTTCACAATGTTCAATAAATCGCTGATGAAGGCTGAAATGCCAGAAACCGGTCCGATTAAGAATACAGTGCAGTTATGAATTTTTGAAATATATGCTTTCTTCTTCTTTACCACGCACCATTTAAACAAAATTAAAAAAAAAAATTGCATATTAATTACAGTAGTAATTGCAATATGTCTGAAAAATGACGATAAATCTAACAAACAAAAAATTTTTTCTTCGCTTCAAAGCGTCATCTCAAATAATGTAAAGTGCATATGTAGGTATGTACAAAAACCGTACATCACATATGACAACTCTTACGAAAACTGAGAATAGTGGAAATTAGAAGTATAAATGCAAAAAATATTCAAAATTCAAAAATAACGATTGTTTGTTTGGACAGAGTTGTATCTTCTGAAATTAATACAAAGTAAAGCTGTATGGTACGAAAAGTGAAAACTAACCACACTGCTCGTAGGCCTGACTTTAGGTGAGTGTGTTAAAGCGCTGACCAAAAAGTGCAAGTACGAGTGTATGTGAGAAGGTTCATGGTTCGAAACCTCACGGCCGCCCTAAGTAGAAAAAATTTTCATATAGAAACAATCTATTCAATTAAAAACATAACAATTATCACAATGTTCAATAAATCGCTGATGAAGGCTGAAATGCCAGAAACCGGTCCGATTAAGAATACAGTGCAGTTATGAATTTTTGAAATATATGCTTTCTTCTTCTTTACCACGCACCATTTAAACAAAATTAAAAAAAAAATTGCATATTAATTACAGTAGTAATTGCAATATGTCTGAAAAATGACGATAAATCTAACAAACAAAAAATTTTTTCTTCGCTTCAAAGCGTCATCTCAAATAATGTAAAGTGCATATGTAGGTATGTACAAAAACCGTACATCACATATGACAACTCTTACGAAAACTGAGAATAGTGGAAATTAGAAGTATAAATGCAAAAAATATTCAAAATTCAAAAATAACGATTGTTTGTTTGGACAGAGTTGTATCTTCTGAAATTAATACAAAGTAAAGCTGTATGGTACGAAAAGTGAAAACTAACCACACTGCTCGTAGGCCTGACTTTAGGTGAGTGTGTTAAAGCGCTGACCAAAAAGTGCAAGTACGAGTGTATGTGAGAAGGTTCATGGTTCGAAACCTCACGGCCGCCCTAAGTAGAAAAAATTTTCATATAGAAACAATCTATTCAATTAAAAACATAACAATTATCACAATGTTCAATAAATCGCTGATGAAGGCTGAAATGCCAGAAACCGGTCCGATTAAGAATACAGTGCAGTTATGAATTTTTGAAATATATGCTTTCTTCTTCTTTACCACGCACCATTTAAACAAAATTAAAAAAAAAATTGCATATTAATTACAGTAGTAATTGCAATATGTCTGAAAAATGACGATAAATCTAACAAACAAAAAATTTTTTCTTCGCTTCAAAGCGTCATCTCAAATAATGTAAAGTGCATATGTAGGTATGTACAAAAACCGTACATCACATATGACAACTCTTACGAAAACTGAGAATAGTGGAAATTAGAAGTATAAATGCAAAAAATATTCAAAATTCAAAAATAACGATTGTTTGTTTGGACAGAGTTGTATCTTCTGAAATTAATACAAAGTAAAGCTGTATGGTACGAAAAGTGAAAACTAACCACACTGCTCGTAGGCCTGACTTTAGGTGAGTGTGTTAAAGCGCTGACCAAAAAGTGCAAGTACGAGTGTATGTGAGAAGGTTCATGGTTCGAAACCTCACGGCCGCCCTAAGTAGAAAAAATTTTCATATAGAAACAATCTATTCAATTAAAAACATAACAATTATCACAATGTTCAATAAATCGCTGATGAAGGCTGAAATGCCAGAAACCGGTCCGATTAAGAATACAGTGCAGTTATGAATTTTTGAAATATATGCTTTCTTCTTCTTTACCACGCACCATTTAAACAAAATTAAAAAAAAAAAAATTGCATATTAATTACAGTAGTAATTGCAATATGTCTGAAAAATGACGATAAATCTAACAAACAAAAAAAAAAAATTTTTTCTTCGCTTCAAAGCGTCATCTCAAATAATGTAAAGTGCATATGTAGGTATGTACAAAAACCGTACATCACATATGACAACTCTTACGAAAACTGAGAATAGTGGAAATTAGAAGTATAAATGCAAAAAATATTCAAAATTCAAAAATAACGATTGTTTGTTTGGACAGAGTTGTATCTTCTGAAATTAATACAAAGTAAAGCTGTATGGTACGAAAAGTGAAAACTAACCACACTGCTCGTAGGCCTGACTTTAGGTGAGTGTGTTAAAGCGCTGACCAAAAAGTGCAAGTACGAGTGTATGTGAGAAGGTTCATGGTTCGAAACCTCACGGCCGCCCTAAGTAGAAAAAATTTTCATATAGAAACAATCTATTCAATTAAAAACATAACAATTATCACAATGTTCAATAAATCGCTGATGAAGGCTGAAATGCCAGAAACCGGTCCGATTAAGAATACAGTGCAGTTATGAATTTTTGAAATATATGCTTTCTTCTTCTTTACCACGCACCATTTAAACAAAATTAAAAAAAAAAATTGCATATTAATTACAGTAGTAATTGCAATATGTCTGAAAAATGACGATAAATCTAACAAACAAAAAAAAGTAAGGAATTTTTCTTGCAACACGTCCATGCTTGCCAGCTTCATGCAATCTTCTTCGTATAGTTTGCGCTGACTGATGGTACTTCGAAGCCTTCACTTTTATTTATTTATTTTTGTTTATTTAAATTTGGTATCCTGTTCAACAAGACATGAAATCTTCAAAACAGAACAGGTTTAAATATGTTAGTTGGAGTTTGATTTACAATACAACTTAACATTACTGTGGCAATATTAAATATTAATAATAAAAAACAAAATATTGATTTATATACAAATAGTAGATATTTATAAGTGGCATATCGAATTTAAAAAACAAATAAAAAGTATACAGTAAAAATTTTCAATATATATTTGTTAACAGCAAGTTAGTATATGTGCATTGTAAAAAAATAAAAATTTTCTAAATGTATTGTTGTAAAATTTTCTTTTTGAAAATTGAGCCGTTGCTGATTCCTTTAATTGTAGAAGGTAAACCATTCCAAAGACGTGCTGCATGTATGAAAAACTGCCATTCAGATACCAACGTATGGTGCCGAAATTGAATTAAATTGTTATTTCTCCGAAGCCTACTAAAACGCAATCGGTTATAAAGATATTCTGGTCTCTGGTTACTAATTATTTTGTGTAAAAAAGTAAGACATCTTATTTTTAATAAGTCATCAAAATTGACACCGAAAATTTGCTTTGAATAAGATGAAATTTGATCGAACCTTCTGAGCCCGTAAACGTATCTTGCGATATTGTTAAACGTTATATTTAGCCTGGACTTACTTTTAGTATCGCAACTTGCAAATATTTCACATGCATATAGTAGTGTTGGTATTAAGTATGTCTTTACAAGTAGCAAGCGTATATTAATTGGTGTACAATATTGGGTAGGCCAAAGTGTTCGTAACATCGAATACGTTTTACCACAGGCAGCAGCGACATGGTCTGACCAAGTCAATGTTTTATTAAAGATAACACCCAAATTTTTTGCTCGTTCAACGATTTCGATTTGTTGATCATTTCTATATATGTTTAGATTGTCTGAGATTCTTGTCAATCTGTTACGCACCAAAATACACTTTGTTTTTTGTGGATTGAGACTCAGTCCATTTGCAGCTGCCCAACGAGAAACACGTTCTAAGTCATCATTCAAATTTCTACTGCAATCTTCAATTTTTTCTTTCTTGCTGCTAATATATAGCTGTACGTCATCAGCATACATTCTTATATTGCAGTGAGTTAACTGTTTAGGTAGATCAGAAGCATAAATTGAGAAAAGGAGGGGACCAAGGATAGAACCCTGTGGTACACCTCTTACCACAGGAAGGAACGTCGATGCAATTTTATTAGTTTCTATGCATTGCGAACGATTTACTAGGTAAGACTTCATAAGTGCAACAGAAGTTGGTGAAAAGTGCATCATGTTCTTAAGCTTTTGTAGCAAAACTGTGTGATCCACCGTATCGAAAGCTTTTGAATGGTCTAACAGCACTAATATTACCACGCGGCCATCATCAATATCTCTCCTTATATCTTCTGTTACATCAGCTAAAGCTGTAATACAGCTGTGTTTGGCACGAATCACTTTGTAATTTGGCACGAATTTTTGGCACGAATTTTTGGCACCGAAATTAATGGATTTGTATTGGAAATAGTGATGATTCTATCCACAACCCTTTTCGATGTAATTCTTTGTCTACCTGCAAGTTTTATAGGGCATACCCGCAAATGTTGTTGGAATACGCGAATAACATTTCCGATAGCTGTATGCGATTTTTTGAAAATGTTAGCAATTTTTCTGTGAGAATCGCCACTTTTATGCATTTCAATTATAGCCTTACGCTCTGCCAGTGTAAATTGCTTAAATTTTCCCATTGAAGTGCCCAAAAAATTATAAAAACTAATTATTCCAGGTTAGAATTTAATTTATTAAAAATCTTACAAATTTGATGATTGTTTGGTTTTATTTTTTATGTTTTATTTTAAAACGTGATATTACACAATTTAGAAAGCAAATTGTTATATTTTTATGGCCACTGAACGAGAACTAATGTTTTTTTTGCTGGAAACTTACTTCTGTAACGCCAAAAACTCAACTGATAGCAAAAAACGTGGAATATATAAACAAACCCTGAGCTGCCGCTGCTCTGCCGGCGCCATTAGTCGGCTAGATAACGGTTCTTGAAAATAAAACACATGCCAATGTAAGTTTTCAAATATTTAAAATATTACAATGCGTTATTGATATAATGATGCCATGGAAACTTATTTCTGTGAGATACCGTATGTAGAGAATATGTTTTAAAAATTTCAAATTATTTCGACAAAAATGTTGGCGTGTGGGAACTACTCGATAAAGATCGGTTCTACAAAAGCAAATTTCGTAATGTATGCTTACTTTTTACCACAAAATTTCTTTAAAAATTGTTGTACATTCCATATCAAAGAACTTTGCACTGCAAATAGATGAGGTCATGTCATGTTTTAAAACATGTACATAGTTCAATGACCATTAAGCGCATTGCGATCTCAGGTCTTAATATATAGTTACGACCATCACTGATTCGACTGTGAAAGTGTAATGCTATACGTACTACATGTAGTGAACTCCGTGGGCTAACAATGAAAAACCGGTATTATTGATTTGAAATCAATTTTATTCTTCAACGTAATCTCCGTTAAATGAATTTCACTTCTTCCAACGATCCTCTAACATCTTGATACCCTTAAAAAAACACGATTTGTCAAACTCTTCAAAATAGGTTTCCTTCTCTGATATGACTTCTTCATTTGTGGAAAATCTCTTTCCCTGGAGCCATATTTTCAACTTTGGGAACCAATAATAATCTCTGGGGGCCAAAAATATTGCACAGATTATTTTCAGTTTTGTTTAGTCCATTATTTTGTAAAAAATAAGTTTAGTTAGTCCCCATATAAATACTGGATCCGATTATAGTTTTCTTACTTGTTTTTTTTTTTAATATTTTATTTTAATATGAAATGCTTTTTACTTTTCTGTAGTCTCCATAAAATCGTTATGTAGATTGGCTGCCTGTAAATTAGCTTCCGAAAAGTTCAGAAGTTGTATATTTTAATATTTTTTAGTATTAATCCACTGTTAGATGTTTAACTTAAAGAAATATGAATAAACTGTTTCCAAAATTTTGTGAACCAAATTTAGTCAAAGATTAAATTAATGTTTTTTTTTTTGTTATAAATAAATTGTTAAAAATATTTAATATACTTTTTTATTTCTTTTTAGGTAAGTGTTTTGTAACTCCAAATTGTTATGATAATTTCCGATTTAAATGAAGGTAAGAACTGTAATTATTAGATTCAACTAGTTTTGGACGAAAATTCAGCTCATGTTCCAAGTTTGGATTAAAAATTACATATTTAAAATTAGTTGTTCTTAATTTGTTGATGTAAGAACATATTGTTGAGATAACAGTCACACACGAATATGATAGAATAGCTTCTTAAACCAACAACATAACGAATAATATTATTATATGCACCATTTGCTAAATTAAAGAAGATTTCACATTAAGTTTCGAAATAATTGAATCAAGGAACGGTTGTGCTATAAAATATAATAGTAGCAAAAACTTGAAATTCTAATATTTTGTTTTTATACCCCCCTGTTTATACCACTACGTGGTACAGTGAAATTCTAAGTGAAAAAAGTCTATTTTTCGACTGTAAAATATTAAAAATCTAATGATGCAATTTTGTAGGGAATTGTTTCGTTAAGAGAAATGCATCATTGCTTAAAAAAAAAACAAGTAAGAAAATTATAGTCGGTCTAGACCGACTATACGATACCCTATACCATGCGTTTAGAGACTCTATCTCTTAGGCCCAACTAACTGGACATAGAAAATAAGCAAAAACCAAATATGAGTGGGATTTTTATTAATTTTTTTGGCTGCAGATATGAAAAAGTTCATATCGGATGCTATATCTATATAGGGACTTGGTCCAAAAATGGACCGATCCTGATCATGTTTGGTAAAGTCTCTTGTATTTTGCAAAAATATATACAAACAAAATTTGAGAAGAATCAGTGCAATATTTTTGTTTTTAATAGATTTAAGTGAAGCTCGGGAAGCAGCTCTATATGGGGTCAAAGGGATCATTTTTGGACTACTCATTAATGGATGTAATGAACGCATACAAACCCAATTTGAGTAAGATCTATATGACAATTTGGATCTTATGGCAATTTATGTCGATTTCATATGGGTAATTTGTATGGGGGCTAGGTCTGAACATGGACCGATTCTCACCAATTTCAATAGCGTTCATCCCATGGCCGATAAAAGCTTATATACCAAATTTCATCAAAATGTATTCATATTTGCGACCTGCAGTTTGATTACAAGGTTTACATGGACACACAGACGGACGGACGGACGGACGGACGGACATTATTAAATCAACTCAGAAAGTGATTCTGATTCGATCGGTATAATTAAAGATGGGTCTAGGTCAAATATTTTTGGTTGTTACAAACAGCAGCACAAAGTCATTATACCCAAACCACATAGTGGTATAGGGTATAAAAATAATTTTTTAGCGCAAAATAATTACTTAAAAGTGCTTGGGAAAAGTAAAGCGAAAAGCGACTAAGATTTTAATGCAACTTGAGGGCCAGTATACGCATATTTGTTGTTCGTTAACTATTTTATGTCATGATATTCTTAAAATATGGTAAAATATCTTGTGATTCTTAAAAAAAAAAAAAAAAAAAAAAAAAAAAAAAAAAAAAAACAACTGGATAGCACAAATAGTTTCGAAAATATTTAAATTAAAAAAAAGCCCTTGAAATTTCAGTGTTCTCAGTTTTCTTTGGAGGAAAAAAAGGTTAGCTCCGGTGACCTCCATGCTCTGACTGCAATAAAATGGAAGAAGGGAGTATATTATTGCGATTTATAAAAAAAATCCTTATAATATTTTATACTGCTGAACAAAGTTATAAATTTTATGAAAAAAGTCACAAGAAATTACGCTAGAAATTAAGCAAAGAAATAAAGACAAAACACGTATATGGTGGATGCAGATCTAACAAGGAACCAGTACGAAAGTATCAAATATGCGCTCAAAGATTCAAAGTTTTTCGGATGAAGAAATTAAGCACATGAACACCACTAACTTGACCTTAATCAGCAAGTGGTGTTGCGATGGCTTCTCTGGTCACGTTGAATACAATAGAGTTTAGCAGCTGATGTAAGCGATAAAAGTATATTCTTAGCAACAATGGTTCCGCTTACTTTACAGTCAACTTCGCAAGAGGAATACTGGTGAAACAAAAATCCTTCTTCAACAAGGTATTGCCGCCCAATCTGCTTTCAATTTGCAAAGGAAACTAAAGAACATGTTTTAAACAAGAAATCAATTCTGATATTGGTGCTTTGAAAATACTGTAGTTTTAGCTTGTGGAGAGCAATTAAGTGTTAATCACAATTTGCTGTTTACAATGTTGGATGGCTAAGACTGCTCAGACAGTTACGCAAACCTCGTCAGCAGTCGTTTGCTACATTTGTAAAGCAAAACCAACACAAATGAACAACGTAGACGTAGTTGCAGCAAGACCAATTGATACCGATGCCTTCAAATTGGGGATTTCCTAGTTGCGCGGTCGCATCAAGTTTATGGAGTGCATTCTTCATATTGCTTACAATAAACCAATTCAAAACTGGTCGGCGCTCGAAGACGTACATAAGGCTATGAAACAAGAAAACAAAGTCCGAATTCATGACCTTATTTACGAGCTGATGAGCTTCAACAAGGCACTGGAACCTCCAACGACGGTAACACCTCAAGACGTTTTTTTCCAATCCGTCACTTGTTGCTGAAATAACTAAGTTAAAGAGGAATTAATTTAATTCTATGAAGTTTAAAAATTACACGCGGGATACGGCGAAACTTTATGTCGAAAAATACGGCTGGTATTATATGCCACTAACTGTGCATAAAATATTAATGCATGGAAAAGAAATTATCGATGCAGCTACTCTTCCTATTGGTATGCTATCCGAAGAGGCAGAAGAAGCGCGCAACAAGGATTATAGAAGATATAGACTGATGTTTTCAAGAAAATGCAATAGAATGGCAACTAACACTGATGTTTTCAACCGTCTCTTGGTATCATCAGATCCTTTTGTTACTAAAATAAGGCGTCAACCCCGTAAACAACATCTGGAATTAGATGATATCGTAAAAGAAATGATGGATGAATAAGTAAATAAGTTTCCTTACACATGTAACTAATTATTTTATTTTAGGTGATCCTACTAAATATTTTTACAGAAAATAAGTCGGGCGGGTAGTGGGTGAAATGGTTATTTTTTCTGAGTAATATAGGCGATGGGCGTGGCCGATTTGGATGAAACTTTCCAAAATTTTTGTTTTCGTAGTACAGATGATCCATGACAAATTACAAGAAAAAATTTTATATGAAAATTTAATTTTTAGTTGTATGGGCGGTGGGCGGTGGGCGTGGCTGATTTGGATGAAACTTTATATTTTTGCTATTCTACGTCATAAAACGCTTTATATTTTTTTGCACAAAAATGCATGAAGCAATACCACTGTGCGTGGTCAGGGTATAATGAGTTTGTGCTTTTGTTTGCAACTTCCAAAAATATTTGATCTAGACCCATCATTTATTATATCAATCGATCAATCACTTTTTGAATCGATTTAGCGATGTCCGTCCATCCGTCTGCCCGTCGCACAGCGGGCCTAATGTTGAATCTGGTGCGAAATTGGTCCAAAAATGTGGTGTTAATAAAATAAAATTAATATCGCATTTCTGCTTGTCACATTCCTATCTTGCTTGACGCTAATAAATTTTCTTTGTTTTTTGCAAAACAACATCGTAGTAGGCAATCAAACATGATTAATTTATTTTTACCAAAAATTTCTTCAAATTCCGTATAGACGTGTTGATTGTTTGAAGTGTTTTTTGAAGGACCGTAGAAAGTTTATGAATAAGATTATTTATTATATTTCACCCTCTAGGTATGTATTAATAATTGTTTAAATTTGAAGCATATCTATGTATTTGTTCGCTAAAAAACAGATTTAAAGGAGTGTCTATAGCAAAATTATTTTTCAAGCAAACTTGAATTTTGTTAAAGAATTTAGCTACTAATACCGCTGACTTCTCTAGATATTCCGTATGCTTTAGAAGGAATAGCTATTAGGCTTCAAAATAATAAAAAATGTGGCTGCCGATTTTTGCCGCTTTTTTATTTTTAGTCGAAATGTCAATTTTAAGACAAGAATTGTTTAATGTTTGGCTAAACGCCCAAGACAACAAAAATGAATCAGGTACCGTTACTGAATATGTAATGAGTAAAATTGGATTCACAGAAGAAGTCAACAATGAAAAATACAAAAAAGCAAAGCAAAATGTACACAAAATTGTTCACGACCTTGGCGAGAAATGGAAAAATGCGAATAGGACGAAAAAAAATTTCAAACTAAATACGAAAAATAGTTTTTGAGATCGCTGAAACGGATTCGGAAGTTGCTGGTCCCTCTGGCTCTGTTACTCATAAACCAAAAAAAGATTTTGCTGAAAAAAAGTAAGAGGACCCAACTTTTAAATGTTTCTTCGCTTGTAAAAGCTAATTTGTGTGATGAATTGGTTTTTACCAACAAAAGTCAGTTTATACAAATCTGGAGAAAGAGATGCTGCGAAAATGTTAAATGAATTAATCGCCTCTGCAACGAGAGCGACTAAAATTAAAAAAAAAAAAAAAAAAACGGTTTTCTGCCCAACTAATATGCCTATTACATATACTCCTAAAGATGCCTTGGCTTTATTTATAGACGGAGACACACATATAAGTTAATGCAAATAGGGGCCAAGAACCGAAACGCACCATGTACCATGTTGTTAAATCTGCGAAAGAAAAGTGCTGTTTCCCAGTAATATGACCTTTTCGGATGTTTCAGCACAGGTTTCTTTGCAATGTTTAGTCGATAAGACAGTTGAAAGGTCAGGAGAACTTCAAATTGACTTACTGGAACAAACTAAACCACTTGAAGAGCGATCATTCGAACTATAAGCAAATGTTTACTGATACTATTTGTGATAACTATGTCTGGTGCCTTTACAACTTAAATATAATAATGCTATTTTATGGCAAAATCCATACACTTCATCAGCACGATTTTGCAGGCCTATTAAAAATATTTTTGAAAAAGAAACAGAGCTTTAATAAAACAAGAAATTTCAATTGTTAAAAACCAGATTTCTGCAATCCTACCAACAAAAATTAAAATTGGAAGTGAAGAGATTATGGTGTATCATAATTTCTTGTTGATAGATGGAAAAGTTTTCAGCACTATTTCAGACTCGTCATCACAAACATGTTGAATATATGCAGCGACACCTAGTATAATGAACGACTTAGAGGCTATTGCAAAACTCTCATACATTGAAAATTTGTATAAGTTTGGGATTTCTATTTTACATGCCTGGATACTTTGTTTTGAATGTGTCTTACATATTTCGTATAAGCTTGATATGCAAAGGTGTAAGCCTCGTAATGCTTAGGATAAAGTTGAAGTGAAAAATCTAAAAAAGACTGTAAAAGAAAATACTAAATACCAAATGCATTTACTAGTGGATGCCACAAAACCTGGAATGGATTAAACAAATGACGCAAATACGGCTAGACGTTTTTTTACCAAACATTCTTAGCGTCTAGTGTAATTGGAGTAAATGAAGCCTTAATAAAGAGACTATTAATTATTTTAAGAACAATATCATGCGGATACACCGTAAATGTTGCAGCTTTTCGCCATTATTTATCAGATACTGCGAAACTATACTGGACTCTATCCCTGGTACTACGTACCGTCCAGCCTCCATAAAATATTAATACTTTCTGAACCTGTCTTCCAGGAAATTGAAAACAATGTAGACGGAGACTATTTAAGTGATGAAAGCAGTGAAATTTAATAAAAAATATAAACTTCGCGAGTTTCTGTATTATAAATTATAATATTATATAAATTTGTGTCAAGAAAAACGAGTGATGACACAAATCGTTTACTTACATATATTTTATTTTGAAAAGTTGCAATACGTGCCACGCCCCCTTAAATACTTCCCACATTTTTACGATATAGTGTATCATTCCATTTTCTTGTTGCATTTAAAATTTCGCATTTCTAGGTACTCTCTATGTCGAATTATACTCTTTTGCACGCCAGACTAAGTATTTGGTCCATTATGCGTCGCGTCGTCCGTGTATCCATTTAAACTTTGTAATCAAACTACAGGTCGCGAATATGAATATATTTTTTTTCAACTAGTGCTTATTTCGTGAATGGTAACACTTAGCTCATGTCTGATTTGACAGATAATTAGTTTTATCCTTCCGCTGAACGAATATGGTTGTGTATACTCTTGAACAACGCTGGGAAATATTGCGACATTACTTTGAAAATCATGGTAATGTTGCAGAATGTGTGCGAAAATTGCGTACGGATTTTGGAAGAAGAGAAGCACCGTCAGCTCCGTATTTCGTTATCTTGTGAAAAAAAGTGAAAGAAACTGGCATCCTCATCGATAAACCAAAGCGTGAAAAGCCAAAAACAATGCACCCGAGAATATTGCTGCTGTGGCAGAAAGTGTGCGTGAAGCGCCATCAACATCAATTCACCGTCGTTCTCAAGAATTGAACATTTCGGAGGCATCATTGAGACGAATTTTGCATAAAGACCTTGGTATGACGCCATACAAAGTCCAATTGGTTCAGGAGTTGAAGCCAACTGACCATCCAATGCGTTTTCGCTTCGCTAAGTGGGCCTGCGATCGACTTACAGAAGATGCCGATTTTGCCAAAAAAAATCATCTTTTCAGAGGAAGCTCATTTTGATCTTGGCGGGTATGTAAACAAGCAAAATTGTCGCATTTGGGGCACAGAAAACCCGCACGCATGCATTGAAAAGCCGATACACCCAAAACGAGTCACTGTTTGGTGCGGATTTTGGTCCAGAGGCACAATTGGGCCATTTTTCGTCGAAAATGAGCAAGGAGTGGCCGTTACAGTCAATGGCGATCGTTATCGGGCCATGTTGAACGAATTTTTGTTCACAAAAATTGAAGAGGAGGACAACATTAGTTTTCAACAGGACGGCGCTACGTGCCATACAGCCGAAGCTACACTCGATGTTTTGCGCCCTGTTTTTGAAGATCGCATTATCAGCCGCAGAGCTGATGTCGGTTGGCCACCTCGGAGCTGCGATTTGACACCGTTATTTATTTTCCATTATTAACCGGAAGGATTGTACTTTCAAATAAAAAAAGAAATTTGAGATAATATTCAGCAGTTTTTTTTTATAGCATTTTCAAAAAAAAAAAAAAGTTATTTGGCGGACCCTTTATTAAAATTGGTGAAAGTCGGAGCATGTTCAGACCTAGTCCCCATATAAATGACCCCTGTTAGACCGGCTTATAATGCCATAAGATGAAAATTATCAGATAGATGTCAGGCAAATTTAGTTTGTGTGTCTTTAAGAATTCCAATTCTTAGTCATAGCTTCCATATAATGCCGTTTCTGGATCTTCATTTAAACCTACCAAAAACAAAAATATTACACAGATGTCAGGATCGGCCCTGACATCTAAATATAGCATCCGATTTGAACTTTTTCATATCTGCAGACAAAAAAAAATTGTGCCACTAATATTTGGTTTAGCTTATTTTTGGATCCAGGACCCTCTCTCGAATCGTATAGTCGGTCCCGACCGATTATAATTTTCGTACTTGTTTGAATCTAAGTCAATTTCGAAAATATCAAAATCTTTAATTGAACTTATTTCATAAATTAATGAAACTTTTTTGCAATCAACGAAATAATATTGATACCAAATTTATTTCGTTATCGTAAATCTCTCAAATAATTTTTTATCTATTACGAAAAAATGTGACTACGACAAATTTTATAAGCTTCATAAAGTTTCAAGTTTTCGCTAAATAGGAGAAACTTTTGCAAATGTCGTATATGCTGATGTAGTTCAAATTTGACCAATCCAGGGGCTCATCGACATGTATAAAAGCGAAAGTACGTATGTTTTTTTTTTTTTTTTTTTGTAGCTTGTAGGAAGGTAAACCATTAGACCTATCTTCCTGAAATTTTTACAGAGTCTTACTGTGTATCTGGAAGGAACGATTGGTTATACAATTTTGATATTTTTGGTCGGCGTGGAATTTCCCATAAAAAGTGAACTTTTGATATCATATATCTCGAGTACTATGACAGGGAGAGCTTTGCAAATTTGTCTGATGTCATCTATTATTAATGTGAGTAGGCTGATAAAAATAAGCGGGATCAGATCAATGGGTGTGGCACCTCCCATACGAAGTAAATATTTAATTTCATTATATGTAGTACTGTAATAGTGAGAGCGTGAGTACATAAGTTAGTTATTTAATTAGTCGAAAAAAAAAAAATTGGCGTGACCGGAGCATTGGGTTTGGCACAGCCCAAACAAAGTAAATATATAATATCATATGAATGAATAGTATACACTCCGTTTCACTTGAATAGCACACTTGGCAAGTTGCATTTCATTTCACGATAGCTTTTAACAAATGAAAGTAAAAAATAATTCTTGGCTTGAATTTATAGTTAAAGTATTTAGTTTGTATTAGCAATAAACAAAACCAAAATTTCTTGAGTATTTTTCAAGTTACAGGGCTTAAATATTAAATAACCTCAAAATAGCGCCTACATTGGGTTTCATTGAATAGCACACTTTGTTCTAAACTATAGAAACAAAAAAATTGGTGTGTGCTATTCGAGTGAAACGGAGTGTAAAAGGAAAAGCCTTAACACAGAAACAAAAAAATTGGTGTGTGCTATTCGAGTGAAACGGAGTGTAAAAGGAAAAGCCTTAACACTTTGTATAAGTCCATCAGATATTAATGTGAGTAGTTAGATAAATGGGCGGGAGATTATTAGTGGGCGTGGCACCTCTCAAACCTTTGGCAAGTACATTAATTACTAATTTAAGTAGTCGTCGAAAATATGGGCGCCAAATTAAAAAATCGCCAAATCAAAAATCGACAAAATCGAATATCAAGAAAAGCGAAACCCCCAGAAACAAAAATCTTCAAAATCAAAAATTGGGAAAGTCAAAAATAGTGGAAATCGAAAATCCCTAAAATAAAAAAATTGCCCAATCGTTAAGTTTAGGAAAATTCATCCTTTTCTCATGGGCAGCGATATGTAGACTGCTCCAGAGTAGCAACACATAAAAATTTGATAATTTTTGCACTCAAATTGCAATCAAATTGTACAATAGAAACTCGTAGGAAAAATTGAAAACCTACATGTCAATAAGTGTCGGCAACTCTTAGCGAAGCAGGACAGGGCATACAAGTATTTCATATTTTAAAATTAAGTTTATTATTTTTTTTATAAATTCAGATTGTTACACATAACATTTAATTAATGATAATTAAAAAATAAAATATCACATGAGACAAGTTTTAAGGCTTTTAGGAAAAACACAATTAAAAATATGAATTAAATAAAAAATAACATATCAAATATCGATTAAAAGATCTAAAATATTAACGTCAGTAATTTTAATTTTCTGTTTTAATGGAGATGTATGTACATTTAATTAATTAATGATTACTAATATAATGCTAATTTAGTATTAAATTCTAGTGTCACCAGTCACAGGGTCTATATTTCCAGTTTAATGGCCACGGTCTTTGTCGTAATATTAACACAGTGGAGCACCTTAGTGGCCATGTCCGTGATGGTCATGATGACCGTGGTGTTCCGTTTCTTCGTGTTTTTTGAAATGGACATAACTGCTAGCATGACCATGGTGGTCATGATCATGGTGGTCATGTCCATGTCCGTGATCATCATGAGCATGGCCGCTTATATGAACAGTAGCCTTGAAACCTTCCTTTTTATCGGCAGTGTATTCAACATGACGAGTTGTACCATCAGCTTCTTTTAGTGTGTAGCTGCCTAAAAATACAATAAATCGAATGGAATAAATTTGTAGAAACACCAATATACATTGGAATCTTTTTTAGAATCTTACCTTTAACCTTATCACCATCTCTATGTTCTTTGTGGCTTTTAATGTCGCCAGTTTTTTTGTCCTCAACACCATAATCAAATTCATATTTAGGATGGGCATGATGATCATGACCGTGATCGTGGCCATGATGATGACCGTGATCATGACCATGATGATGTCCACCATCATCTCCACCATGACCTCCGTGGTGTTCGTGTTTGGTGGCTACTGAGTAGCCTACCTCCTCACTATGACCATGTCCATGATGACCATGATGCGAATGTCCAGAGACAGCCAAACAGCAGACTGCTACTAAAACAACTGTGGCACTGAGGAAACGCATGGTATTTGATAGATTGGGCTAATTTAAAGTTTACTAATTATATATACAGAGACAATTGAACTTGCTACGAATACTGTGGCTAATATGAGATTTAACTTGCCTTTTTATATTTTAAAATATATTTTGAACTTTAGCATGTTGCAACATTGACATTGATTTTTCGTCTCACATTAATTAATGTTAAAACATTTTAATATCTCAGGTGTACGAATTACCATTACGAATTTACAACACAAGCCAATTTTAGATTAACTGCACATTCTTCGTGTATTTCCATATTAAAGCTAAATCAAATGTAATTAAAAAATACTGTCTCCTGTAAGATTCTGTTATATGGCAATTATTGGTAATTTTATATTATTTTACTATATATTGAGGTTTAATTTAGACATGTGTTTGTTTGTTAGGCAAATTAATAATCTACGTTTAAAATAATCTATATTTGCATTTGTCTCATATCTAATATTTTGTGTTTTGCTAAATTTTTGTTTAGTTCACCCAGGATTTATTTTATGAAACGTTAAAAGAAGAAAAATCCATTTTAAAGGTCATGGTGTATCACTAAATTTTCTTAAATACTTTTGTACATTGTGTATCATATTTCTGTGGTTTTCTAGAATAACCGCGTATGTCATAAAATCAAAATGTTCAGGGGAGCCAAAAAACGTTATATTTGAAATTATGGGCACGATATAAAGTGTTTAGAGCTTTTTATTTAACAGTCCTGTAGATATGGGCAATAAATACTTTATATAAAATTTTGAGTCATAAATCTTCTGAGGAATAGATCCTAGAGAAGGACGAAAAAAAAACAACATGTAAATAACACTTAAAGTGTGTGTAGATAAAACAACTTATGTCGAAAACGGCGTTTTCTTTGAAAAAGAAAACTACCAATGCAACCACCCATGTAGAATATAACAACGTATCAAGAATAATGGTGACAACAAATAACAGAAATAAACACACAAGTTTTTCTAAGTGGTTATAAACTGAAAACTAATCTAAAATTATTTTGAATTTTTTTCCATTAATAACAACGTATCTCGCTATGTTTCGTTTTCTGAGAAAATAATTTGCCAGCGATCAAACGTAGGTTGACATACATCGATAGTGCTGCAAATTAATTTAATAAACATTTAAGTTACGTTGTTATTTAAAGAAAAAACTCAGAAATGGTCAATATATTTTTAAAAAAAATTTAACACATGTAAAGAGCATTAAAAATTATTATACGCGGTTATGTCAGAAAATCACAGATTTGTGTATAGCAACAACAGTTTTGGTGTAAACTTAGCACTGCATATAGTAATTCTATGATCACTAAACACATTGCGATCACAATACGTTTTGATGCAAAAGTAAGTCATTGTTTGAAGTAAAAAGATCAACTAGGTTTTTTCATGGTATTTATTAAACAAATTAATAACAAATAAGAAAATTATGGTAGGTCTAGACCGACTATATGACACCTATACCATGCGTTTAGAGACCCGATCTCTTAAGCCCAACTAATTGGATATAGAAAATAAGCTTAAACCTAATTTGAGTGGCATTGTTATTAATTTTTTTTCCTTTGAATATGAAAAAGTTCATATCGGACCGATGCTGACCATATTTGGTAAGGACACTTATTTTTGCAAAAACATATACAAACCAAATTTGAGAAAAGTCTGTGAAATAATTTTTTTTTGAAGATCGGGAAGCAGCTTTATATGGGGTCTGTGACGAAGAATTTTCCTATTGGGTTTATTTTTGGACTACTGATTAACGGGTGTAATAGATACACAAACGCAATTTGACCGAGATCTATCTGATAATTTGGATCTTATAGCAATTTAAGTCGATTTCATTGGTGTCATTTGTATGGGGACTAGGTCTGAACATGCACTGATTTTCACCAATTTCAATAGCGTTCATGCTATGGCCAATAGAAGCTTACATACCTAATTTCATCAAAATATGTTCACATTTGTGATCTATGGTTTGATTACAAGGTCTACATGGACACAAAGATCGGTATAATAAAAGGTGGGTCTAGGTCAAATATTTTTGGTAGTTACAAACATCAGCACATAACTGCAAAATATCAATTCTTAAAAAAAAAAAAAAAACAAAAAAAAAAAACTAACCTATAAAAACCAAATTTTACTGTATCGTTTCAGTCTTACTCAACAATTGTAAATTTTGTTTGTTTTTGCAATATTTTTTGCAATATTTTGTTTTTTTTTCCAGTATATTTTTAGGCGATATTTTTCAGTATTTTTTTCATCGTCGCCACAAGTCTGCCCGTAAAAGTTCAGCTCGATTGGAAGACGGGAAAAGGGTTAAAATCAAATATTTTTTCGGCAGACAAGCAGACTCTGCGAGTCAATGTTTGTTCATAACTTAAGTATCTAAATAAATTATTAATTATTAATTATTAATTATTAATTATTAATTATTAATTATTAATTATTAATTATTAATTATTAATTATTAATTATTAATTATTAATTATTAATTATTAATTATTAATTATTAATTATTAATTATTAATTATTAATTATTAATTATTAATTATTAATTATTAATTATTAATTATTAATTATTAATTATTAATTATTAATTATTAATTATTAATTATTAATTATTAATTATTAATTATTAATTATTAATTATTAATTATTAATTATTAATTATTAATTATTAATTATTAATTATTAATTATTAATTATTAATTATTAATTATTAATTATTAATTATTAATTATTAATTATTAATTATTAATTATTAATTATTAATTATTAATTATTAATTATTAATTATTAATTATTAATTATTAATTATTAATTATTAATTATTAATTATTAATTATTAATTATTAATTATTAATTATTAATTATTAATTATTAATTATTAATTATTAATTATTAATTATTAATTATTAATTATTAATTATTAATTATTAATTATTAATTATTAATTATTAATTATTAATTATTAATTATTAATTATTAATTATTAATTATTAATTATTAATTATTAATTATTAATTATTAATTATTAATTATTAATTATTAATTACTAATTATTAATTATTAATTATTAATTATTAATTATTAATTATTAATTATTAATTATTAATTATTAATTATTAATTATTAATTATTAATTATTAATTATTAATTATTAATTATTAATTATTAATTATTAATTATTAATTATTAATTATTAATTATTAATTATTAATTATTAATTATTAATTATTAATTATTAATTATTAATTATTAATTACTAATTATTAATTATTAATTATTAATTATTAATTATTAATTACTAATTATTAATTATTAATTATTAATTATTAATTATTAATTATTAATTATTAATTATTAATTATTAATTATTAATTATTAATTATTAATTATTAATTATTAATTATTAATTATTAATTATTAATTATTAATTATTAATTATTAATTATTAATTATTAATTATTAATTATTAATTATTAATTATTAATTATTAATTATTAATTATTAATTATTAATTATTAATTATTAATTATTAATTATTAATTATTAATTATTAATTATTAATTATTAATTATTAATTATTAATTATTAATTATTAATTATTAATTATTAATTAATAATTATTAATTATTAATTATTAATTATTAATTATTAATTATTAATTATTAATTATTAATTATTAATTATTAATTATTAATTATTAATTATTAATTATTAATTATTAATTATTAATTATTAATTATTAATTATTAATTATTAATTATTAATTATTAATTATTAATTATTAATTATTAATTATTAATTATTAATTATTAATTATTAATTATTAATTATTAATTATTAATTATTAATTATTAATTATTAATTATTAATTATTAATTATTAATTATTAATTATTAATTATTAATTATTAATTATTAATTATTAATTATTAATTATTAATTATTAATTATTAATTATTAATTATTAATTATTAATTATTAATTATTAATTATTAATTATTAATTATTAATTATTAATTATTAATTATTAATTATTAACTATTAATTATTAATTATTAATTATTAATTATTAATTATTAATTATTAATTATTAATTATTAATTATTAATTATTAATTATTAATTATTAATTATTAATTATTAATTATTAATTATTAATTATTAATTATTAATTATTAATTATTAATTATTAATTATTAATTATTAATTATTAATTATTAATTATTAATTATTAATTATTAATTATTAATTATAATTTATTAATTATTAATTATTAATTATTAATTATTAATTATTAATTATTAATTATTAATTATTAATTATTAATTATTAATTATTAATTATTAATTATTAATTATTAATTATTAATTATTAATTATTAATTATTAATTATTAATTATTAATTATTAATTATTAATTATTAATTATTAATTATTAATTATTAATTATTAATTATTAATTATTAATTATTAATTATTAATTATTAATTATTAATTATTAATTATTAATTATTAATTATTAATTATTAATTATTAATTATTAATTATTAATTATTAATTATTAATTATGAATTATTAATTATTAATTATGAATTATTAATTATTAATTATTAATTATTAATTATTAATTATTAATTATTAATTATTAATTATTAATTATTAATTATTAATTATTAATTATTAATTATTAATTATTAATTATTAATTATTAATTATTAATTATTAATTATTAATTATTAATTATTAATTATTAATTATTAATTATTAATTATTAATTATTAATTATTAATTATTAATTATTAATTATTAATTATTAATTATTAATTATTAATTATTAATTATTAATTATTAATTATTAATTATTAATTATTAATTATTAATTATTAATTATTAATTATTAATTATTAATTATTAATTATTAATTATTAATTATTAATTATTAATTATTAATTATTAATTATTAATTATTAATTATTAATTATTAATTATTAATTATTAATTATTAATTATTAATTATTAATTATTAATTATTAATTATTAATTATTAATTATTAATTATTAATTATTAATTATTAATTATTAATTATTAATTATTAATTATTAATTATTAATTATTAATTATTAATTATTAATTATTAATTATTAATTATTAATTATTAATTATTAATTATTAATTATTAATTATTAATTATTAATTATTAATTATTAATTATTAATTATTAATTATTAATTATTAATTATTAATTATTAATTATTAATTATTAATTATTAATTATTAATTATTAATTATTAATTATTAATGATTAATTATTAATTATTAATGATAAATTATTAATTATTAATTATTAATTATTAATTATTAATTATTAATGATTAATTATTAATTATTAATTATTAATTATTAATTATTAATTATTAATTATTAATTATTAATGATTAATTATTAATTATTAATTATTAATTATTAATTATTAATTATTAATTATTAATTATTAATTATTAATTATTAATTATTAATTATTAATTATTAATTATTAATTATTAATTATTAATTATTAATTATTAATTATTAGTTATTAATTACTAATTATTAATTATTATTTATTATTAATTAATAATTATTAATTATTAATTATTAATTATTAATTATTAATTATTAATTATTAATTATTAATTATTAATTATTAATTATTAATTATTAATTATTAATTATTAATTATTAATTATTAATTATTAATTATTAATTATTAATTATTAATTATTAATTATTAATTATTAATTATTAATTATTAATTATTAATTATTAATTATTAATTATTAATTATTTATTATTAATTATTAATTATTAATTATTAATTATTAATTATTAATTATTAATTATTAATTATTAATTATTAATTATTAATTATTAATTATTAATTATTAATTATTAATTATTAATTATTAATTATTAATTATTAATTATTAATTATTAATTATTAATTATTTATTATTAATTATTTATTATTAATTATTAGTTATTAATTATTAATTATTAATTATTAATTATTAATTATTTATTATTAATTATTAATTATTGATTATTAATTATTAATTATTAATTATTAATTATTTATTATTAATTATTTATTATTAATTATTAATTATTAATTATTAATTATTAACTGTTAATTATTAATTATTAATTATTAATTATTAATTATTAATTATTAATTATTAATTATTAATTATTAATTATTAATTATTAATTATTAATTATTAATTATTAATTATTAATTATTAATTATTAATTATTAATTATTAATTATTAATTATTAATTATTAATTATTAATTATTAATTATTAATTATTAATTATTAATTATTAATTATTAATTATTAATTATTAATTATTAATTATTAATTATTAATTATTAATTATTAATTATTAATTATTAATTATTAATTATTAATTATTAATTATTAATTATTAATTATTAATTATTAATTATTAATTATTAATTATTAATTATTAATTATTAATTATTAATTATTAATTATTAATTATTAATTATTAATTATTAATTATTAATTATTAATTATTAATTATTAATTATTAATTATTAATTATTAATTATTAATTATTAATTATTAATTATTAATTATTAATTATTAATTATTAATTATTAATTATTAATTATTAATTATTAATTATTAATTAATTATTAAATTGTTAATTAATAAATCGTTTCTAATTCGGGCTCACTTTTGCACCAAGTTTCTGTTGATCAAAATTTAATAGTTTGTCCAATATGCCTCTGCCCTCTTCAATTGAGCCATTCTATTTGTCATGGATTGGTACATATTTCATACATAAACCACATGAATTTGTTTCCATTTTGCTTGACACTCTCCCACAAATCGTTATTGCTCTTCGGGGCCCCTTGGTACTCTGCTAGCCGATCTTTTAAATAAGCCTACATATTTTCGATCGGGTGGAGATCTGCGCTCTGCACTTGGCTAATTTCGCAGATGAAAAGATGAAATTTTCAGGTCTATCTGACGGTTGGGCAATTGCTACAAATTCTCTTGCAAAATTCGAAAATAGTCTTCCTTTCTCATTATGCAATCGATCCGTATAAGTGGGCCCACACCATCTGGTGTTATATATCCCACTAATACAATTGAAAAGCTTTTATAGTCGCTTGTTAAACTGAAAGTGTAGCAAAATTTTAAAATTTTAATTTAAGGTATGTCCTGCGGTTCAAGCCTGCAAAAATAGTGTTTTTTAAAAGTGCTATAGCTCAGTCGTTTTTCAATTTATCAACTTTGTTTTTTTTTACGTGAAAGTAGACGTAATTTTCTAACTTTTTCCGTACCTGTTTATGTTTCCATGTTTTTTTATCGCCCCACACCTAGAGCGATGAAAAGGGGTACGTAAAAATTAGAAGGCAAACGGGGTGTCGTTTATCTTGAGAACCAGATGTCGTATCGAAATTCGACGGGCTGCATTTTGTTGGTAATCACGTCGGACAGGTCCTGAAGTAGGATACTTCCAAAATATGAAAAATTGACAAAACGCCACCCGCCGCATCTTTATCCGACTTCTGGTTCTCGAGAAAAACGACACTCCAGTTTGTAAAATGTGATTTCGAGAAAAACGCATTTAAATTTTTATTACAAGAATTTTTTATACTGTCGTACAAAATACATATATAGCTCTGTAACTCCAAAAATAATTAGAATTTTAAAAAATCGTTTTAGGGCATTATTTTTGAAGGACTTTAGAAGACATTTATGAAAAAAAAAAAAAAAAAAATTCGAAAAATAATTTTTTTTAACCGCAGGTCATACCTGAAGGCAATAATGTGTTTTTTGATTGACCCGTAATGAATAGTAACTGCTCTTAGTTCTAGCACTCTTTAGTTTAACATGGAGCTGTCAGGGGATGTGCAAATTTATATTTCATTTGTCACCGAACTAAATCTTTAGAACAAATTTCGTATTGGATTACTTATAAAAACTAGTATGCCCTTTCGTGCTTCGCTACGACTAACCAACACTTATTGACTTATTGACATGTATGTTTTTATAATCAATTTTTCCTACGAAGTTTTTATTGTACCACTAAAACATGTTATTTATTTTATATGTACTAGGGGACCCCTGCTGCTACGCAGCATTATATTATTTTATATTATATTAATTTTTATAATATAATGCCAAAATATGCCAAGAGAAGTTAACGTACAGTAAAAGTAAAGTTGACTGTCCACGCATAACTTTCTTCAAACCCAACGAATTTAAGCAGTTAATAGCTCAAAGGAAAAAACTTGATCCGCTGAGTGTTCTTAGACTTATGGTAACAGACTACGTTAATTAGAACTCTAGTTATAGAAGTTTGAGTGAAGGAAAATATTGAAAAAATCTTGAAAAAAGTATAACTTGAGTAAGATGGGAGTTGAGTAAATTCCAATGCTTGATGATTTATCTGTATCTAAATAACTTTAATTTAAAAAAAAATGAAGGTAATCGGCCTGATAGAACGGCCAGACGGACTGACTTTAGATTTCATAAATTCTCTTAATATATAAGATTTTTATATTTCAATGCTTGCTTGCGGATATACATACAATATTTTTTGGTATTTCGTTCGGTGCAAAAATTATCAAATTTTTCTGCGTTCCTACTCTGGAGCAAGCTAAATATTGCTGCAAAAAAAAAATCTAAAATTACCAGAATCAAAAATCGCTAAAATAAAAAAATTCCCAAATGATTTTCTAAATTAAAGGCCAGATACAGATATATACTTAGTTAAAATATAACACAAGGGAACAACATTTTTGCAGATTAAGAACTGAATGCTGTTTTACTTTTTCGACTTTTCCGATATACCGTTATGTCCAAAATTAAGGCACTTCTACTACATATATTGGAATAACTTGGAAACGGTTCATCATATTCAGTTAAAAAAAAAATCCAAAACTCGTCAACAATATTATCTTTAAGCCGCGCTTACATTGGTTTAAAATTGCCCAGCAGTTTCAGAGATATCGTGGAAGTTTTGGGAAAAAAAAAACAATTAAAAAAAATTTTTTTTTGTTCTTTAAAAATTCTTAAAAAATAAAAATGCGACATAGATAACAGGTTTGGTCTACAACCATTTAGTTAAACATATTTCGAATGAAGTGAGCTTTATTTCATTGTAAGCGGTGTACAACTTTTGATTTTGTTCACAATTTACTGAGAAAACTCAATTGATAAAAAGCGCCACGAATTTTCTTTCGTAAAATGAGGCTTGTTACTGAAGTTGTTCCAAAATATCCAATTAATATTAATTTAAAATTCAGCTTATTATTTGTTTTCATAAAAATTGTTGAACTTAACATTTAATTAATGATAATTAAAATATAATATATACATCATGAAAAAAGTTTTAAGGCTTTTAGTAAAAAAAAAAATATATAAAATCAATATGAATTATATAAAAAATAGCATATTAAAATTCGGCTTAAGGCTATAAAATCAAAAGGAAACTAATTCTAATTAATATTTTTTTAAATTCAGATATATGTACATGTCATTTAGTTAATGATAATTATTATAATAAAAAATCTGTGTTATACACTGGTTTCGGCAGTAACGGGATCAGTAGTTTCAGATTAATTGTCCACATTCTTTCTCGTAGTGTTAATAGAATCGAGCTTCTTAGTGGTGTTTCGTTTCTTCGTGTTTCTTGAAATGAACATAACTGCTAGCATGACCATGGTGGCCATGATCATGGTGGCCATGTTCATGTCCATGCCCGTGATCAGAATGAGCATGGCCGCTTATATGAACAGTAGCTTTGAATCCTTCATTTTTATCGGCCGTGTATTCTACATGACGAGTTGTGCCATCAGCTTCTTTTAGTGTGTAGCTGCCTAAAAATGGAATAAAAAAGGAAACTAGTTATAACACTGGTACGGACCACCAATTCTAATGTTTCAATAGTTTTAGCTCTTGTGTAGCAAATAAAATGAAACAGTTGTTACAATTGAGTTATTCCAGGGTCCACATATGAACGATTCAGTTGAAACTCAATTCAGTGCAGAAACACAAGTCTGCCTTGAAATCTTTTTTAAAATCTTACCTTTAACCTTATCACCATCTCTATGTTCTTTGTGGCTTTTAATGTCGCCAGTTTTTTTGTCCTCAACACCATAATCGAATTCATATTTAGGATGGGCATGATGATCATGACCGTGATCGTGTCCATGATGATGTCCACCATCATCTCCACCATGACCTCCGTGGTGTTCATGTTTGGTGGTTACTGAGTAGCCTATCTCCTCACTATGTCCATGTACATGATGAACATGATACGAATGTCCAGACACAGCAAAAATGCATACTGCTGCTAAAACAATAGTGGCACTAAGGAAACGCATTGTATTTGATAGATTGGGCTAATTTAAAGTTTACTGTTAATTTAAAGAAAGAATTGAACTTGCTTCGAATACTGTTGCTAATATGAGATTTAACTTGGCTTTTTATTCGTTTTAAACATATGTTTTAAACTTAAACATATTGCAACATATACATTGATTTTTCGCCCCAAATAAGTAAATGTTAATAATTGTGTACGAATTACCGTTACGAATTTACAACAAAAGCAATTTTAGCTTAGCTGGACTCTCTTAGTGTGTCATCCTATTAAAGATAAGTAAAAGATGAAGAAAAGATAAAGCAAATATAATTAAAAACAAAAAACAAAAAGTATCTCCTGTAAAATTTTAATTGTGCCAATTAAGCTATTTTCACGGTCATGGCTCTATTTCATTAAGATTTTCTAGTAATTTTTCCAACCGAATTTCGATGAAGCTAATAACCAAATTTTGAGATAATTGCGATTAAAATTCTATTGTCTTACTAGTAAATTTTTTATTACAATAGAAAATTATTAGTTGATATTAAATTTCTGTTGACACAATCGAAAATATAGTTGTTAAAGCTTAGCAAAATTTGGTTGGCGAAGTTATTTTCTGGGCGTAATTAGCGCAGTTGTACTTTGAGCTACCCCAAATGATAAATTGTTGTAGTCATCAATGAATCAATGCCAGATTCCATTCCATGAACTAAATATAACAATTCATAGATCGAATTTACTTAAAACATCAGTTGCCTAAAACTTTACACGGCTGTCTCGAAAATATTATTTAGTAATCAGAACAAAATAATGCGATAGCACATGGGACTACCAAATTTCGGTTGGCCGCACAAACGGTGCGTAGAAATATTTCTAATAGATATTGTATGAAATCAATCGATAAATTCTTTTAGATACGACAGATTGGTTTTCCCCGGTATCTTTAAAAAAAAAATTATTAAAGCGGGCAACATTTTCTGAAGATATATATGTAGAATTAAATCTTTTCGCTGTAGTCACAGGAATCGTGTATAGAGACCATCTCACTGTCATATTTCGGAAATAACCCATCCAATCTTGTATTTAATATATTTAAATTCAGTTTATTTGTTTTTTAAATTCATATTGTTGCAGATAAAAAAATTTAACTTAAATTGAAAAAATAAAAATAACAAAATAGCGTATCAAACAGCCATTTAAATATATAAAATAGGAAGGGAAGTAGTTCTTATTAAATCTTATAAGTCAGATGTATGTACATAACATTTAATTGATGATAATTAATATGATGATAATTGAGTAGTACGTCCTAGTTTCTCCCGGCACGGGTCAATACTTTAAGAATAATTGCCACAGTCTGTGGCCTAGTATTAATACAATTGAGCTCCTTAGTGGCCATGGCAACTTTTCGCCTTTTCCCGACTTTTCCCGTTATGTCCAAAATTAAGGCATTTCCAGTACATATATTGGAATAACTTGGAAACGGTTCATCATATTCAGTTAAAAAAAATCCAAAACTCGCCAACAATATTACTTTTAAGCCGTGCTTACATTGGTTTTAAATTGCCCAGCAGTTTCAGAGATATCGTGGAGGTTTTGGAAAAAAGGAACAATTAAAAAAAAACATTTTTTTTTTGTTCTTTAAAAATTCTTAAAAAATAAAAATGCGATATAGATAACAGGTTTGGTCTAAAAGCATTTAGCTAAACATATTTCGAATGAAATGAGCTTTATTTCATTGTAATCGGTGTACAACTTTTGATTTTGTTCACAATTTACTGAGAAATCTCAATTGATAAAAATCGCGCCACGAAATTTCTTTCGTAAAATGAGGCATGTTACTGAAATTGTTCCAAAATATCCAATTAATATTAATATAAAATTCAGCTTATTATTTGTTTTAATTAAGATTGTTGCACTTAACATTTAATTAATGATAATTAAAATATATACATCATGAAAAAAGTTTTAAGGCTTTTAGTAAAAAAAAAATATATAAAATCAATATGAATTATATAAAAAATAGCATATTAAAATTCGGCTTAAGGCTAAAAAATCAAAAGGAAACTAATTCTAATTAATATTTTTTTAAATTCAGATATATGTACATGTAATTTAGTTAATGATAATTATTATAATAAAAAATCTGTGTTATACACTGGTTTCGGCAGCAACGTAGTAGCAAGTAGTTTCAGATTAATTGTCCACATTCTTTCTCGTAGTTGTAATAGAATCGAGCTTCTTAGTGGTGTTTCGTTTCTTCGTGTTTCTTGAAATGAACATAACTGCTAGCATGACCATGGTGACCATGATCATGGTGGCCATGTTCATGTCCATGCCCGTGATCAGCATGAGCATGGCCGCTTATATGAACAGTAGCTTTGAAACCTTCCTTTTTATCGGCAGTGTATTCTACATGACGAGTTGTGCCATCAGCTTCTTTTAGTGTGTAGCTGCCTAAAAATGGAATAAAAAAGGAAACTAGTTATAACACTGGGACGGACAACCAAATCTAATGTTTCAATGACTTTAGCTCTTGTGTAGCAAATAAAATAAAACAGTTGCCACAACTGAGTTATTCCAGGGTCCACATATGAACGATTCAGTTGAAACTCAATTCAGTGCAGAAACACAAGTCTGCCTTGAAATCTTTTTTAAAATCTTACCTTTAACCTTATCACCATCTCTATGTTCTTTGTGGCTTTTAATGTCGCCAGTTTTTTTGTCCTCAACACCATAATCGAATTCATATTTAGGATGGGCATGATGATCATGACCGTGATCGTGTCCATGATGATGTCCACCATCATCTCCACCATGACCTCCGTGGTGTTCATGTTTGGTGGTTACTGAGTAGCCTATCTCCTCACTATGTCCATGTACATGATGAACATGATACGAATGTCCAGACACAGCAAAAATGCATACTGCTGCTAAAACAATAGTGGCACTAAGGAAACGCATTGTATTTGATAGATTGGGCTAATTTAAAGTTTACTGTTAATTTAAAGAAAGAATTGAACTTGCTTCGAATACTGTTGCTAATATGAGATTTAACTTGGCTTTTTATTCGTTTTAAACATATGTTTTAAACTTAAACATATTGCAACATATACATTGATTTTTCGCCCCAAATAAGTAAATGTTAATAATTGTGTACGAATTACCGTTACAAAAGCAATTTTAGCTTAGCTGGACTCTCTTAGTGTGTTATCCTATTAATGATAAGTAAAAGATGAAGAAAATATAAAGCAAATATAATTAAAAACAAAAAACAACAAGTATCTCCTGTAAAATTTTAATTGTGCCAATTAAGCTATTTTCACGGTCATGGCTCTATTTCATTAAGATTTTCTAGTAATTTTTCCAACCGAATTTCGATGAAGCTAATAACCAAATTTTGAGATAATTGCGATTAAAATTCTATTGTCTTACTAGTAAATATTTTATTACAATAGAAAATTATTAGTTGATATTAAATTTCTGTTCACACAATCGAAAATATAGTTGTTAAAGCTTCGAAAAATTCGGTTGGCGAAGTTATTTTCTGGGCGTAATTACCGCAGTTGTACTTTGAGCTACCCCAAATGATAAATTGTTGTAGTCATCAATGAATAAATGCCAGATTCCATTGCATGAACTAAATATAACAATTCATAGATCGAATTTACTTAAAACATCAGATGCCTAAAACTTTACACGGTTGTCTCGAAAATATTTAATAATCAGAACAAAATAATGCGATAGCACATGGGAATACCAAATTTCGGTTGGCCACAAAATCGGTGCGTAGAACTATTTCTATTAGATATTGTATTAAATCAATCGATAAAAACTTTAAGATCGAACAAATTGGTTTCCCCGCTGTCTTAAAAAAAAATCTTAAATTATCTAAAGATAAATATGTAGAATTTTTGTAAATCGGTTGCGAAAAATATCAACATTTTGAAATTAAATTTTTTTCATAAATTAATAAAATTTTTTTTTGTATTTAACGAAATAATAATGATTTTGTTAGTTCGTAAAATTTTAAAAGACTTCACTAAAAATATTTTCATAAAATAAAAAAAAAATTTTCTGTTATGAATATTTTCATAAATGATGTCGCATGATTTTTTTCGCTGTAGTCACATGAATCGTATAAGGAGACCATTTCGCTGTCATATTTTGAAAATAACACATCCAATCTTGTATTTAATATATTGAAATTCAGTTTATTTGTTTTTTAAATTCATATTGTTGCAGATAAAAAAATTTAACTTAAATTGAAAAAATAAAAATAACAAAATAGCGTATCAAACAGCCATTTAAATATATAAAATAGGAAGGGAAGTAGTTCTAATTAAATCTTATAAGTCAGATGTATGTACATAACATTTAATTGATGATAATTAATATGGTGATAATTGAGTAGTACGTCCTAGTTTCACCCGGCACGGGTCAATACTTTAAGAATAATTGCCACAGTCTGTGGCGTAGTATTAATACAATTGAGCTCCTTAGTGGCCATGGCAACTTTTCGACTTTTCCCGACTTTTCCCGTTATGTCCAAAATTAAGGCATTTCCAGTACATATATTGGAATAACTTGGAAACGGTTAATCATATTCAGTAAAAAAAATCCAAAACTCGTCAACAAAATTACCTGTAAGCCTTGCTTGCATTGGTTTTAAATTGCCCAGCAGTTTCAGAGATATCGTGGAGGTTTTGGAAAAAAGGAACAATTAAAAAAAAAAAATTTTTTTTTTGTTCTTTAAAAATTCTTAGAAAATAAAAATGCGATATAGATAACAGGTTTGGTCTACAAGCATTTAGTTAAACATATTTCGAATGAAATGAGCTTTATTTCATTGTAATCGGTGCACAACTTTTGATTTTGTTCACAATTTTACTGAGAAAACTCAATTGAAAAAATCGCGCCACGAAATTTCTTTCATAAAATGGGGCTTGTTACTGAAATTGTTCCAAAATATCCAATTAATATTAATATAAAATTCAGCTTATTATATGTTTTAATTAAGATTGTTGCACTTAACATTTAATTAATGATAATTAAAATATAATATATACATCATGAAAAAAGTTTTAAGGCTTTTAGTAAAAAAAAAAAAAAAATATATATATAAAATCAATATGAATTATATAAAAAATAGCATATTAAACAAAAAATGGCTTAAGGCTATAAAATCAAAAGGAAACTAATTCTAATTAATATTTTTTTAAATTCAGATATTTGTACATGTCATTTAGTTAATGATAATTATTATAATAAAACATCTGTGTTATACACTGGTTTCGGCAGTAACGGGATCAGTAGTTTCAAATTAATTGTCCACATTCTTTCTCGTAGTGTTAATAGAATCGAGCTTCTTAGTGGTGTTTCGTTTCTTCGTGTTTCTTGAAATGAACATAACTGCTAGCATGACCATGGTGACCATGATCATGGTGGCCATGTTCATGTCCATGCCCGTGATCAGCATGAGCATGGCCGCTTATATGAACAGTAGCTTTGAAACCTTCCTTTTTATCGGCAGTGTATTCTACATGACGAGTTGTGCCATCAGCTTCTTTTAGTGTGTAGCTGCCTAAAAATGGAATAAAAAAGGAAACTAGTTATAACACTGGGACGGACAACCAAATCTAATGTTTCAATGACTTTAGCTCTTGTGTAGCAAATAAAATAAAACAGTTGCCACAACTGAGTTATTCCAGGGTCCACATATGAACGATTCAGTTGAAACTCAATTCAGTGCAGAAACACAAGTCTGCCTTGAAATCTTTTTTAAAATCTTACCTTTAACCTTATCACCATCTCTATGTTCTTTGTGGCTTTTAATGTCGCCAGTTTTTTTGTCCTCAACACCATAATCGAATTCATATTTAGGATGGGCATGATGATCATGACTGTGATCGTGGCCATGATGATGTCCACCATCATCTCCACCATGACCTCCGTGGTGTTCATGTTTGGTGGTTACTGAGTAACCTATCTCCTCACTATGTCCATGTCCATGATGAACATGATACGAATGTCCAGACACAGCCAAACTGTATACGGCTACTAAAACAATTGTGGCACTAAGGAAACGCATTGTATTTGATAGATTGGGCTGATTTAAAGTTTACTGTTAATGTAAAGAAAGAATTGAACTTGCTTCGAATACTGTTGCTGACATGAGATTTAACTTGGCTTTTTATTCGTTTTAAACATATGTTTTAAACTTAAACATATTGCAACATATACATTGATTTTTCGCCCCAAATAAGTAAATGTTAACAATTGTGTACGAATTACCGTTACGAATTTACAACAAAAGCAATTTTAGCTTAGCTGGACTCTCTTAGTGTGTTATCCTATTAAAGATAAGTAAAAGATGAAGAAAATATAAAGCAAATATAATTAAAAACTAAAAAGATTTTCTAGTAATTTTTCCAACCGAATTTCGATGAAGCTAATAACCAAATTTTGAGATAATTGCGATTAAAATACTATTGTCTTACTAGTAAATATTTTATTACAATAGAAAATGATTAGTTGATATTAAATTTGTTGTTATATAGTTGTTAAAGTTTAGAAAAATTCGGTTGGCGAAGTTTTTTTTTTGGGCGTAATTACCGCAATTATCTCAAAATTTGGTTATTAGCTTCATCGAAATTCGGTTGGAAATAAATTTGGTAATCACAATGTATCTGTTTTCTGTGTACATATAGAACAAGACGCTTAACTAATTATTTGTTGGATAACTATTGGCTGCATTTATTGTATCAGTTGGTGATAATTAAGATCTCATTTATGCCTTTCTAGGTATACACATTTTAAGTGGGGAAAATAAAATATCCGACATATCATGGTGTCACCGTAGAGAACTATACATTGATATCTTTACGGGAATCGAAGTTATTTTCGGTCACATGAAAATGGACGTGATATTTTGAAAATTTTCCGCCAATAATGGTATGTTTCATTAGAAAATACTACTGCTGCATAATGGATGACGAAACGTATGTACGTAGTGATTTTTCGCAGAATCCAGGTCAAATTGCCGAAACAAAAAAAATCCTGTAATAAGCAGTTGCAGCAAAAGGAGGAAGTCATTTTTTGCAACAATATGTCACTACTCTAAGAAAGCTCTTGGGTGGTACAAGAACAATACGGCGGTTTTTGTAACAAGGGAGGCAAATTCTCGAAAGTGTCCAGAACTGAAGTAACTAGAAAGATCTTGGACAACCCGACAAATAGCTATAGGCCTTTTATGCTTTTAACTTCAGTTTTTATTGTAAAAACTGGTTAGTTGTAACGTGCCTCAGGCGCCATTTAAAAAATAAATAACACTTAATAAATACGAAATATTTATTATAAATGAATATTTTTTAATATTGTGACTTGTGAATATAAAGTTATTCACAAATTTTTACACTTTTCATATGAGGTATCGGGACTAAGGGGGCATGCACAATGTCAATCGTTTTGCTCTACGATGACGCTTAATTTTCGAGATATAACCGATTTTATGTTCTGCGCAAAAAGTTTAAGTTATTTTCAAAACGGGTGCAAAATTTTAACCATTTTGTTCTGCAACATCAAGTTGTCGATTTTTGCCTTGGCAACCGTGATAATAGTTCGGGGCAGAGTCTCTTTGGGTTTTACGTGTATTCCTGTCTTGACGACTTAACCACACGGTGGTTTTAGCACATGGAAGATACTATGCGTCTTGCCTTCGCCCCTTCCTTAGATGGTAGCAAACTAGGAGAATTGTTTTGGCAAAACTCCTTCCTTTGCTATTGGGTTGGCCCGATCTAAAAGCCTATGGTTGGTTGAAATGCAACTCCACATCGAACTGTGTTCTTCCCGCGCTTTTGGGCTACCACAGCCACCACGAAACTCCCCGAAGGGCCGTTCCCATAAAAGCTATTTAAGGGTACAACACGTTGTCCTCGGTCATCGGCAGCAATTTCAAAAACACATACTTCCAATAACCGTCCATTTGTCTACTACATTCGTTCTTTACTAGCTGTTATTATCAGGTGGCCCTGATATGTACAACGTTCATCACCAACATTTCAACCGACTTCCGTTTCGTCCGCGAAACACTGTATTGTCGAATGACTCAAGCGTTCTTGGACTCATCTTCCATCCAACCCTCTTGCCTACTTATTCTACTGCATTCTCAGCTCCGAACTTTTCGACTCATGCCTACCTCCGTCTACTACGCTCCGAACTTACTAATCGGCGCCATCATGCTAGATGATGCGTACGCCAACTTTCGGTAATTCGCTTTTCAACTGGTCTCCGACTTGTCTTGGACGCTGTATTGACATACGCGTCTGTCTCAAACGCCTTCGACTTGTCTTCGACCCACACTCTCGCTCCATTCCTCCGTCATGGTATCTTGTCAGGACAACTGACGCACCCACACCCGGTCTCCTTTCGCTCATGTACCTTCTTACCATCTTACCTACATTACTTCATTCCCTTTGGGACAACTACACAATTATGGGATGTGAGAACCATTTCATCTGGTAGGTTTTGACACCTCCAGTTTTGTGTTTTTGCTTATGCTGTCTTTGAGTATGAAGACGCCGTGAGGTAACCTTGGGCTTGATAGCTTACCCGTGGTACCTATTTATAGCCTCAGGTAAGGCTTCGCAGCCAGTCTGGCCACATACTAGCCACTACCAAGTTATTCTCCAAAAAGAATAGTACTTGGCGGACCTGACCTTAACCTTTAGCCGCTATGAATAATCACCAGAATTAACTGGCTTTGCCTAGCGTTGCCCGGGAGCACCACCTGGAGGTAGGTTATAGGCATGGGCGAATTATCAACCGTCACTGGCGGACCAGTAACTTTATGATACAACTTTGCTCCCAATAGTTCGGGGCAATAGTAAAACCATTTTTCTCCATGACCACTCTACGTTTTCGAAATACAAGTGAGTGATTTAATGTGATGAATGTAATAAGTACAGCGTGACACATTCACCGAATCAGCGAGTCGTGTCAGTCGAAGTAAACAACAATGTTGCAATACTCAACAGACAAAAGATGAGTAAAACAAAAAAAAAAAAAGTTCCAAAATAACAAACAACCAAATTTCTGATTCAAGCGTCGATAAATAAATACTCAAAAATTACTAGAAAATCTTAATGAAATAGAGCCATGACCGTGAAAATAGCTTAATTGGCACAATTAAAATTTTACAGGAGATACTTTTTTTTTGTTTTTAATTATATTTGCTTTATATTTTCTTCATCTTTTACTTATCATTAATAGGATAACACACTAAGAGAGTCCAGCTAAGCTAAAATTGCTTTTGTTGTAAATTCGTAACGGTAATTCGTACACAATTATTAACATTTACTTATTTGGGGCGAAAAATCAATGCATATGTGGCAATATGTTTAAGTTTAAAACATATGTTTAAAACGAATAAAAAGCCAAGTTAAATCTCATATTAGCAACAGTATTCGAAGCAAGTTCAATTCTTTCTTTACATTAACAGTAAACTCTAAATTAGCCCAATCTATCAAATACAATGCGTTTCCTTAGTGCCACTATTGTTTTAGCAGCAGTATGCATTTTTGCTGTGTCTGGACATTCGTATCATGTTCATCATGGACATGGACATAGTGAGGAGATAGGCTACTCAGTAACCACCAAACATGAACACCACGGAGGTCATGGTGGAGATGATGGTGGACATCATCATGGCCACGATCACAGTCATGATCATCATGCCCATCCTAAATATGAATTCGATTATGGTGTAGAGGATAAAAAAACTGGCGACATTAAAAGCCACAAAGAACATAGAGATGGTGATAAGGTTAAAGGTAAGATTTTAAAAAAGATTTCAAGGCAGACCTGTGTTTCTGCACTGAATTGAGTTTCAACTGAATCGTTCATATGTGGACCCTGGAATAACTCAATTGTAACAACTGTTTCATTTTATTTGCTACACATGAGCTAAAACTATTGAAACATTAGAATTGGTGGTCCGTCTCAGTGTTATAACTAGTTTCCTTTTTTATTCCATTTTTAGGCAGCTACACACTAAAAGAAGCTGATGGCACAACTCGTCATGTAGAATACACGGCCGATAAAAACGAAGGTTTCAAAGCTACTGTTCATATAAGCGGCCATGCTCATGCTGATCACGGGCATGGACATGGACATGATCATGACCACCATGGTCATGCTAGCAGTTATGTTCATTTCAAGAAACACGAAGAAACGAAACACCACTAAGAAGCTCGATTCTATTAACACTACAAGAAAGAATGTAGGCAATTAATCTGAAACTACTGATCCCGTTACTGCCGAAACCAGTGAATAACACAGATTTTTTATTATAATAATTATCATTAACAAAATGACATGTACATATATCTGAATTTAAAAAAATATTAATTAGAATTAGTTTCCTTTTGATTTTATAGCCTTAAGCCGAATTTTAATATGCTATTTTTTATATAATTCATATTGATTTTTATATATATATATATATATATTTTTTTTTACTAAAAGCCTTAAAACTTTTTTCATGATGTATATATTATATTTTAATTATCATTAATTAAATGTTAAGTGCAACAATCTTAATTAAAACATATAATAAGCTGAATTTTATATTAATATTAATTGGATATTTTGGAACAACTTCAGTAACAAGCCTCATTTTACGAAAGAAAATTCGTGGCGCGATTTTTATCAATTGAGATTTCTCAGTAAATTGTGAACAAAATCAAAAGTTGTGCACCGATTACAATGAAATAAAGCTCACTTCATTCGAAATATGTTTAACTAAATGCTTGTAGACCAAACCTGTTATCTATGTCGCATTTTTATTTTTTAAGAATTTTTAAAAAAGGTTTTTTCCAAAACCTCCACGATATCTCTGAAACTGCTGGGCAATTTAAAACCAATGTAAGCACGGCTTACTTATGGCCCTATGCTCCTTATAGGAACGACGGGAATTTATTATTATTATTTAAAGGTAATATTGTTGACGAGTTTTGGATTTTTTTTTAACTGAATATGATGAACCGTTTCCAAGTTATTCCAATATATGTACTGGAAATGCCTTAATTTTGGACATAACGGGAAAAGTCGAAAAGTTGCCATGGCCACTAGGGAGCTCAATTGTATTAATACTACGCCACAGACTGTGGCAATTTTTCTTAAAGTATTGACCCGTGCCGGGTGTAACTAGGACGTACTACTCAATTATCATCATATTAATTATCATCAATTAAATGTTATGTACATACATCTGACTTATAAGATTTAATTAGAACTACTTCCCTTCCTATTTTATAGCTTTAAAGACCTGTTTGATACGCTATTTTGTTATTTTTATTTTTTTAATTTAAGTTAAATTTTTTTATCTGCAACAATATGAATTTAAAAATCAAATAAACTGAATTTCAATATATTAAATACAAGATTGGATGTGTTATTTTCAAAATATGACAGTGAAATGGTCTCCTTATACGATTCTTGTGGCTACAGCGAAAAAAATCATGCGACATCATTTATGAAAAAATTCATAACAGAAAATTTTTTTTTATTTTATGAAAATATTTTCTTTTAAAATTTTACGAACTAACAAAATCATTATTATTTTGTTAAATACAAAAAAAAAATTTATTAATTTATGAAAAACATTTATTTTCAAAATGTGGATATTTTTCGCAACCGATTTACAAAAATTCTACATATTTATCTTCAGATAATTTAAGATTTTTTTTTAAGACAGCGGGGAAACCAATTTCTTCGGTCTTAAAGTTTTTATCGATTGATTTAATACAATATCTAATAGAAATAGTTCTACGCACCGATTTTGTGGCCAACCGGAATTTGGTATTCCCATGTGCTATCGCATTATTTTGTTCTGATTACTAAATAATATTTTCGAGACAACCGTGTAAAGTTTTAGGCATCTGATGTTTTAAGTAAATTCGATCTATGAATTGTTATATTTAGTTCATGCAATGGAATCTGGCATTTATTCATTGATGACTACAACCATTTATCATTTGGGGTAGCTCAAAGTACAACTGCGGTAATTACGCCCAGAAAATAACTTCGCCAACCGAATTTTTCTAAGCTTTAACAACTATATTTTCGATTGTGTCAACAGAAATTTAACATCAACTAATCGCTTTCTTCTATTGTAAAATATTTAATGGAAAGACAACAGAATTGGAACCGTAGTCACCTCATAATTTGGTTATTAGCTTCATCGAAATTCGGTTGGAAATAAATTTAGAAATCACAATGTATCTGTTTTCTGTGTACATAGAGAACAACACGCTTCACTAATTATTTGTTGGATAACTATTGGCTGCATTTATTGTATCAGTTGGTGATAATTAAGATCTCATTTATTCCTTTCTAGGTATACACATTTTAAGTGGGGAAAATAATATATTCGACACATCATGGTGTCACCGGAGAGAACTATACATTGATATCTTTACGGGAATCGAAGTTATTTTCGGTCACATGAAAATGGACGTGATATTTTGAAAATTTTCCGCCAATAATGGTATGTTTCATTAGAAAATACTACTGCTGCACAATGGATGACGAAACGTATGTACGTAGTGATTTTTCGCAGAATCCAGGTCAAATTGCCGAAAAATAAATCCTGTAATAAGCAGTTGCGGCAAAAGGAGGAAGTCATTTATTGCAACAGTATGTCACTACTCTAAGAAAGCTCTTGGATGGTACAAGAACAATACGGCGGTTTTTGTAACAAGGGAGGTAAATTCTCCAAACTATCCAGAACTGAAGTAACTAGAAAGATCTTGGACAACCCGACAAATAGCTATAGGCCTTTTATGCTTTTAACTTCAGTTTTTATTGTAAAAACTGATTAGTTGTAACGCGCCTCAGGCGCCATTTAAAAAATAAATAACACTTAATAAATACGAAATATTTATTATAAATGAATATTTTTTAATATTGTGACTTGTGAATATAAAGTTATTCACAAATTTTTACACTTTTCATATGAGGTATCGGGAATAAGGGGGCATGCACAATGTCAATCGTTTTGCTCTACGATGACGATTAATTGTACCCTATACCACTATGTGGTTTGGGTATAATGACTTTGTGCTGCTGTTTGTAACAACCAAAAATATTTGACCTAGACCCATCTTTAATTATACCGATCGAATCAGAATCACTTTCTGAGTTGATTTAACAATGTCCGTCCGTCCGTCCGTCCGTCCATCTGTGTGTCCATGTAAAGTTTGTAATCAAACTGCAGGTCGCAAATATGAATATATTTTGATGAAATTTGGTATATAAGCTTCTATCGGCCATGGGATGAACGCTATTGAAATTGGTGAGAATCGGTCCATGTTCAGACCTAGCCCCCATACAAATTACCCCAATGAAATCGACATAAATTGCCATAAGATCCAAATTGTCATATAGATCTTACTCAAATTGGGTTTGTATGCGTTCAATACATCCATTAATGAGTAGTCCAAAAATGATCCCTTTGGCCCCATATAGAGCTGCTTCCCGATCTTCACTTAAATCTATTAAAAAATAAAAATATTGCACTGATTCTTCTCAAATTTTGTTTGTATATAGTTTTGCAAAATACAAGAGACTTTACCAAACATGGTCAGGATCGGTCCATTTTTGGACCTAGTCCCCATATAGATGTATCATCCGATATGAACTTTTTCATTTCTGCAACCAAAAAATTAATAAAAATCCCACTCAAATTTGGTTTTTGCTTATTTTCTATGTCCAGTTAGTTGGGCCTAAGAGATACGGTTTCTAAACGCATGGTATAGGGTATCGTATAGTCGGTCTAGACCGACTATAATTTTCTTACTTGTTTTCGAGATATAACCGATTTTATGTTCTGCGCAAAAAGTTTAAGTTATTTTCAAAACGGGTGCAAAATTTTAACCATTTTGTTCTGCAACATCAAGTTGTCGATTTTTGCTTTGGCAACCGTGATAATAGTTCGGGGCAATAGTAAAACGATTTTTCTCCATGACCACTCTACGTTTTCGAAATACAAGTAAGTGATTTAATGTGATGAATGTAATAAGTACAGCGTGACAAGTTCACCGAATCAGCGAGTCGTGTCAGTCGAAGTAAACAACAATGTTGCAATACTCAACAGACAAAAGATGAGTAAAACAAAAAAAAAAAGATCAAAAATAACAAACAACCAAATCTCTGATTCAAGCGTCGATAAATAAATACTCAAAAATTACTAGAACATCTTAATGAAATAGAGCCATGACCGTGAAAATAGCTTAATTGGCACAATTAAAATTTTACAGGAGAGACTTTTTGTTTTTTGTTTTTAATTATATTTGCTTTATCTTTTCTTCATCTTTTACTTATCATTAATAGGATAACACACTAAGAGAGTTCAGCTAAGCTAAAATTGCTTTTGTTGTAAATTCGTAACGGTAATTCGTACACAATTATTAACATTTACTTATTTGGGGCGAAAAATCAATGTATATGTTGCAATATGTTTAAGTTTAAAATATATGTTTAAAACGGATAAAAAGCCAAGTTAAATCTCATGTCAGCAACAGTGTCCGAAGCAAGTTCAATTCTTTCTTTACATTAACAGTAAACTTTAAATTAGCCCAATCTATCAAATACAATGCGTTTCCTTAGTGCCACTATTGTTTTAGCAGCAGTATGCATTTTTGCTGTGTCTGGACATTCGTATCATGTTCATCATGTACATGGACATAGTGAGGAGATAGGCTACTCAGTAACCACCAAACATGAACACCACGGAGGTCATGGTGGAGATGATGGTGGACATCATCATAGCCACGATCACAGTCATGATCATCATGCCCATCCTAAATATGAATTCGATTATGGTGTTGAGGACAAAAAAACTGGCGACATTAAAAGCCACAAAGAACATAGAGATGGTGATAAGGTTAAAGGTAAGATTTTAAAAAAGATTTTAAGGCAGACTTGTATTTCTGCACTGAATTGAGTTTCAACTGAATCGTTCATATGTGGACCCTGGAATAACTCAATTGTAACAACTGTTTCATTTTATTTGCTACACAAGAGCTAAAACTATTGAAACATTAGAATTGGTGGTCCGTCCCAGTGTTATAACTAGTTTCCTTTTTTATTCCATTTTTAGGCAGCTACACACTAAAAGAAGCTGATGGCACAACTCGTCATGTAGAATACACGGCCGATAAAAATGAAGGATTCAAAGCTACTGTTCATATAAGCGGCCATGCTCATGCTGATCACGGACATGGACATGGACATGGCCACCATGATCATGACCACCATGGTCATGCTAGCAGTTATGTTCATTTCAAGAAACACGAAGAAACGAAACACCACTAAGAAGCTCGATTCTATTAACACTACGAGAAAGAATGTGGCAATTAATCTGAAACTACTGATCCCGTTACTGCCGCAACCAGTGTAAAACACAGATTTTTTATTAAAATAATTATTAGTAACTAAATGACATGTACATATATCTGAACTTAAAAAAATATTTATTAGAATTAGTTTCCTTTTGATTTTATAGCCTTAAGCCGAATTTTAATATGCTATTTTTTATATAATTCATATTGATTTTATATATTTTTTTTTTTTACTAAAAGCCTTAAAACTATTTTCATGATGTGTATATTATATTTTAATTATCATTAATTAAATGTTAAGTGCGACAATCTTAATTAAAACAAATAATAAACTGAATTTTATATTAATATTAATTGGATATTTTGGAACAATTTCAGTAACATGCCTCATTTTACGAAAGAAATTTCGTGGCGCGATTTTTATCAATTGAGTTTTCTCAGTAAATTGTGAACAAAATCAAAAGTTGTGCACCGCTTACAATGAAATAAAGCTCACTTCATTCGAAATATGTTTAACTAAATGCTTGTAGACCAAACCTGTTATCTATGTCGCATTTTTATTTTTTAAGAATTTTTAAAGAACAAAAAAAATTTTTTTTTTAAATTGTTTTTTTTTTCCAAAACTTCCACGATATCCCTGAAACTGCTGGGATATTTATAACCAATGTAAGCGCGGCTTAAAGATAATATTGTTGACGAGTTTTGGATTTTTTTTTAACTGAATTTGATGAACCGTTTCCAAGTTATTCCAATATATGTAGTAGAAGTGCCTTAATTTTGGACATAACGGTATATCGGAAAAAGTCGAAAAAGTAAAAACAGCATTCAGTTCTTAATCTGCAAAAATGGTGTTCCGTTGTGTTATATTTTAACTAAGTATATATCTGTATCTGGCCTTTAATTTAGAAAATCATTTGGGATTTTTTTATTTTAGCGATTTTTGATTCTGGTAATTTTTTTGCAGCTATATGTAGCTTGCTTCAGAGTAGGAACGCAGAAAAATTTGATAAGTTTTGCACCGAACGAAATACCAAAAAATATTTTATATCCGCAAGCAGGCATTGTAATATAAAAATACATATAAAATAAATAAAATGTTTTAGTAGTACAATAAAAACTTCGTAGGAAAAATAGATTATAAAAACAAGCATGTCAATAAGTCAATAAGTGTTGGTTTGTCGTAGCGAAGCACGATAGGACATACTAGTTTTTATGTAATAACCAATACGATATTTGTTCTTAAGACTTAGTTCTGTGACAAGTGATACGAAGTTTTTGAAATATAAATTTGCACGTCCTATGACAACTCTTTGTAATTTATTTAAAAACTACATTATTGCCTTAAATTAAAATTGCCTACACTTTTAGTCTAAAAAGCGACTCTAAAATCCTTTAGATTGTATTAGTGGAAAATTGTGGCTTATGATTTCCGAGTTGTAGTGGGACAGGGCGATCTTAACATGCCAAAAAGTACACATTTGTTATACGTATCCATTGGGGTCGAACAATAACTGAAACTATAAAGCACGGAGTTAGGTCTCTTATGGTTTGGGGATGTATAACACCAGATGGTGTGGGCCCACTTATACGGATCGATTGCATAATGAGAAAGGAAGGCTGTCTTCGAACTTTCCAATAGAATATGCCTCTAGCAATTGAGTTCGTAAAATTTTAAAAGGCTTCACTAATAAAACAAAAAATTTCTGTTACGAATTTTTTCATAAAATGTAGCATGTTTTTTTTCGGTGTAGTCACAGGAATCGTGTAAAGAGACCATCTCACTGTCATATTTCGGAAATAACCCATCCAATCTTGTATTTAATATATTGAAAATCAGTTAATTGTTTTTTATATTCGAATTTTTGCAGATAAAAAATTTAACTTAACTTAAAAAATAAATATAACAAAATAACATATCAAACAGGCATTCAAAGCTATAAAATAGGAAGGGAAGTAGTTCTAATTAAATCTTATAATTCAGATGTATGTGCATAAAATTAAATTGATGATAATTAATATGATGATAATTGAGTATTACGTCCCGCTTTCAGCCAATTTAAAATTAATTGCCATGGTCTGTGGCATAGTATTAATGCAATCGAGCTCCTTAGTGACCATGTCCGTGGTGGTCATCGTGACCGTGGTGTTCCGTTTCTTCGTGTTTTTTGAAATGAACATAACTGCTAGCGTGGCCATGATGTCCATGATCGTGATGGCCATGATGTCCATGATCGTGGTGTCCATGTCCATGTCCATGTCCGTGATCAGCATGAGCATGGCCGCTTATATGAACAGTAGCTTTGAAACCTTCCTTTTTATCGGCAGTGTATTCTACATGACGAGTTGTGCCATCAGCTTCTTTAAGTGAGTAGCTGCCTAAAAATGGAATAAAAAAAGGAAATTAGTTAGAACAGTGGGATGGACAAGCAATTTTAATATTTCAATGGCTTTAACTCTTGTGTACTAAATGAAATAAAACGATTGTCACAACCGAGTTATTCCAGGGTCTACATATGAACGATTCAGTTCAAACTCAATTCAGCGTAGAAGCTCAAGTCTCCTTTGAAATCTTTTTAGAAACTTACCCTTAACCTTATGACCATCTCTATGTTCTTTGTGGTGTTTAATGTCACCGGTTTTTTTGTCTTCAACACCATAATCGAATTCATATTTAGGATGGGCATGATGATCATGACCGTGATCGTGGCCATGGCCTCCATGGTGTCCGCCATCATGACCACCATGATGTCCACCATCATGGCCACCACCATGACCGCCATGATCGCCATGACCGCCATGTCCATGTCCAGACACAGCCAAACAGTAGACGGCTACTAAAACAATTGTGACACTAAGGAAACGCATTGTATTTGATAGATTGGGCTAATTTAAAGTTTACTATTAATATAAAGAAACAATTGAACTGTGGCTAATATAAAATTTAACTTGGCTATTTATACTTGGTTATAAAATATGTTTTTAACTTTATGATGTTGCAACATTGACATTGATTTTTCGCCTCACATAAGTAAATGTTAATAAATGTTAAATACATTTTAATTTATTAGGTGTACGAATGACCATTACGAATTTACAACAAAAGCAATAAAAGGTTAACTTTACTTTCTTAGTGTGTTTACATATTAAAGGTATTTCAATGATAAATCAAAAGATAATTTTAAAAAACTATCTCCTGTAAAATTTTGATTTTGCTAATTAAGCTATTTTCACGGTCATGGCTATACCACTATGTGATCAGGGTATAATGAGTTTGTGCAGATGTTTATAACTAACAAAAATATTTGACCTATATCCATCTTTTGCTATACCGATTGGCTCAGAACCACTTACTGAGTCGATTTAGCGACCTGTCCGTTTGTCTGTCCGTGTGTCCATGTACACCTTGTTATCAAACAACGGGTCATAAATATGAATATATATTTTTTTATATAAAATTTGGCATAACGTGATTGAATTTGGTGAAAATCGGAGCGCTTTCCGTCCTAGTCCTCATACAAACGACCCCTCTGAGATCGACTTAAATTATCATAAGATCCAAGTTATTGTTGCAAATCCAAATTATCATAAGTAAACCAAAAATAAACTCTATAGGACAATTTTTAGTCATATCTCCCATAAAAGCTGCATCCCGATCAACACTTAAATCTATCAGAAAACAAAGATTTGCACAAATTTCTCTCAAAGTTGGGAAAAATAAGTCTCTTTACAAAATATGGTAAGGGTCGGTCCATTTTTCGACTTAGCCCCCATATAAATTTAGCATCCGAAATTAACTTTTTCATATATGCAGGCAAAAAAAAAAAAATAATAATAATGCCAGTCAAATTTGGTTTATAGTTTTTTTATATATCCAAATGGTTGGACCTAATACCATTTCTCTAAACGCATGGTATAGGGTATTGTGTAGGCGGGTTGGAACTACTTTAATTTTCTTACTTGTTAAAATTTTGTTATAGCTTGAGGTCATTAGTTTATTTACAGAAAAAACGTTAATGTTAATTTTGTAACATTTTTATTATTATTGTTAAATCAATATTTCGGCTATAAATCCTCATCCTCAGGATCATTTAAAAATTTTTAAACAAATGTTTTCCCTTTGATTTACATATTTTTTACTAAAAATTAAGCACTATTTCCTAATGCGAGATGATGATGTTACACTCATTGTCAATCAATCATTAAAAATTAAAAATTAAAAATTAAAAATCTAAAATTAAAAATTAAAAATTAAAAATTAAAAATTAAAAATTAAAAATTAAAAATTAAAAATTAAAAATTAAAAATTAAAAATTAAAAATTAAAAATTAAAAATTAAAAATTAAAAATTAAAAATTAAAAATTAAAAATTAAAAATTAAAAATTAAAAATTAAAAATTCAAAATTAAAAATTAAAAATTAAAAATTAAAAATTAAAAATTAAAAATTAAAAATTAAAAATTAAAAATTAAAAATTAAAAATTAAAAATTAAAAATTAAAAATTAAAAATTAAAAATTAAAAATTAAAAATTAAAAATTAAAAATTAAAAATTAAAAATTAAAAATTAAAAATTAAAAATTAAAAATTAAAAATTAAAAATTAAAAATTAAAAATTAAAAATTAAAAATTAAAAATTAAAAATTAAAAATTAAAAATTAAAAATTAAAAATTAAAAATTAAAAATTAAAAATTAAAAATTAAAAATTAAAAATTAAAAATTAAAAATTAAAAATTAAAAATTAAAAATTAAAAATTTAAAATTTAAAATTAAAAATTAAATATTAAAAATTAAAAATTAAAAATAAAAAATTAAATTAAAAATTAAAAATTAAAAATTAAAAATTAAAAATTGAAAATTAAAAATTAAAAATTTAAAATTTAAAATTAAAAATTAAAAATTAAAAATTAAAAATTAAAAATTAAAAATTAAAAATTAAAAATTAAAAATTAAAAATTAAAAATTAAAAATTAAAAATAAAAAATTAAAAATTAAAAATTAAAAATTAAAAATTAAAAATTAAAAATTAAAAATTAAAAATTAAAAATTAAAAATTAAAAATTAAAAATTAAAAATTAAAAATTAAAAATTAAAAATTAAAAATTAAAAATTAAAAATTAAAAATTAAAAATTAAAATTAAAAATTAAAAATTAAAAATTAAAAATTAAAAATTAAAAATTAAAAATTAAAAATTAAAAATTAAAAATTAAAAATTAAAAATTAAAAATTAAAAATTAAAAATTAAAAATTAAAAATTAAAAATTAAAAATTAAAAATTAAAAATTAAAAATTAAAAATTAAAAATTAAAAATTAAAAATTAAAAATTAGAAATTAAAAATTAAAAATTTAAAATTTAAAATTAAAAATAAAAAATTAAAATTTGAAAATTAAAAATTAAAAATTAAAAATTAAAAATTAAAAATTAAAAATTAAAACTTAAAAATTAAAAATTAAAAATTAAAAATTAAAAATTAAAAATTAAAAATTAAAAATTAAAAATTAAAAATTAAAAATTAAAATTAAAAATAAAAATTAAAAATTAAAAATTAAAAATTAAAAATTAAAAATTTAAAATTAAAAATTAAAAATTAAAAATTAAAGATTAAATGTTAAATATTAAAAATTAAAAATTAAAAATTAAAAATTAAAATTCAAAATTCAAAATTAAAAATTAAAAATTAAAAATTAAAATTTAAAAATTAAAAATTAAAAATTAAAAATTAAAAATTAAAAATTAAAAATTAAAAATTAAAAATTAAAAATTAAAAATTAAAAATTAAAAATTAAAAATTAAAAATTAAAAATTAAAAATTAAAAATTAAAAATTAAAAATTAAAATTTAAAAATTAAAAATTAAAAATTAAAAATTAAAAATTAAAAATTAAAAATTAAAAATTAAAAATTAAAAATTAAAAATTAAAAATTAAAAATTAAAAATTAAAAATTAAAAATTAAAAATTAAAAATTAAAAATTAAAAATTAAAAATTAAAAATTAAAAATTAAAAATTAAAAATTAAAAATTAAAAATTAAAAATTAAAAATTAAAAATTAAAAATTAAAAATTAAAAATTAACAATTTAAAATTAAAAATTAAAAATTAAAAATTAAAAATTAAAAATTAAAAATTAAAAATTAAAATTTAAAATTTAAAATTTAAAATTTAAAAATTAAAAATTAAAGATTAAATATTAAAAATTAAAAATTAAAAATTAAAAATTAAAAATTAAATTAAAAATTAAAAATTAAAAATTAAAAATTAAAAATTAAAAATAAAAAATAAAAAATTAAAAATTAAAAATAAAAATTAAAAATTAAAAATTAAAAATTAAAAATTAAAAATTAAAAATTAAAAATTAAAAATTAAAAATTAACAATTTAAAATTAAAAATTAAAAATTAAAAATTAAAAATTAAAAATTAAAAATTAAAAATTAAAAATTAAAAATTAAAAATTAAAAATTAAAAATTAAAAATTTAAAAATTAAAAATTAAAGATTAAATATTAAAAATTAAAAATTAAAAATTAAAAATTAAAAATTAAAAATTACAAATTAAAAATTAAAAATTAAAAATTAAAAATTAAAAATTAAAAATTAAAAATTAAAAATTAAAAATTAAAAATTAAAAATTAAAAATTAAAAATTAAAAATTAAAAATTAAAAATTAAAAATTAAAAATTAAAAATTAAAAATTAAAAATTAAAAATTAAAAATTAAAAATTAAATTAAAAATTAAAAATTAAAAATAAAAAATAAAAAATTAAAAATTAAAAATTAAAAATAAAAATTAAAAATTAAAAATTAAAAATTAAAAATAAAAATTAAAATTTTAAATTTAAAAATTAAAAATTAAAAATAAAAAATTAAAAATAAAAATTAAAAATTAAAAATTAAAAATTAAAATTTAAAAATAAAAAATTAGAAATTAAAAGTTAAAAATTAAAAATTAAAAATTAAAAATTAAAAATTAAAAATTAATAATTATAAATTATAAATTATAAATTAAAAATAAAAATTTTAAATTTAAATTTAAAATTTAAAATTTAAAATTTTAAATTTAAAATTTAAAATTAAATATTAAAAAATAAAAACTTAAAAATTAAAAATTAAAATTTAAAAATTTAAAAAATTTTTAATTTTAAATTAAAAATTGAAAATTAATAATTACTAGCTAATTCAGATAAAAATACTTTAAAATTAGCTTTTTTTTTTTAATATTAATATCTGGAAATTTTTAGGCAGAATCAGATGATAAAACTTTCTTATAGGGGTCAAACTTTGGGAGTTATGACGCTGGCTGCGTTATATAATGAATTTCATTGTGGGTTTTCTACTCTACTAAATGAATTTAAATAGTAATGAATTCTTTCTATAGAAGACACGATCATTGTTTTTGATAACAAGGAATTACAATAGAAACTGGCCAACAAGAAAAGCTATTAACTTTAAATTTAAATGGTATTCGAAATTTAAATTTCAGTACCGACAAAAGTTTTATAGTAATAGCTGTACTCAATATTAGTTGTAATATTGAGTTTAAGATGCAGGTGGAGGGTATCAAAGATTCGGCCCAGCCGAATTTAACACTCTCTTGTTTATAAATAAGGAGTGAGAGATCGACAAGATCTTAAAATACATAAAATGTATTAATAATGAAACCCGGACCTAGAGTTTTGCTATTTTTTTTAATTTAATTGAAATTGTAGTAAAGCTTCAGAAAAAATCCTTTTTGTAGTTAAAATCGCTACTAATAAACTTGTGGACAATTTTCGAAAACTCTTCCTTTAGGGATTTTTGTTATTTCCTTGGAACAGGGCTTTTCACAAAAGCCCAATATCTTTCTAGTGGCTTAAGCGCTTGGTAATTTGAAGGATTTGCCTCCCCTGTTACAAAAACCGCCTTATTGTTCTTGTGCCACCCAAGAGTTTTCTCAGAGTAGTGCCAGACTGTCAAATCGGGCGAAAAATATGTGCACGCACTGTGTGGCCTTAAAAAAGGAAAGAGTCTGTTTTTACATTCCTTGACATAAATTTGGATATTTGTAAAGCTCGTTGTAATATATGACTTGCTCCTTTTGCCGCAACTGCTTATTGCTAGAACTTTTTTTCTTGGCAATTTGTCAGCTTTTGGGTTCTAAACTTGTCATCACCATTTTTTCGAGCATTAGCTACATACAAATTTTGACCCTGAAACTGCAAAAAATCACTACATACATACGTGTCGTCATCCATTGTGCGGCAGTAGTATTTTCTAATGAAACACTTATTTGAACGAAAATAACTTGGATTCCCGTAAAGATATCAATGTAAAATTGTCTATGGTGACATCATTGATATGTCGAATATTATATATTCCCCACTTAAAATATTTATACCTTGAAAGGAATAAAGGAGATCTTAATTATCACCAACTGGTACAATAAATGCAGCCAATAGTTATCCAGCAAGAATTTGTTTCAGATATTTATAATTTAATTTCTATAATTTCTATAATTTCTTTTTAATTTATAACTAGAAAATAATTATTTCAACGTGTAGTTCGATATGTACACAGAAAACAGATACATTGTGATTTCCAAATTTATTTCCAACCGAATTTCGATGAAGCTAATAACCAAATTTTGAGGTGACTACGGTTACAATTCTGTTGTCTTTCCATTAAATATTTTACAATAGAAAGTGATTAGTTGATGTTAATTTCTGTTGACACAATCGAAAATATAGTTGTTAAAGCTTAGAAAAATTCAGTTGGCGAAGTTTTTTTCTGGGCGTAATACCCGCAGTTGTACTTTGAGCTACCCCAATAAATGGTTATAGCCATCAATGTATAAATGCCAAATTCCATTGCATGAACTGAATGTAAAAATCCATTCAATCGAATTTACTTAAAACATCAGTTGAGTTAAACTTCGAAAATGTTATTTAGTAATCAAACAGAATAATGTGACAGCACATGGGACTACCAAAATTTGGTTGGCCACAAAATCGGTGTGTAGAACTATTTCTAATAGATATTGTACTAAATCAACCATAAATACTTTTCGATCGAACAAATTGGTTTTCCTCGGTATCTTGAAAAAAAAAAAAAAATTATTAAAGCGGACAACATTTTCTGAAGATAAATATGTAGAATTAATTCTTTTCGCTGTAGTTACAGGAATCGTATAAGGAGACCATTTCACTGACATGTTTCGAAAATAACCCATCCAATCTTGTATTTAATATATTGAAATTCAGTTTATTTGTTTTTTATATTCAGATTTTTGCAGATAAAAAAATTTAACTTAAATTAAAAAAATATAAATAACAAAATAGCGTATCAAACAGGCATTTAAAGCTATAAAATAAGAAGGAAAGTAGTTCTAATTAAATCTTATAATTCAGATGTATGTACATAACATTTGATTGATGATAATTAATATGATGATAATTGAGTTGTACGTCCTAGTTTCACCCGGCACGGGTCAATACTTTAAGAATAATTGCCACAGTCTGTGGCGTTGTATTAATACAATCGAGCTCCTTAGTGGCCATGGCCGTGATGGCCATCGTGACCGTGGTGTTCCGTTTCTTCGTGTTTTTTGAAATGAACATAACTGCTAGCATGACCATGATGTCCATGATCATGATGGCCATGTCCGTGTCCATGTCCATGTCCATGTCCGTGATCAGCGTGAGCATGACCGCTTATATGAACAGTAGCTTTGAAACCTTCCTTTTTATCGGCAGTGTATTCTACATGACGAGTTGTGCCATCAGCTTCTTTTAGTGAGTAGCTGCCTAAAAATGGAATAAAAAAAGGAAATTAGTTATAACACTGGGACGAACAACCAATTTTAATATTTCAATGGCTTTAACTCTTGTGTAGCCGATGAAATGAAACAGTTGTTACAACCGAGTCCACATATGAACGCGTCAGTTGCAACTCAATTCAGTGTAGAAACACAAGTGTGCCTTGCATTCTTTCTAGAAACTTACCCTTAACCTTATGACCATCTCTATGTTCTTTGTGGTGTTTAATATCACCGGTTTTTTTGTCCTCAACACCATAATCGAATTCATATTTAGGATGGGCATGATGATCATGACCGTGATCGTGGCCATGGCCTCCATGATGTCCACCATCATGACCACCATGATGTCCACCATCATGGCCACCATGATGTCCACCATCATGACCACCATGATGTCCACCATCATGGCCACCACCATGACCGCCATGATCGCCATGACCGCCATGTCCATGTCCAGACACAGCCAAACAGCAGACGGCTACTAAAACAATTGTGACACTAAGGAAACGCATTGTATTTGATAGATTGGGCTAATTTAAATTTACTATTAATATAAAGAAACAATTGAACTGTGGCTAATATAAAATTTAACTTGGCTATTTATACTTGGTTATAAAATATGTTTTTAACTTTATGATGTTGCAACATTGACATTGATTTTTCGCCTCACATAAGTAAATGTTAATAAATGTTAAATACATTTTAATTTATTGGGTGTACGAATTACCATTACGAATTTACAACAAAAGCAATAAAAGGTTAACTTTACTTTCTTAGTGTGTTTACATATTAAAGGTATTTCAATGATAAATCAAAAGATAATTTTAAAAAACTATCTCCTGTAAAATTTTGATTTTGCTAATTAAGCTATTTTCACGGTCATGGCTATACCACTATGTGATCAGGGTATAATGAGTTTGTGCTGATGTTTGTAACTACCAAAAATGTTTGACCTAGATCCATCTTTTACTATACCGATTGGCTCAGAATCAGTTTCTCGAGTCAATTTAGTGATGTGCGTCTGTCTGCCTGTCCGTTTGACTGTCTGTGTGTCCATGTACACCTGTTATCAAACAAAGGGTCGTAAATATAAATATATATTTTTTTTATATAAAATTTGGCATAACGTGATTGGAATTGGTGAAAATCGGTGCGCGTTCCGTCCTAGACCTCTTACATACGACCCCTATGAGATGGACTTAATTTGCCATTAGATCCACATTATTGAATATATCACGGTCATATTTGGTTTTTGCGTGTTGATTACTTTCATTAATAAGTAGTCCAAAAATAAATCCTATAGATCTATTTTTATTCATAGCCCCCATATAAAGCTGCATCCCGATCTTCACTGAAATCTATCAGAAAACAAAAATATTGCACAGATTTCTCGCAAATTTGGTTAGTATATGTTCAATGGCTTTAAAAATATGGTCAGGATCGCTCCATTTTTCGACCTAGCCCCCATATATTATCCGATATGAATTTTTTCATGTCTGCTGAAAAAAAAAATAATAACAATGCCAGTCAACTATGGTTTATTTTTATTTTCTATATCCAAATGGTTGGACCTGAGACCAAGTCTCGAAAAGCATTGTATAGAGTATCGTAAAGTCGGGCTAGACCGACTATAGTTTTTGTCTATTTTATTTATCGAGGGTTAAGTTGGAGATTTGTCTGTTTGTTACTTTTCTACTTTTGACATTCTGTTGTTTACTCATCTTCTTTTCCTTGTGTTTGGCAAAATTGGAATTGTTTCATGTAGGGTTAGAAAAATATCCATAGTATCCAAAATTTTTGAATTTAATGGTGATTAAAGAAAGAAATTGTGATTTTCAAAAAAAGAAGAAAAAAAAAAAATTCGCCTAAAAATATAATTTTTCCAATTTTTTTTTTAAATGTTTGTTTTTATGTGTTTATTATTATTCTTTATTATAATTTCATATTTTCTACTGTTACTATTTTGAGTTAAATTTATTGAATAATGGAATTTGGAGGAAAAATCGAGTTTTAATTACAAATTTTACTAATATAAATACATATTAAATATTTATGACTTTTTATACCCTATACCACTATGTGGTTTGGGTATAATGGCTTTGTGCTGCTGTTTGTAACTACCAAAAATATTTGACCTAGACCCATCTTTTATTATACCGATCGAATCAGAATCACTATCTGATTCGATTTAACGATGTCCGTCCGTCCATCCGTCTGTGTCCATGTAAAGCTTGTATTCAAACTGCAGGTCGCAAATATGAATATATTTTGATGAAATTTGGTATATAAGCTTTCATCAGCCATAGGATGAACGCTATTGAAATTGGTGAGAATCGGTCCATGTTCAGATCTAGCCCCCATATAAATGACCCCTATGAAATCGACTTAAATTGCCATAAGATCCAAATTATCTTATAAATCTTATTCAAATTGGGTTTGTATGTGTTTATTACATCCATTAATCAGTAGTCCAAAAATGATCCCTATGGGACAACTCTTAGTCATAGGCCCCATATAGAGCTGCTTCCCGATCTTCACTTAAATCTATCAAAAAACAAAAATATTGCACTGATTCTTCTCAAATTTTTGTATACATTTTTGCAAAATACAAGAGACCTTACCAAACATGGTCAGGATCGGTCCATTTTTGGGCCTAGTCTCCATATAGATATAGCATCCGATATGAACTTTTTCATATCTGCAGCCAAAAAAATTAATAAAAATCCCACTCACATTTGATTTATGCTTATTTTCTACATCCAGTTAGTTCGGCCTGAGAGATAGGGTCTCTAAACGCATGGTATAGGGTATCGTATAGTCGGTCTAGACCGACTATAATTTTCTTACTTGTTTTTTCTGAAATGGTTGTTTATTATGTGTTTATTATTATTCTTTAATAAATAAAAATAATATTTTCTACCGTTACTTTTTTGAGTGAAATTTATTGAATAATGAAATTTGGAGGGAAAAAATCGGGTTTTAATTTAAAATTTTACTAATATAAATACATATTAATTATTTATGACTTTTTTGTTTTTGAAAAACGTATTTTTTTCTAAAAGCAAATTAAGTATGCTTTAATTTTCAATTTAATTTATTCATTTATCACCTTTCATTCCATAAATACAAATAGCCCCTAACAAGATAAAAAGTATTTTATATCCAACTTTTTTGTAAATTCAGTTTTTTTTTTATTATTTATTTATTATCCACAAAAAAAAAAAAAAAAAAAAAAAACTAAAATAATATTTAAAAATTACGACTTCCCTGAATTAATCGCCACTTTCCATACCGTTCGCCCCACGTCGCACAGTGGCGCCATTTCAGTTTTGTAGTTGGAAAAATCACTTTAGAACAAATTGAGATAATCAAATAAGTTGAAAGGCGTCTGATAGATAATTGTCCAACCTATGAAATAAGTCTTTGAACAAGGTGCTGGTGCTAGCTACGCCTTCTAGATACTTACTTATGGGATGTCAAAGTTGAAAGGCATGAAAAAATCATGTTTATGTTAACTAAAAATCTTGATTAACTACTTTGTTGGACCTATTTTTTGTAAGCAGCATTTCTAATGTGTTGCTTTATGACCAAATTTCTAAACTTTATTTTCTTGAAACTAACATTATAAGTTTTTAAGATGCTACAGTTACTTTAGTAACCCGATCCAAAAAACTCAAAGCAAAGCCGTAGTTTACATCTATATATATAAAAGAGTTGGATCCAAAACTTTGGATCCAGAAACTTGAAATTTGGACTGTAGGTTCCCCGGTCGGCATAAAGATTCACTAAGAAGGGATTTTTAGAAATTCGTACATTAAGGGGGTAAAAGCGGCCAAAAAGGGGGAAAATGGTAACAAATGAATCTATGAATAAGAAATTTGTTGTGTAGACACCACCCAAGAAAGAAACATGGGCTCAGGATTAATTTTTTTTCGAAATCCGGCCATTTAAGGGGAAAAAGGGTAAAAATTTTACCTTTCTGCATCCTCTTAACATACTAATATATATATATATATATGCATTTTGGTATACAGACTCCACCGAATACGTGGGTATCAATCAAGGATGAATTTATTGCTAATTCTAAAGTCTAGGGGAGGAAAACAGGTCGAAAAGGGGAAAAATTATACATTTGCTATATTCCAAACAAACGAATCTAGGAATATGAAATATGAATATAAAATAGTATGTGGATTCCACTAGAGATAGAAACATCATATGCGAGGAAAACTTTTGGAAATTCGGATGTTAACCAAAATTTCCTTAACCAAAATTTGGAGAAGAAATAATATTTCTCGTAAAACAAAAGTACGTATTTTTAACTGTAGTGTAAAGTCTGTGTTGCTTTATGGCTGCACTACATGGAGCTTAACGCAAGATACCATTAAAAAAATTCAAACATTTATTAACAAATGTCTGAGACAAATTTTTCACATCCACTGGCCAAACAGAATTTCAAACGATGCCCTGCTCCAAAGGGCAAGCTCCTTGCCAGTTCACATAGAGATTCGCAAACGAAAGTGGACGTGGATAGGTCATATATTGCGAAGAGCACAAACATAAATTGCCAGAATAGCCCTAGATTGGAACCCTCAAGGACAACGCCGCCAAGGTAGACCCCGTAACACGTGGGTTCGATGCCTTAAACAAGAATGTCTACTAGCTCGTATATCCTGGAACCAAACAAAAACAATTGCCAGAGATAGAATCAGATGGAGAGAATTCGTTGACGCCCTATGTTCACTCTGAACTTTATTTAAGTATTTGTTGTTTTCAGAAATGTATTTCCAAAAAGCGGAAATGGGACGTTTTTGCATCTTCTTAACATATTTATCTGTGTACAGGATTTTGTCATACAAACTCCACCGAATACGTGGGCAGGGATGAATTAATTGGTAATTCTAAAGTCTAGGGGAGGAAAAACGGCCAAATTGGTATCACCTAAACAAACAAATATAAAATATAGTTTGTGGATTTCACTAGAGATAGAAACATCCGATGAGAGGAAACCCTTAGGAAATTCGGATGTTAAGGGGGTGGGCAAAAACGCCCGAAAAGCTAAAATGGTACCTTTGCAACTTCTTAACATATTAATCTATATTTATGAATTTTGATATACAGACTCCATCGAGTCTAACGTCTAGGGGAGAAACTACGGCCAAAGAGGGGTAAAAGTGTACATTTGATATCTGCTGAACAAACGAATATAAAATAGAGTTTGTGGATTCCATTAGAGACAGAATTATTAGATGAGAGGAAAACTTTGGCAAATTTTACATTAAGGGGGTAAAGACGGCCAGAAAGGTGGAAAAGGTAACACACGAATCTAGGAGTATGAAATTTGGTGTGTAGTTTCCATCTGAGAAATAAACATGGGCTCAGGTTTACGAAATTCCGCCATTTAAGTGAAAAAATGACCAAAAAGGGTAAAAAGGGTACCTTTCTGCACCTTCTTAATATATTAATCTATACATATATATGAATTTTGATATACAGAATCCACCGAATACGTAGGCACCAGTCAGGGATGAATTTATTGCTAATTCTAAAGTCGAAGGGAGGAAAAGAGGCCAAAAAGAGGGGAAAATTTTACATTTGGTACCTTCTAAACAAACGAATGTAAAATATAGTTTGTGGATTCCACTAGAGATAGAATTTTGGAAATTCGGATGTTAAAGGGGGGTAAAAAACGGCCTGTAAGCGTAAGAGTGTACCTTTTTGTATTTTCTTTACAAAGTAAGTTAAGAATATGAAAGTTGTTATGTAGATTCCACCAGAGACACAAACATCGGAGAAGAATAAAATTTGTTTTAATTCGAGCCTTTAGGGGGTAAAAACGACCAAAAAATGGGAAAACTGATACTTTTCAACTGGTAAATTTTCATTTGGAAATACATTTTCTTAAGAAAACAAGTAAGCAAATTATAGTTGGTTTAGACCGATACCCTATACCATGCGTTTAGAGAATAAGTCAAATCTAAGTCGAATATTGGACCAATGCTGACCATATTTGGTAAAGTCACTTATTTTTTGCAACAACATATACAAACTGATTTTGAGAAATATTTGTGCAATATTTTTTGTTTCTTATAGGTTTAACTGAATTGCCCTACAGGGTTTATTTTTGGTCTACGGATTAATGGATGTAATAAAAACAGACAAACTCAATTCGACTGAGTTCTATGGGGACTATGTCTGAACATGCACCCATTTTCTCCAATTTCAATAGCGTTTGTCCAAATTAAGCCATCGATATTACAAATAATATTATTTTTGATCTTTATAATTTGAGTAATTTTTGAACCTATTATGAATAAAAAAGTGGTACTTAAATTGAGTAGGTGGCAATACATTGGAAACTTTTACAAAATTTTAAATTTGCCAATTTTGTTTTTTTAATAATTTCGAGCTTAGTAATAAAATTGTGTATATTTTTTTGCGAAATCACTATTTGTGTGTTCTATATTGGAAGATAACACATTCGTAACAAAAAATGCAATAAAAAAATAAATAAATAAAAATAGATAAACCAAAAAGTTATATTTTTTAGAGATACCAAAACAGTGGAAACTTTTAAATTAATCTTGCTAAAGAACGCATGAATTGTCGCCGAATAGTGTTGACGACAAAATTCAATATTTAAATGGCCACAAAACGGCCAAACGCTTCGGGAGTTTCACTAAAATAAATTAATACAATCGTTCGGTGTAGAAATCATCCACCCCCCAAGCCATGACCATCATTCTTATCTACAGTGTTATTATGTAGTAAAGGTTTCCACTGTTTTGCCAACAGCATAAGAATTAATACTTTTAAGTTTTGTTAATTATACCCTATACCACTATGTGGTTATAATGACTTTGTGCTGCTGTTTGTAATTACCAAAAATATTTGACTTAGACCCATCTTTTATTATACCGATCGACTCAGAATCACTTTCTGAGTCGATCCGTCCATCCGTCCGTCCGTCCGTCTGTGTGTCCATGTAATAAACCTTGTAAGCAAACTACAGGTCGCAAATATGAATATATTTTGATGAAATTTGGCATATAAGCTTTTATCGGCCATAGGATGAACGCTATTGAAATTGCTGAAATTCGGTGCATGTTCAGACCTAGTCCTCATAGAAATGACCCATATGAAATCGACATAAATTGCCATAATATCCAAATTATTATATAGATCTCAGTCAAATTGGGTTTTTATGTGTTTATTATATCCATTAATCAGTAGTAAAAAAAAAATTCCTATAGGACAATTCTTATTCATAGGCCCCATATAGAGCTGCTTCCCGATCTTCACTAAAATCTATCAAAAAACAAAAATGTTGCACAGATTTTTCTCAAATTTGGTTTGTATATATTTTTTCAAAATATAAGTGACTTTGCCAAATATGGTCAGGGTCGGTCCATTTTTCGACCTAGTCTCCATATTTATATGGCACCCGATATGAACTTTTTCATATTTGCAGCCAAAAAATTAATAACAATGCCACTAAAATTTGGTTTATGCTTATTTTCTATATCTAATTTGTTGAACCTAAACGCATGGTATAGGGTATCGTATAGTCGGTCTAGACCGACTGTAATTTTCTTATTTGTTTTTTCTGAAGTTATGTTAATATTTCTTATTTGTTAAATAAATGAAAAATACAAATGTTTAAATATATTTGTTTAAAAAAAATATATATTTTGTTAAAAGTTTTCGTCGTATTGTCACTCACACCATATTTTTTGTTGTTTTTAAATATTATTAATGCTTAAATAATTGATATAACAATTACGCTAACAACGTAGCGGGTATACTGCTAGTCGAATATAAAGCAGTTAATCATCTGTTAATCTGCTTTGATCCTGCCTATCTGATCGTACCCAATCCGGTTACGTGAAAACTAAAATCTCAACAACGTTGAATATTACGAGAGGAGTGTCCCAGTGATCCATCCTAGGACCTTTGCTTTTTTCTCTCTATGCTAATGATCTGCCTTCACAACTTCTCCATTGCATAATTCATATGTATGCCGATGACGTGCAGTAATATTTAAGCAGTCCCACTAATTCAATTAATCACAACAAAGGGAAACTCGAAGCCGCTCTTTTTAAAATTTAAATGTTAAATGTTTGATGAGAAGTAAACGGTCCAAACAACCGCCCAAGGTTCCTGATATTGCAATTATTGTTTCTTCTGCCAAGGTTCCTGATATTGCAATTATTGTTTCTTCTGCCAAAAATCTAGGTTATCTTTAACAGCTCTCTATCGTGGTCTAATCATATAAATAATATAGTTGGACAAACTTACGTTAAACTGAGATCTCTTTGGTCAACACAATATTTCACACCTTTGAAAGTAAGAATTCTACTAGCCAAAACGTATATTATTCCTGGACTTTTGTACGGCTGTGAAATTTTTGCTAATTGCGACTCCTCGAACAAACGTCGACTCAATGTTGCATATAATAATATTATTCGTTATGTTTTTGATTTAAGAACATATTCTGATATAACTCCCTTCTCTGTAAGACTATTTGGTGTGTCTTTTGATAATCGTTTAAAAATTAGAGTTCTACTTTTTATGCACAACATTATTCACACAAAAAAAACCTAGCTATCTATTCGAAAAATTGCAATTTGCCAGATCTGATAGAGGAAGAAAGAAAGCCCATAATTCCCATTCATAGGACACTTGTCTCAGAACAGCAATTCTTCGTGCACGGAGTTCGTTGTGGAATGCACTTCCACAAACTTATCAACTAACAAGCATCGCAAGACTTTTTAAAAAACTCGTTTTTGATTATTTTGCATAGTAAATTCTTTGAAATTGTTTATTTCGTTATTTTTATTTGTTATTTTATTTTATAGATAATTAATATATGTATTTAATTTCATTTATACTAGAGGACCCCTGCTGCTCCGCAGCATTATATTATATATTAATTTTGATAATATAATACCAAAATTTGGCAAGAGAAGTTAATGTACAGTAATGCCAAAATATGCCAAGAGAAGTTAACGTACAGTAAAAGTAAAGTTGATTGCCCACGCATAACTTTCCTCAAAACCAACGAATTTAAGCAGTAGCTTGATCCGCTGAGTGTTCTTAGGTTTGAGTGAAGAAAAATATTGAAAAAATCTTGAAAAAAGTATAACTTGAGTAAGGTGGGAGTTGAGTAAATTCCAATGCTTGATGACATATCTGTGTCTAAATACCTTTCATTTAAAATAAAAATAAAGGAAATCGGCCGGATAGAACGGCCAGATGGACTGACTTAAGTTTTCATAAATTCTTTTAATATATAAGATCAGCACATTGTACCCTTATCTATAATATTAATAGGCTAGGCGATTGCTTGTGACCGATGTTTTGTTTTACCGTTTTATCACGATTGTGACCAAACGTATATTGTTTGAAAGGTATTTCTTTTGCGCCGTTTTGCAGATTTACAGATTTTTAAATTTTTTCTTTTATTCTGAGTCAATTGCATTTAAAGTTGCTACTAACACACACATAAAATTATACAATGCTATGTGTGTGTTTATTAAATTTGTTAATGTGTTTGTAATAAAAATGAGTATGTTTTTTAGGTTAATTTGTGAATTGGCTATAATTGATTAGCATACCTTTAGGGTCTTTATTTAATGAAAAAATAAAATATCCTAGAATTTGCACTCGAATTTCGAGGGCTGGAATCTACTAGTAATTAATTAATCCTTTACTGTAATTATAAGAATAATTTTCTTGTTGTACAGGAAAGCACAATAAATAAATAATTAAATAACCGTTATATATTTTTTATTTAAAAATTAAAATAACAGAAATAGCATATCAAACAGCCGTTTAAAGATTTAAAACGGAAAGGGAATTAATTCTAATTAAGTTTTATAATTCAGATGTATGTACATAACATATAGTTAATGATAATTAATATAATAATAATTGAGTATTATGTCCTAATTTCATCCTCGGTCTTTGCCGTAGTATTAATACAATCGAGCTTCTTAGTGTCCGTGGTGGCCATGGTGACCGTGGTGTTCCGTTTCTTCGTGTTTTTTGAAATGAACATAACTGCTAGCATGACCATGATGTCCATGATCGTGATGGCCATGTCCATGTCCATGCCCATGTCCATGTCCATGTCCATGTCCATGTCCATGTCCATGTCCGTGATCAGCATGAGCATGGCCGCTTATATGAACAGTAGCTTTGAAACCTTCCTTTTTATCGGCAGTGTATTCTACATGACGAGTTGTGCCATCAGCTTCTTTTAGTGAGTAGCTGCCTAAAAATGGAATAAAAAAAGGAAATTAGTTAGAACAGTGGGACAGACAAGCAATTTTAATATTTCAATGGCTTTAACTCTTGTGTAGCTAATGAAATAAAACGATTGTCACAACCGAGTTACTGCCGGCTGTACCTAAGAGCGATTCAGTTCAAACTCAATTCAGCGTAGAATCTCAAGTCTCCATTGAAATATTTTTAGAAACTTACCCTTAACCTTATGACCATCTCTATGTTCTTTGTGGTGTTTAATGTCACCGGTTTTTTTGTCCTCAACACCATAATCGAATTCATATTTAGGATGGGCATGATGATCATGACCGTGATCGTTGCCGTGACCACCATGATGTCCACCGTCATGACCACCATGATGTCCACCATCATGACCACCATGATGTCCACCATCATGACCACCATGATGTCCACCATCATGACCACCATGATGTCCACCATCATGACCACCATCATGACCACCATGATGTCCACCATCATGACCACCGCCATGACCACCATCATGGCCACCGCCATGACCGCCATGTCCGCCATGTCCAGAATCATGATGACCATGATGCGAATGTCCAGACACAGCCAAACAGCAGACTGCTACTAAAACAATTGTGACACTAAGGAAACGCATTGTATTTGATAGATTGGACTAATTTAAAGTTTACTATTGATATAAAGAAACAATTGAACTTGCTACAAATACTGTGGCTAATATGAGATTTAACTTGGCTATTTATATTTTAAAATATGTTTTGAACTTTAACATGGTGCAACATTGACATTGATTTTTTTCTCACAAGAAGTAAATGTTAATAACGACCTGTACGTTTTTAGTATAAACTAATGAATAAAAGGTGTACGAAGTACGATTACAAAATAACAGAAAACACAATTTTATCTTAACTTCAAATTCTTAGCGTGTTTACATTCCAAAGATAATCAAAAATAATTTAAAAATTAAAAATATTTAAATTTTTAAAAATTAAAAATATTTAATTAAATTAAAAATATTTAAATTTTTAATTTTGACAATTTATTTTCACAATCATGGCTTGATTTTATTATTTTTTTTTTTAATTTTTTGAAAATCAAAGATTTATACTTGTTCAACAAAATATTACGGTCATGGAAAACCTGGGGCCACCAGTTCCATGTTGTTTAGGGCATAAGTGGTAGGGACCAAAGCGGCAAGGAATTCTAACCAAAGACTTTAAATTTGTACCACGGTAGTCATTAGCCCTAGAGATGATGATTCGCTAGATCTGTCCCTAACAGAGGCAAAGAGAGCATCAACACACAGGGAACAGCTGGCCAGCAGTTGAGGCATCATTCGAAGTAGAGTACTGATGATATTGCTGAAAGAAGTAGTGAGAAACTCATATGAGACCAGTTGAGCTTGCTGGAGGAGAGGCATAAGTTGTGAACAAGTTTTAATTTCTTGTTGAAGAGATGTTAGAAAAGATGTGTGTGTGTGTTGTTCAAGATATTAATGATTGACTATCTGCGATTCATTCTTCGAAATGACTATTGGGAAATGCACTTCAGGGAGATTCGTGGTGGCTGTGGTTCGCCCTGGGATAAGGAGCGAATTATTATCAAACACATGCCTAGCGTTATTTGTCGGGGCGCCGACAGACGCATAGTATCCGTCTTTGTGAAAAGCACCGTGAGATTAAGATTAGCAAGAGACTTATGTCATTGAAAACCTTTTGTATTAATTTTTTTTTGTAATAGAATCTGGGCACTCTTTTCTGATAATCTTAATGATATTACTTGCTGCCGTCCAATGCTCTTTTATAAGTAATGTATTTTATCAGATTTTGTCTATTGAGATTTAACGTCATCTTGCAGTATCCGTACTGGTAGAGTTTTTCCACAGGAGTTGTTTTGCAGTTTCCTGGGATTGCGGAAATTCGTACTCTAAAAAATAAAAAATAAAAAAAATTAAATTAATGAAATTTCACTTCAGTAAGCGTATTTTAACAAAACAAGTAAGAGTGTTAAAGTAAGAGCGCCGAATCTTTGATACCCTACACCTCGGTTTGAGTATTGATAATATATGTAAACAAAATATTTGAAAAAGTAAACAATTTGTTAAACTTAATACCAAATTATTTCAGCAAATTCTTTGGGTTGATCCGCTTAACACATGATTTTTGTTTATTTCAAGAGTTGGTCTATAAAGCTCTCTCACATTAGTAATTCGCGCTCCAACGAGGAAAGATCGTTTTCGTCTTTTCTATTATTCCGGATAAAAGAAAACACGTTTCGGTGTTTGCTTTTTGGTCATCATGGTTGCTGATCGGCATGCATTTAGGTTATATACCTATATGCATGCGTTTCCGGTTGTATGATATAACCTCTCGTTTAATTTAAAGTTTAAATAGCTTGCCCTAACCTTTATTGCGAAAAAGCTCTCTCAATTTTTATTGTTAAAATATTGCCATATTTGGAAATTAATTTTTTTTTACATATTAAAAGGGAGTTTTCTCTATTAGATTTTGTGGTAACACAAAATAACACAATACAATACAAATTCTAACCCAGTGATGCCAACTTTTGATTTTGAATTAAATTATGTTAATAAAATATATGTATTTTCATTAATTGACTCCGAATACTACTACCTGGGAATTATTATCGAACTTCAATTTTTTGGGTTTTACTTTGTATACCATGAAGTCAGATTTTGAAGTCATCATGAACACTGATTCAAATTAGAGATGCTAAACACAAAAAACAAAATGTCACAAAAATTGTAAATAAAATAATCTGTTATCTTCCTTTTCTGAAAAACTTCAAATTTTCAGCCAAAGAAATTGTGAAAAATAATATATAAATAACATTCTCATCAAATTGCGCTTTATTTATGTAACAATTTTTATGTTCGCAATTCTTAAATATTATTTGAGGTTTTCTAAACTACATTGAATTTAAATTAATGTTTTCTTATCCTGAAATGCTATTAATGTCTCCTGAATGGCAATATTTTTTTTAAATGTAAATATTTTTAAATGTAAACATGCATATTTGGTGTTTTTTGAATTTCAATTTGTGTTTAAGGAATAAAATTTATATTTTTAAAATTCAATTGATGTCTTCTAAATTTCAAGTTATTATTTCCGACGTTTTGATATGATTTTCTGAAATTCAATTGATATTTTCTAATTTATAAATGGAAATCTGGATTCCAGTTTTTGGAACTGATATTTTCTTAAATTTAAAATAATGCTTTAATTGCAATCAGATATTTTGTAGGTAAAGCAGAATAATAATTTTATATAACTATATAGAACTGTTGGCATTCATTTTAAAATAGAAATAACTATTGCAAAGCTAATTAGAACAAATATTGTGGCGCCATCTACTGTGGCATAGTCACAGTGCGCAAAATGAAGTGACAATCTGTTTGTTAATGCAAAAGAAATGTATTTTCCCTTAAACAAAATATTGCAGAATTTTTAAATAAAATAATATACCAATTTATTTCTAACTTGCGGTTATTATTGATATACATATATAGAATATATGTATATTATTTTATTATTTAATATATGTATGTATGTATATGTAAATATTACACACAAAAAATACAACATCAAAAGTTATTGTTGCGTTTTTCTTTAAATAAATTAATACATATTTGTTTTTTTTTTGTAAATTTACATTGTTTTTTTTTTTTATTAACAACTCCTAGGTAGTTTAGCATTATTTGCTTTAGATGTTGGTGAATTGTTACTCCCTTTATATTAACCCGTAGTGTCGGCTTATCTGCTTATCGAGAAAGTATTGGATCGATTTTTAACCACTTTCCTGTGATCCAATTGATCTGAAACTTTGCAAGCAGGCTCGTGGCGATGGAAAAAATTACCTAAAAATTTTTTTTAGTGATGCCAAAACAATGGAAACTTTTAAATTTTTCTACCAGAATCAATAAAAAAAGTGTGCAAAGGATTACTTTTTATTATACTATTACCACAACGACCACAAAAATAACAAGTCCAGCTATGACAACAATACAACATTTATAATAACAACAAGAGCAATATAGAAACATCATATTTTTCATATTTTTAATTTTTTTTTACTTTTTCAGAGATTTCCCTGGACCTGTTCCACCGATTTTAATGATTTTTGAAATAGAAATCTTCCCATGATCTTGATGAATCATTCTTACTAATCACCCTAGCTGTCCTATTGAGGGCGTGATCGTGACAAGAACAATATAGAAAATCATATTCTTTCAAGACTTTTTTTAGTTCTTCATTCAATCTCGTGCCCTAATCAACCCATTTAGGCGATTTTAAATAGCAAACTTCTCAGAATGTTAGTGAATCATTTTTTATGCCGACGAGCACCCTAGCTGCCTGATTGAAGTTGTCATCGTGATTTCCACGGACGGACAGACGGACATCGCTAGATAAACTCTGCTTGTTATAAGGATCATAAATATATATATTTTTTTGGGGTCCAGAATTTTTTTCTAATTATACAAACGGAATGACAAACTTATATATACCCTCTGCACACTGGTGAGGAGGGTTTAGAAAGAAGGAAAAGCTAACACATTTATGAGATCCCACTTCAAAAAAGTATTTTGTAAAACAATGACAAAAAGAAAACATACAGCTCCGTACAACTAATTAGAAACACAATGCTAATATGTGAACTTCAAGCAAATAAAAAGAAATGTATGATGATTTTCGTACATTTTATCTTAGTTTATTTAATTTACCTCCTTATCCTGGAAAAAAAATGATAGTTATTTATTGTGATATTAAGCTTCCTATGGTCGTCCTAAGCAGGAATAATTAAAACAAATATGTTGTAATTTTATTTTTTATCTGCGACGTTTCGACACTATGGTTGGTGTCCTCATCAGGCGTCTAATTTTATTTAATAATAATTAAGAATATACATTTATTATCACTTTAACAAATTTATTGACAAAACAGTAAAGTGAGTAGTATTGACAAAACAGTAAACATTAAAGAAGACAGTGATCACATTAGTAACACGTACAATTTAGTACTTAATAAATAAAATTAAAATGTAAAATTTAGATTAAGTGTGTAATAATACTATTAAGGTAACAATTATTTTTAAAAAAATTCTCATAAATTTGTTAAAGTGATAATAAATGTATATTCTTAATTATTATTAAATAAAATTAGACGCCTGATGAGGACACCAACCATAGTGTCGAAACGTCGCAGATAAAAAATAAAATTACAACATATTTGTTTTAATTATTCCTGCTTAGGACGACCATAGGAAGCTTAATATCACAATAAATAATTACAATCACTGGTCATTAGGAACATATCAAAAAAATGATAGTTGTTAGCAAATAAATTAATATTGAGAATGTTAGTTGTATTCCATAGTTTTAAATGTGATTGAGATCGGTTGTCCACATAATTAAGAACACATAACTTTTATAAAAAAAAAGAACAACATATTTTTATTAAAAAAATAATAATAACTAGCAGATTCCAGCCCTCGAAATTCGAGTGCAAATTCTAGGAAATTTTATTTTTTTCATTAAATAAAGACCCTAAAGGTATGCTAATCAATTATAGCCAATTCGCAAATTAACACAAAAAACAAACTCATTTTTATTACAAACACATTAACAAATTTTATAAACACACACATTGCATTGTATAAATTTTATGTATGTGTTAGTAGCAACTTTAAATGCAATTTACTCAAAATGAAGAAAAAAATTTAAAAATCTGTAAATCTGCAAAATGGCTAAAAAGAAATACCTTTCAAAAAATATACGTTCGATCAAAATCGGGATAAAACGGTAGAACAAAACATCGGTCACAAGAAATCGCCTAGCCTATTAATATTATAGATAATATTTTGTTGCGAATCCTTTGTTATGGATAACTACTTTACATATGCGAGGCATTGAAGCCACCAAATTTTTACGCCAAGCTTCCCAAGCCTTTTTTGTTCGGTGTAGGAATTATAAAAATTGCTGATCTATACGAAGCTAACTATTTTCCTCACAACTTGCCATAACCCTTTCAGACCTAGCTGTACCGATTGTGAGATCTGGTTTAAGGTGATTAGAATATAAATAAATAAATTTTTTCTGGTTCTTTTTACCAGTATTCAGTGATTGTGAGTTCTCTCGTATGTTCCTTGAACAAAAGAGAATTTAAAAATAAGAAATGCGCTGTAAAATGAAAAAAAAATTTATATTGATGACGTTATAATGACTGCAATCGTTTTACTATTCAGGTCTGAAAGCGATAAGTGGGCAATTGGCTTCATATTAGGACTACATGAAGGCCAATCAAGCACATGAACGGAATTGTTTATGAAACATTCAGATAATTTTCTTACTAAAATATCCCTATTACCGGCATATTATCGTCAGCATAAGGCATCATTGTAGCGTTGAGGACACCTTCATTTTGAATCTTGTTCACGTGACACATATAACTCCCTAAAGCTTGATGGAACCTCACCCATGCTTCACTGCGGCGTTTGTCTACTTTGGATCAAATTCCTTCGACTTTGGACGACGAGCATATTTTTCTGCATTGGGGAAGATTCTAGAAATTATTGTTTCTTATGAAACTAATAATGTGTTCAATTCGAAAGCGCTTCAATTGCTGTACTTTCTTGCAAACTCTAGTCCCTTCTTTCGGTTACACTCAGGTATTAATGGCTTCTTTTGTGAAACTTATTTAAAGAGTCGTGTTTCTCGCAATCGTCGTTTTACTGTATCTGCAGATGGTTTTGCTTTATTTGCTCCAAAGACTGCAACCCGAATTTCGTTTGCGCATTCATGGGGAAAATTCGACTCATGAAAAATTTTTGCATTTTCTCGATCTGTTGTAATTGGGGTTCTTTATTCAGGGGCCACCTTCTCTGTAGTGGAATGCTTCTTGAAATATTTCACCGTATTGCTGACCAAGGTCTTGGTAACTTTAAAGGCTGCTGCGATGTTCCGGTAAGTATGTACTTTCATACTGATGCATTTCTATAATAATCTTCCGAGTACTGACATTACATGATCTGATTTTACCCATTCCGAACACTGAAAATCAGTCCATGTAATTACAATCAATTAAATATAACATTTAAATTTTACCCGAACTTACGAAATATAGATACAATTTTTCACTGGTCCTAATTTCACAAATTTTAAAAACGCCACAAAGAAAAAATAACGGTAAAATAAGTTTTACGAATGATGGATTTGCGATGAACTGAGTTGAATTAGATAACCAGAATCAAGTTTTAGCATTTTATTTTACGAATACTATGGCCATTTTTTGATATTGTTATTTATTTTGTTAATTCTATTCAAAATCTTTTACCTCAGTCCGTTTACTCTTATTCAAATTGGTTTTTTCTTAGTGCTTCATGTATCTCAAATGGGCGACATTGTGGAACATTTGTTGAAATGAAGGACATCAAATTTGCAAATTCAATATCATTTTCTCAAAGCAAATGAGCTGCAGTCTAATGAGCTGAAGTTAAAACAGGGCAGAATATAGTGAATCCATCGTAGGTTTCTCTTCTTAAATACTCTTCGCTGTACAATTGGGCAATAATATTTCCTGTTGTTATAAATGAAAATGTATTTTTGCCGCGTTGACAACTAGCCTGCCAGACATGATATTTTAAACGCCAATAGAAGAATTTGGTTGTCTCAACTGAAAATTTGGTTGCTACAACCGAATGTCGGTTGTCACAATTGAAATGCAGTTGCCAAAGTTGATATTCGGCTGTAACAACCGAATTGCTCATTTATTTGGTTGTATAATTGAATATTTGATCCCAGGAACTGAATTTTCTTCAATTTGGTTAAAGCAAAAAATTTTTTCATTATTTCGGTTGTATCAACCGAATTGGAATTATTTCAAACTTCAAAATAATGTAATAAGATCTGAGATTGAAAAAAGTTTGACACAAAAATTTTCCTCTTTAGTCTGATTAACTTTTTTCACAATCATTATTTGAATTTTTATTTTTTGCATCAAGTTATCTTAGAAAAATATGTGAATGTTATTAGAAAATATCAGGAGCCCGATTAGCTCATTGCTCGGACTATTTGGTGCGCAAAGTTAAAGTCCATGCAGAAACATACAAAGTCCAAAAAGTTGCGACAGGAATTCTTCAAAAACAGAGTAATGAAATTGGAATCATGTAAAAATAAATACTGCTGAACGCCGAATCGTATGTAGCGCCAGATTTTTCGTAGCTTCTACGGAAAGCAAGCGAAATAAAAAAAAAGTTACGGCAAAAGAAGCAACTCATTTGTTACCATGGGCTTTATAAATACCGAAATTTATATTAAGACGTGCTTGAAAAAAATGTTCCTTCCTTTCTTAACCCAACACAATGTGTCCACATATTTTTGCCCCGATTTGGCAGTCTGTCACTACGGTCAAGAGCAATGACTTGGTTTTTGTACTAAAGGAGGCAAATCTTCTCAACTATCTGGAGCTTAGGCCAGTAGAGAGTTATTTGGCTCTTGCGAAAATGGAGTTCAGCAACATAAATAAGGTGTCCCAAAATGTAGAAGATTTTAAACTGAGATAGACTAACTGTTCCAAAAATGTGACAGAAACTACTATATAATCCTTAATGCGATTATAAATTCATAAGTTGGGATTAGAACTATACAAGTAATTTTTTTTTTTTTTTGTAAGATCTAATATAATTTCGATGAAATAAAACCAAATCAAAACTCTATTTTCAATGGTGTCCCTGTTATTAATTTTATGTGTGTTAAAAATTTTTTATCTCACGCCTTAAATAAACTTTTAGGAGGTTTTCTAGCAGTTCGGTCCATAAACTGCTTTAAATTTTAAAAGCCACATGTGAAGCAAATTTATATAGACCTTAAGGGATTTATTGAGGCCTCAAATGTAATTCAAGTACTCTACAACTTTAACAGTCGTAATGCAAAAAGTTTTTTACTTTTTAAATTGAATACTCATGTTGCAAAGTTTTGGAAAGGCTCGCTCACTAGATATGGTTTAATTTTAAGTTTTCTTAATATGCATAATTTAATATGGTATCGTCAGGACGATTTTGTGTGAATCATCCGAATTATTTTTGTTTCATTTGCGGAGAGTATATGTTTAAAAAATATAGTTTAAATGTGATAGCGTTCGTAATGATGCTTACTAGCCGATTCCAGCGCTCGAAATTCGAGTGCAATTTCTATGCAGCTTTATTTTTCAACTTAGCCAATTCAAAAACCAATTATGGTTTATTATTATTGTGAACAAAGATAACAAACTCATTAACAAAGACATTAACACATTAATAAATTTCATATGTATAATTTTATTTATGTGTTAATAGCAACTTTAAATGCAAGTTACTCAAAATAAAGGAAAAAATTTAAAAATCTGTAAATCTACAAAACGGCGAAAAAGAAATGCCTTACAAATAATATACGTTTGGTCAAAATCGGATAAAACGATAGAACAAAACATCAGTCACAAGAAATCGCCTAGCCCAGTCATGGCCAAACTTTTCGACTGACGGGTCATATCTAATTAGAAAATTACTCGGGGGCCAAAAAATTTTTTTTCTGAAAAACTGAAATAAAGTCAATTTAAATTTTTAGTAACTAAATAGTCATATTAAATTAGAAAATCTTTATTTAATGTGATAAAAATAGTTGTTTACAATTATTGCTGAATTTTTCAATGTCTTGATCAAAATTACTTGTTGAAATTCTTAGTATTGCATACAAATGTTCATCACTTATCCTAGATCGCGATGGACTTTTATTTTGGTTCATTGTAGGGAACGTTTGTTCGCAAATGCCAGATTTCGAATATTAAAGCATTTTTCTTTATTTAGAGTACGATAAGAATTTAGTAAGTTCTCCGTTTGATAATTAAATAAATCTTGCATAGACGCATCACTTGTAAATCAATAAGTGCAGCTATATATCACTTGAAGCACTCTCGACATTAGTAGCAAATGAATTGAGAATAATTGACAGATCACTTTCAATTATACGAAAACAATCAAATCTTCGATTAAATTCATTTGTTAAAGCATGTTGTTAAAAATGATTTAAATTTTTTGCAATAAATTCTGTTCAAAAATTCTTAATTTTATCTTGAAAGAATTTAAGCTTTGTATCATAGTTTGAGCATAAATAGTATTGTCTTGTAAAACTTTATTTAATTCATTAAAATGTTACAATAGATCGACTGAAAAGGCGAAAATCGGAAAGCCATGATGAATCATTAACTCATTAAAGTTATCTTTTTCGTGTAATATTAAAAAGGTTATAATTTCTTCTTTAAGATCCCATACCCGTCGCAGCACTTTACCTAAGCTTAACCATCGCACATAGTTGTGGTATTATACATCTGAGTATTCAGCGTCGAAATCTTCAAGCAAAGATATAAATTGTCTGTGTCTTAAAATTATAACCTTAGTTACGTGTTCTATTTTCAATACATTTTTACACCATGCGTGTTGATGTATAATACAATCGTTTGAACCTTGTCTTGAATTCTTTTCAGCTGGCGGATATTTCAACCCGTTAAGTTTGGGGATCCATCAGTAGTCACATTAACAAGATTTTCCCATTTAATAATATATTTCAAAGGACAATTTTCAACTTCGTTAAAAAGTTCTGCACCGGTGGTTCTATTTTTCATTGCAGCCATGGGTAATTTCAAAGTCCTCATTGTCCTGTCCCTGTGTAATTTCAAAGTACTTATTAATTGGTCGAACAAAAATCAGTAGTTGTGCAGTATATTTTATATCGCAGCTCTCGTCTAAAGCTATAGCACAGTATGGTCTATTTGTATTTTCTAATTTTTCTGACAGCTGCTCATTTAGTTATTTTCTTTTAGTTCCTATTTTTTTTTATAATCTTTTTGTTCCAAGTTCCAAATTTTAATATTCTTTTTGTCTAATTCCGTTCAAACTTCCAAGTTCCGAAATATTAGTTTCGTTTAGTTAAATTTTTTCTTTTTAATTAGTTTCAAGTATTTATTTTCTTTTTTTACCCCAAGTTTCAGTTTCAAGTTCAATATTGATATAATTCAAAAAACACCTCTCAATGATACTATTGCTAACATTAAGGAGTTTTAATGTTTTTTCTATAAATTGTACTAGAAGTTTTGGAAAAAAAATTAATATCTTTTTTTTTTTAAATAAAAAACATCAAATTTAGAATTTTTATTAACTAAGCCCATTTAAACTAGGTTTTTTTATTATACACAGGGGGCCATACAAAATATGTTGGCGGGCCGTATACAGCCCACGGGCCGTAGTTTGGCCACGGCTGGCCTAGCCTATTAATATTAGAGATATAAATTATTCGGTTACCGGCAGGAAATAAAATATTAGCCCTGGATTCTGCAAAAAGCTATGCAAAACGTACGTTTGCATAGGAATAGATTTATGTACGAAACGGCTATAATCTGTAATGAACCCTTGAACCACCAGAAAAGGTCACTTTAAAAAAAATAATAGTTCCTTTTCAAGAAAGATACTTTTTTTTAAAAAAGGGCACAGGTACTTTTTTTTTAAATTTTTTACCTATTTAGAGAATGGTACTTTTTTAAAAAAGGGTACTTTTTTATATGGGAAATTCTTTAAAAAAGGGTACTTTTTTTTAAAAGGGAAATTTAAAAAAGGGTAGTTAAAAAAAATGTACTTCTGCAGAAATTTTAAATAAATTGGCATTTTTAGCGGTTATATTTTTTTCGTTCATATTGGCGATATTTTTTATTATATCGTGATAATCATAAAAAATAGGCAAATGTGACTCGTGCAGTATAACCATACACACCCTAATGAAGCAAATGTCACAACCTCAATGACTACAACAATAAGAAGAATTACAACATATACATTAGGGTGACAGCCATTTTTGGATTTCAAGACATGCGGGTCGGATTATTGTGACACTGGATCTAAGGCCCTTATTATGAGTTGCATTCGATCTTCGATCTTCGCTGGCTATCAAACATCGACTATCGAATGTAAAATTCGTATTGTGAGCTGGCAGTTCGGTCGAAAATTTCGTTGTGCAACGAATTTTCAATCGAACACAATTTTGCTTTCGATGCCGGATGGCAGTTTTTAAAACTTATTGAAAGTATAAGTTGTAAATTATTTTAATTTCATGAGATTGATCTGCCTTGTGTGCATTGCCGCAGCAGTTCATCTGTAGCAGGCAGCAATTCCATAAACGTTTCCTGACAGTCGAAAATTTGCTACAAATCTGCAAACAAATGGTACCCTTGTTAAAACTTCGCATACTTAGGTAGTGGAATCCATTTCCAAAATGTTCGAAAAGACTAAGCATCGATCATGACGAAGAATTCTTCTTCATCAGACGATCATAGAATCATAATTCCATGTTAATAAATAATTAATTATTTTTTTCTTTAATAAATTTGTAAACAAACAATGTTTATTCATAGTGCCAGCTGATAAATATGTACTATTGTGAATAATCCAATTGAGTGAAATTCAGAATAGCGCTATTTTATTGAATGTGCGCCATAATACCAAATGAAAATTTGTTCGATCAGTTAATTCGACCACAATCGAAAATCGAAAGTTGCTCATAATAGTCACCTAAAACTTTAGTGCGCAAAATTTGAGCCAAATCGGACAATGCTTTCTGGATGCGCATTGAGTTCAACTTTCAAATATGCATTTATATGTAAAAATTATAAAAAAAAAAAAATCGTTTTTCACAAAAATTTTGATATTAACAATTACGTTTCAATTAAATTAATTAATAAACTACAGTAAATTATCTTTCTAATAAAACAACAAAATCTATTATCGGTTGCAAAACAGCCAAGTTGTATCAAGTTCCCCAAGCAATAAATGCGCCGCAGACCACTTGATTAAGAAAATCGAGCTCACATTTTTAAAGATATTGAAATAATTTACAACAACAATATTTTTGCATTCTCCTGATCCCAAAATGATCTCATGTAAAGTATTTTGCATCTTGTCTATTGTTATGCTGTTCTAAATTAACGTCAAAAAGCTACGTACTTTTTAGCACTATTTCAAAATCTCAAATTTTACTTTTTAAAAAATTTTGTTCAAGAAATTTTCCGAAATCAACGATTGGACTTTAAGGTCTTATTTACAAAATATATGTGATTAAAAATGCCAAATATTGTAGGTATCCTATTTGTAATTTGGCGAGGGCAGCATTTTTATTTCAGCGCATTTGAAAAAAAAAATGTGATTTTTCATACTTTTTAAACTGTTAGGCTACATCTTTTTGTTGTTTACATATTTCAAACATCTTTTGTCAAAATATTATAGCACTTGAAATAAGTTTTCAATCCTGTAACTTAGGGTTAAATTGAAACTATAAGTTGTCCCCCTTTAAGGTCAAAGGTCAAATTTAAGGATATTTACATTTTTTAAAACAAAATATCGAAATAATATATATTTGTGGAAGGATTTCGACAAAAGTTGTTGATATTATTTTAATAATTCAAAAAAATAATATTCTGGACTTATTTTTGAAATTAACCCGTGGAGTACTCCTGATGTCAAATTGACTCTATGAAAATCTATAAATATTTTCTTCATCAGGATTTTTTTTTTTAATAAAACAAATTTAATGTATTTATAAAATTCCTCATGTTTATTCGTTATTTTATGAAAATATTTAGATTAATTAGTTTTTATATTTAATACAGTATAAAAAAATTCGTATATCGAGGACTTAAATTCAAAAAGTGCTATCTATATCAATAAATATTTGAAAGAGAGCGTGTAAAACTAATTTATTAATATGATTTGAAAGAATTTGTCGATTGATTTGCTACAATATCTATTAAGAAATAGTCGTAGTAATCATGTGGGATGTCAAAATTTATATATTTGACAGTTATTTCAGAGAACAGTTTGAATTCAAAAATTAATATTGCTGTCAAATGTAGATAGCACTTTTCGAATATAGGCCCTCGATATACTGTTATATGAATATAATAATTCTGAAAAAAAAAAAAAAAAAAAAAAAAATTAAAACTAGGACACATTTTGAGTACCCCACGAGTTAATTTCAGAAAATAAGCCCGGAATATTATTTTTTAGAATTATTGCAATTATAAAAATTATTAAAGTATGCTTCAGAAATAATGGCTTCTATGCTAGAGGAATTAACTTATTAACAAATTCTTATTACCGCACGGGGAGAACAAAATCTCCTCAAATATTTTGCTGAAGAAGATGACTTCGTATTTTATAAAGATGCAAGTGAATGGCGTCTATTCATAGACTCATCAAAACGGAGTCTAAAATAAATTAGGGCCATTGCCTATTGCATATTCTACAAAAGAAAAAGAATAATATAGAATTATTGCTCGGGTTTTGGACAAAATTGAATATGTGGAACACAACTGGCTCATATGTGTTGATTTAAGCTTTTAGACCAACAAGGTGTTACACAAAGTATCTCTGCTTTCTTTGTTTGTGGAATCGTAGAGCTAAAAATCAACATTCGCTAAAAAAAAAGATTGACCTACTCGGGAAGCGTTAGTTCCAGGACAACAAGGGATCATAGAATTTTGCCTCCATTACATATAAAACTAGGGCTTACAAAACAATTTGGAAAAGGTCTTGCAAAAAATGGAAATAGTTTGCTTTTTCTATCAAAAAGTTTCTAAAATCGAGTGCAGAAAAGACAAAAGCAAGTATTTTTGACGAGCCACTGATAAGATCGTTAATAAAAGAGTCAAATTTTACGGGCAATATGACAGAGATTGAAAAAACGCATGGAATGAGATTGTTTAGCGTGTTAATTTTTTTTCTTTTTTGGAAATGAGAAAAGTTCTGATTGTTTCCTCAATACGTCGAACCACTAATGGATCACTTTCAAAGCCTTGTATGTAACATGAGCATTGAGTTACACTTTCTTCACAACCACCTGAAGGAGGAAGAAAAACCTATCCATAGAATTTAAAATTGGGTCCACATTTGTACTACTGGAACCACAATATATCAAAATTTTATAATGGTTTTTGATCTGTATAACATTTTTCGCGTTTGTTGCCTTGTGTTAGAAGCTATAAAATACCTAAAGCGCAAATTTAACACACCATTTTATAGATACAAGGCTGTTTAAATTACCGCAATTTGAAACTTTTTTGAGTAATTTCATTAAAATGAAAAAAGTGTTCTACTCACGGGTCGTCATGGGTACAAAAGTATATACAGGGTTAAATAGGACACTTTCACCTTTCTCGCGGTGGCATACGTCTTTTGTTACCTTTTCTTAAATGCAAACTTTGTAAATAGTTTTTGAATTTTTTCAATTCTGGCAGAATGGCTTTCATAATAAGGACTCCAGATTATAGAACAATATTCCAAATTACTCTTAACGAAAGAAACATATAATGATTTTAATGCGACAGGGTCACCAAAGTCCGCAGTACTTCGTTTAATGAATCCCAACATTGCATACGCTTTAGATGTTATGTAATTTATATGATTATGAAATTTCAACTCGGAATCAAAAATAACTCCTAAATCTTTAATTTCACAAACTCTCTCAATAGTGACATCACTTATAGTGTAATTATAGAAAACAGGATTATGACAATGAGTATATGACATAACGCAACATTTATCAATATTTAAAACAAGTCTGTTTAAATCACACCACTTTTTTAGTGATAACAAATCTTTTTGAAGCATAACTGAATGTGATATACTTGTAATATCAGCAAATAATTTCAAATCATCGGCCAATAATAATGGTTTACAAAATTGCAAACAGTCAGATAGGTCATTTAGGTCTTTCCTCCTTAACCTATTTTCCTGAGATCAACACAATGCACTGCATCTGTAGGGGGCATCCCCTGAGTGTTGATTAATTAAAAAAAAAAAAAAAAATAATAGTGGACCTAAATGTGTTCCCTGAGGAATACCAGAATATGCATTTATTACATTTTCCGAAAAGCATGAACTAATTTTAACTATTAATTTCCTATTCGTAAGAAAACTTTTAAAAACTGCAACAAATTTCCATTAATACCAAATTGGTGAAGTTTTCCTAACAAAATATCATGATTAACTGAATCAAAAGCCTTCAAAAAGTCAGTATATATCACATCAACTTGTTTTCTATTCTCCATAGAAACTATAATCTGATTAGTGAATACTACTAAATTTGTACATGTGGATCGACCGGGTAAAAACCCATGTTGAAAAACTGAGATTTTTGATGAAACATGATGAAATAGTTTACTATACAGAATCTTATCCAATACTTTGGCCAGAACACACTGTTTAACAATGGGCCTGTAATTCAAAACATTGGATTTATCACCAGATTTGAATACAGGAATCACGCAACAGTATTTCCACTGATCTGGAAATTTGCCATTTTTTAATCATGCATTAAAAAGTACTAAAACCTTATACAAAAACTAAAAACCTTATACATTTTTTTTAAAAATAAAGGTGGAACTGAATCCAATACACATGAGGGACTATCTTTTAAAGATAGAATAGATAAAGAAACATCATCTTCTGATATTTCTATGACAAGGTTGCTTAGAAATGGAGCACTAAAGTGATCTACACTTGTATAGTTGCTATGTGCAGTAAAAGTACTCTGGAAAAACGACGAAAACAGGTTGCAAGATTCAATATTATTATTTGAAGCATTATAGCCATAAAACATATTACATGGATAACCAGAATTCTTTATTTTTTTATTTATGAAATTCCAAAATGCAGAAGGATCAGAGCTAAGCCTATTTTCCATGTTTAATATATATTGCTTATACAAATAGTTATGTAAAAAATCGAATTGACGTCGAATTTGTTGAAAATATCTTAAATCAGCATTTTCTTTACTTTATGTGTTTTAAAAGCTTTGTTTTTTGACGTTTTTTAGGTTATTAATTAAGCCTTCTATTAAACCAAGGGGGTTTTTTACCTTGAGATGTTGTCATAGAAGGCACCATCACGGAAACCGCATAATCACGGAAACCGCGTAATAATTTTATCATATAAAAATTTAAGTATTTCATAAGAATCATTGCAATTGAAAATTGTTGACCAGTCAACAGACGCAAAAAAATCATTTAATGCTGGATAATTACCCTTTAAGAAATTGTAAGATTTGGTGCCACAAGAAGGCTCTTTTTCGAAAACGTAAAATTCAAAATCCTAGAAATGGGGTTTGATACAAAAAACAAATCAAGAATTCTTCCAATATCATTTTACAATGGAGAAACGCTATCAAGCACACTGGGACGCACAATTGATGACTGGCTATTCTTGGAGCATTCAGAACAGCTCTTTGCCTTCATTCAGCTTTAAAAAGGAAATCAAATTTATGACGTTAATAGGCAAGCCGATTTCTTGTGACCGATGTAACTTTGCCAGTTTCAATCCTATTTTGACCAAACATCCCTCATTTGAAAGGTATTTCTTTTAAGCTGTCCACCAGACTTACAGATATGCACCGTCTGGAACATTTTTTTTTGAGTAATACTAATTTAAAGTTGCTACTAACACATACATAAAATTATACAATATTGTGTGTGAGTTTATTAAATTTGGTAATGTGAAATAATTTTTGGACATAAATCAATAACGACAATAACGAAATCGAATTTCATTGTAATAATTGCATATCGCAAGTCCTGGTATGAATTGTGAATTGCATAAAATTAACATACCTTTAAGTGGCATACAAGATGGTTCAAATACCTTTAAACTTTTATTTCTGTGTGTTCAACAAATCTTTATAATGAACCACATTTATGAATTAAATAGATTAAAAAAACATTGAAAGAAATAAATTGAATGAAAAAAATAAAATTTCCTAGAATTTGCACTAGAATTTCGAGGGGTGGGCTCTACAAGTAAATATATATTGTTTTATTAAGACCCATATTTTTTAACTAGACATGATGTAGAAATTTCAGTCACAGATTTGAAACCCTGCTGTTGTGCAGGGTTATCGTTCTGTACCATTGGCGTGGCCGAACTGCAGCTGGAAAATATTTAGCCCCTTACCCTACTATATTCCACCAATAAAAATTAAAATATTTTAGAGTCGCTTATTAAAAACTTACTAAAATCGTAATTTTATTTTAAAGCAATAATGTATTTTTAAAATAAAGTACAAAATATTTTATTATTATTTTTCTCTAATCTACTTAATTAGATAATACGTAATACAATCCAGCTACTTGTGGTGTTTCGTTTCTTCGTGTTTCTTGACATGAACATAACTGCTAGCATGGCCATGATGTCCATGATCATGGTGGCCGTGTCCATGTCCATGTCCATGTCCATGTCCGTGATCAGCATGAGCATGGCCGCTTATATGAACAGTAGCTTTGAAACCTTCCTTTTTATCGGCAGTGTATTCTACGTGACGAGTTGTGCCATCAGCTTCTTTTACTGTGTAGCTGCCTAAAAATTAAATAAAAAGGGAAACTGGTTATAACACTGGAACAACCAATTCAACTGCTTTAGCTAGTACGTTGCAAATGAAATAAAACGGTTGTGATAGCAAGCAACCCACGATTCAGTTGAAACTTAATTCATTGTTGAAAAACCAGTATACATTGAATTTTTTTTTTTTTTTTACAGAAACTTACCCTTAACCTTATGACCATCTCTCTGTTCTTTGTGGCCTTTAATGTCACCAGTTTTTGGGTCCTTAACACCATAACCGAATTCATATTTAGGATGGGCATGATGATCATGACCGTGATCGTGACCGTGACCCCCATGACCACCATGGCCCCCATCGTGGCCACCGCCATGACCGCCATCACCGCCATGTCCACCATCACCGCCATGTCCACCATCACCGCCATGTCCACCGTGGTGTTCATGTTTGGTGGCTACTGAGTAGCCTACCTCCTCACTATGTCCATGACCATGTCCAGAGTCATCATGACCATGATGTGAATGTCCAGACACAGCCAAACAGCAGACGGCTACTAAGACAAATGTGGTAGCAAGGAAACGCATAATATTTGATGTATTATTATGCTATTTTAAAGAAACACTTGAACACGCTACGACTACTGTGGCTAATATGAGAATTAACTTGGCTATATATACTTTAAAATATGTTTGCGTTAAAATGTTTCAACATTGACATTGATTTTTTCGCCTCACATGAGTAAATGTTAATGACGTTAATACGTTTCAATTAGAAACAAATCTATCAATATTTCACAGGCGTTCAAATTACTATTACGAATTTACAACAAAAGCAATTCCAACTTAACTGCACATTCTTAAAGTGTGTGTTTGCATTTTTAAGATAAAGCCAAAATAATCTTAAAAAAAAAGCTATCTCCACTAAAATTTTTGGCAATTAAGGTATTTTCAAGGTCATGGCTCAATTTTACTAAAATTTTCTAATATATGTTAAATATTTAATCAGCATTTTATGTTAATCGAACAAAACGTTTTGTCATAAAATAAATCATTTTGCTTCTAATTTGTTTCCTTTGGAGTCTTAGTGCTTTTTTCTAATAGTCAAAATGTTACTTGCTACCACTGATAATTGTTGACATATCTGTGGTTTTCTAGAATAACCGCGTATGTCATAAAATCAAAATGTTCAGGGGAGCTAAAAAACGTTATGTTTGAAATTATGGGATCGATATAAAGTTTTTAGAACATTTTATTTAACAGTCCTGCAGATATGGGCAATAAATACCTTATATAAAATTTTGTGTAAAAAATCTTCAGAGGAATAGATCCTAGAGAAGGACGAAAAAACAATATGTAAATTTCACTTAAAGTGTTTGCAAATAAAACAACTTGTGTCGACAAATGTCGTTTTCTTTGGAAAAGAAAACTACCACGATATAGACGTAAGTTGTTGTTGCTTGAAAAATGAATTTTTTTGTTCGTCAACAAAAAGTTAACTGGACTTAGGATGAAAATATAACAACGTATCGAGAACAATAGTGAAAAAAAAAAAATGACAGAAATAAACACACAAGTTTTAATAAGTGGTTATACACTGAAAACTAATCCAAAATTATTTTGCATTTTTTTTTTTTCATTAATAACAATGTATGTCGCTATGTGTCGTTTTCTGAGAAAATAATTTGTCAGCGATCAAACGTAAGTTGACATACGTCGTTAGTGCTGCAAATTAATTTAATAAACATTTAAGTTTCGTCGCTATTTAAAGAAAAAACTCAGAAATGGTCAACATTAAAAAAAAAAAAAATTAACACATGTAAAGGCGTTAAAAATTAATATATTTGGCATCATTAACTCAAAACTGACAAAAATTGACATACGTGGTTATTCCAGAAAACCACAGATATATGCTTTCATAATCAATTTTTCCTACGAAATTATGCAGTTATTTTATATACATATTTTTTTTATTTCAATGATTGTTTATATAAAATATTTTTCTTTTTTTATTCTGTGCAAAAATCATGAAAATTTTCGACGTTCCTACTCTGGGGGAAGCTACATAGCTACATAGAAAAACATGTATTTTCCAAATTATATCCGGCTGCACTTAACGATTGGCATTGAATTTTTATTTGAGCGATTTTTGATTTTGCAGATTTTGGATTTTGAGAATTTTTCTGTCGATTTTTGTTTTTCACAATGTTCGGTTTTGAAGATTTTTGATTTTCGTTATTTTTGAATTTGGCGAATCCATATTTTCTACGACTAGCAACATTTGTAATTAATATTCTTCTCAAAAGTTTGAAGAGTGTCGCTTTCATAATACTTCATATTTTGTATATGGGAGGTGCCACGCCCACTAGTCATATGCCGCCCATTTCTTATCTAACTACTCACATTAATATCTAATTTACTCATACAAAGTTTCAAGGCTTTCCCTTTAATAGTACTCAGTTATATGATATTATATATTTACTTTGTTTGGGAAGTGCCAAGCCCACTGCTCCGATTATGCCCACTTTTTGTTTGAGTGATAACATGTATAGCATATGCGTTCACGCAAAGACAAATGACATTTAATATTTGCTTTGTATGGGGCTGCCACGCCGATTGGTTCGATCACCCCCATTTTTTGTTCGACTACCCACACTAATAACCAGAGTTCAGAAAAAAACACACACTGAATAAAAAACTCGTACATATATGTAAACAAACATAACTTAGACCAACACACACATATTTTTATTTTCATATCAATTTTGTTTGTTTTTAAATTTTCTTCGGTGCCAAACACAATCATGACTTGTGTTCGTTTTAATATTTCGTTATTTACACGAACATTTTTCTATCACGTACTTTTTGTTTCGATCACACATAAACCACACATATTCGAGTGTTGCTTTGTTTGAAGTTCGTGTTCTGGTACGTGTACTGAGAAAAAATAGAACATGTACAATAAACAGGTTCGAGTTCAATTATATTTTAAGTCATGTTCTGGCTCGTGTACTAAGAAAAAATAGAACATGTACAATAAACAGGTTCGAGTTCAGTGATATTTTAAATTCGTGTTCTGACTCGTGTACTGCGAAAAATTTGAAACATCAATTCGCGATCTGATACACCCCGATAAAAACGACGATAATTGTTTCAACCAAATTTATTAAAATTTTATTGACCCTTTTTTATGACTTACGTTGCAAATTGTTTACAATTGTCAAATATTTTAAAATTTTATTGGCCATTTTTTTGTGATTTACGTTGAAATTATTTACAATTGTTTTTATTGACTGGTTTTTATTTTAATAAAATCTGGCAATAAAATACTTAAGACACAAAAACTGCACACTGCACTTAAAGCTTTGACAAAAAATGAAAGAGGCTTCACCACATATTTTAGCATAACTCAAGAACGGTTTGTCCGATTTGGTTAAATAAAAAATATGAAAATCCACAGCTAAATTACCTCCAAGTTATCTCTATACTATTTTTTAATTAGGGCAATAGTTTCGGCAATATTCATAAAGTTTTTCCGAAAAAACCATTTTTTTATGTAAAATTTAAATTTTTTTGTTGTGTTAAAATTCATAAAAAATCAAAAACATCAAAAGTGCTCTTTATTAATCTTAGGTTAAAAACACAGATATGTGGCAAATTAAACAAGCCATATTTAATTAAAATCGATTAACAAGTTTTGATTTAATTTACAATTTAGTTATGGTATCTCACTTTGATAAAACCAGAGTCAACCCAAAAAATGTAAATGCATACTGTGTATGTCTAGTACATGTGTTTACAGAAACCATTAACAAAATAAATGCCGCAGATTTTTTTTGATTTTTTTGTTCTGCAGTGTAATGGATGACGTCAGGAAAATTTGCAAGGCTGTTTCTGTCATAGTAATCGAGATATATGATATTGAATAATAACTTTATACCGGAAATGCTCGTCGACCAAAAATATCCAAAAAAAAAAAATTGATAGCCTGTAGTTCCTTCCAGACACACAGTGAAACTCTGTAATAATTTCGAGAAGATCGGTCCAATGGCTTTGCCTGCTATAACCTACAAATTAACAGGCATATACTTTCGCTTTTATATATAGAGATAGTATTATGGTATGTTTTCTATTGAGATTTAAAGCAACAATTAGAGCTTTTCCTGCAGTTTTGCATTTGCCGGGATAACGTGAATTGTTTTCGATATCTCAGAGTTTCCATTCAAAGAAAAGGAAAATAAAATCTAATACAATTTTAACTGTCATAAGTATTATTATATTAACAAAGAAAACATTGTCATGAGAGCCAAATTTAAAAGAACTAACAAAAGAATTGAGAAGGGATTTAGACGGTGCGTTTACACGTTGCGTGAAAAGCCTTGCGTTTCGTGTTTGTAGCCGAAAGGGGTAGAGAAGAAGCGTGGTAGAAACAAGTTTTCATTTTCATTTTCTGTTTTTAAGTTTTTTTTTTTTGACATTTCTTTTTACATTCTTGCCTTTTCTTCACAAGTTGTTTTATTCTCTTCCAGTCTCAACAAAGTGACAAGTGATTTTATAAACCGCCATTGAAAAAAATACGTTTAAAGTGATTTTATTAAGCGCCATGAAAAGTAATTAAAAAAAAAAATAATCTATAATATTAATAGGCTAGGCGATTTATTGTGACTGATGTTTTGTTCTATCATTTTATCCCGGTTTTGACCAAACGTATATTACTTGGAGGTATTTCTTTTTTTGCCGTTTTGTAGATTTACAGATTTTAAAATTTTTTCCTTTATTTTGAGTAAATTGCATTTAAAGTTACTACTAACACAAACATAATATTATACATATGATATGAGTGTTTTATTAAATTTGTTAATGAGTTTGTTTTCTTCATTCACAGTGATAATAAACCATAAAAGTGTTGGTTTGTGAATTGGCTAAGCTAATAAAGCTGCCTAGAAATTGCACTCGAATTTCGAGCGCTGGAATCTGCTAGTAATAATAAATTTTCCATAATTTTTTTACGTAATTAAAAAACTCAAAATGTTAGTTAAGTTCTTTATTTTTTGCGAAAGAACAAATGAAAAAGGTTGACAGAATAAACGTCAAAAAAAAAAAAAATATATAAATTAAGAAAAAGCCATCGTGTATATCGCCGCTAAGAAAATAATTCTCACTCTAGACTATGCCATACCCCCTACCATGCGTTGAGATAACGGGTCCAACTAATTAGATATAGCAAATAAACATTAACTAAATTTGAGTGCTATTGTTTTTTTTTTTTATATGCGGACTACTACAGGTGCAACAAACACACACAAGTCAAATTTGACCGAGATATAAATTATAATTTGGATCTTATGACTACTTAAGACGATCTCAAAGGGCTATTTCGTATGAGGATTACGTGTGAACATGTGCCGATTTTGCTATGGCACATGAAAGCTTATGTACCAAATTTCATAACAATATATACATTGACACACAGACGGACTGGCGGACGGACATCGCTAAAACGACTTAGAATGTCATTCTGGGTCGATCTATGTCAAATAAATTTGGTAGTTACAAACATCAGCATAAACTCAATATACCCTGACCACATAGTGGTATAGGATAGAAAAAATGTGCGTATCATAAAAAAAATTAAATCTAAAGTAAAAATTTCGTTGTTAAATTGTAACATTAATAAATCACAATAACTTTTAGCGAATTAATCGATTTTAATAAAAATTACAACTTATTCATATGAATGTCATTTAAGTTATGATATATAATATTATTTTGGAAAAAAAATTTTTTTGCATGAAACTTTTTTGGAATATCATCTCCCAGCAGTACCGATTGTTTCAATAACCCATCTATGTACCTTTGTTCTGTGCAGTTATATCGATTCACACCTCTTGGTGTGAAATGAGCATTATATATATTCTACCATACAACATGTAGATGCAAAATTTGATAAAAAAAAATTTAGATACCTCATGGGCCGTTAGTAAGGAAGAAATCTCTTTACCAAGCAATTTCTGGAGCTTATCCATATCAATACGCCTCATTCTACTGGATGTGTTTTTGTCAGTGATAATATGCTTCCAACTTATTCCGATATTAGGAAATTGTTTTTGGCTTAAAGCTACCCTTCCTTGCAATGCCGACCAAAGAATAATTCAAAAGATAAAGGATTATAATCACAAATATAAGTTAATCCAGAAAAACAAGTCGATTGGGAAAACTAAAAAATTGAAAGTGAATAGTTTAAACTTTTCGATATTTGTTCATGTAAATGCGTTAATTTTGATTCATGTGTCTGTAAAATCAAGGTACCATTATGGAACGAAAATTTTTGCAAGATCAGAGAGGCCAACGGAAGATGATAATCGGCACCATTGATATTAGAACTACAAAGATAATTGCGAAATTATATAAAAGAAAAAAATTAGCTAAAAGTAGCTCTGACGAAAATAAAATTAAGCTATAACATCTACCCTGGAACGTAAGTAATATTGAAGAAAAAGAAAGCAGCGAATCAAGTGACGACAATTGCTCTTAGTACCATGGTTCCAAATATAGGGCGGTAGATTATAAAAATTCACAACCATCAACATGAAAAACTATAATAATGCCTCCAAAAAGGGGGACTTGTTTTATCCAATGTGGCTGAAGCCTGTGACAGAAGTGGAGTTTCAGACAGAAATGCTTCTCTTCTTGTCAATGCTTTACTCAAAGATATTGGTGTAGTCAGTAACGAAGATTTGTCGTTAGTTAGTGATAGAAGTAAAATTAGAGAAAGAAAAATAAAGAGAGAAAATCTTGTTGGTGTAGAAATGAAACAAAACCGGACTGTTACTGTAATTTACTTTGATGGAAGAAAGGATAAGACACTCACTGTTGAAAAAGTAGGATCTACATACAACCGCAAACAAATTAATGATGAGCATAGCAGATTTAATTTACCTGGGAATGTGGCACCTTTGTCCGGAAACGCAAACGAAATTAATTCATACATTTTTAATTTCTTACAAAATTTGTTGGGTCCAAATATAACCCAAATTGATGTTGTAGAATGCGACGGGACTGTAGTAAATACAAGTCACAAGAGTGGTGTAATAAAACAGTTTGAGTTATCCTTGGGGAAATCTGTGCATTGCATTATTTGAATGTTACATACCAACCAACTGCCTCTTCGACATTTACTACAGGAAATAGATGGGAAAACAAGTGATCCGATGGGATTCACTGGTCCTATAGGAAAGTTACTTAATAAATGCGAGAAGATGTCCGTAATGCCATTTAAATCTATTAGATCTAATGTTGAGTTTCCTCCGATACATATAAGCGATCTGAGCAGCGATCAAAAATACTTGTGCAAAATTTGTCTGGCAATAGGTGAAGGCAAAAAAATCTTTCAAACTTTCATCTTAACAGCCAGGCATAATGTCACATGCAAGATGGTTAAATAAAACCGCGAGTAGAATTCTAAGAATATACGTCGCAACAAAAGGCCCATCATGAGAATTAAAACTATTATCGGATTACATTATAAAGTGTATGCAAGCACCTGGTTTTTTATTAGATACTAGCAGATACCAGCGGTCGAAATTCGAGTGCAAATTCTAGGATTTTTTTTTTTTTTTTAATAAAGAACCTAAAGATATGCTTCACAATACAACTCATTTCAAATAAAGAAAACAAGCCCGACACATTAACACAAACACATTAACAAATTTAATAAACACACACATAGCATTGCATAATTTTTGGTATGTGTTAGTAGCAACTTTAAACGATCATAACTCCAAAAAAATGTTCCAGATGATGAAAATCTGTAAATCTGGCAAACAGCTAAAAAGAAATGCCTTTCAAATGATAAATGTTTTGTCAAAATCGGGCTAAAACTGTGCAACTTACATCGGTCACAAGAAATCACCTTGCCTATTAATATTATAGATGCATCAGCTTGTCAGTATGGATCCCAACACTTATTTCATTTAATTCAATCTTCTTGCAATTTACATATACAATCAAAGAAATGCATATTTCGCTCAGCCAGAAAATATTTTGATCGGAATGCCCAGTATTACAGGAAACATGTTCGAGAGTTGGCGTTACTGAGAATTTTAAATTGTAGAACAAAAAAAAAAATGATATTCGCGATTTTAAAGTTCCCAAAATAAACGTTAAAGCAACCGATTACACCGACTAATTAATTGACAATATGTTAAAGTAACAGAACCACCACTGACTAAAAGTATCACCTAAGCTAAACTCAGAAATACTTTCATAAATATTTCCGAAAATTTTAAATTGTTTAATTCTCCACGCCACACTCAAGCAGTAGAACGTTGCATAAAGATGGTAACTGAAGCATAATCATCAGTATGTAGTAACAAAGCCAGGGATGGATTAATTCGGGCTAAAATATGTTTAAAAAAAATTTTTTTTTTAAATTGGACACAAAAAAAGATTTTATTAAATGAGGCATTATGTTTCTTGTGAATATATAAAGCAAAAATAAAAAAAATAAAAAAATATTAAATTAAAAAAATTTTTTTTTATTAAAACTAAAAAAATATATAAAATTAAAAATTAAATAAATGTGACATGATAGAGCTTGGTATCCAACATGCAATATTTTCCCGTGAAGGGTTTTGGGTTATTCCATTTTTTTTTTAAAGCAAAGAGCATGTCAAAAAAATACAACTTTGAAATCTTTCAATAAAAAAGGAGTTTGAAGATAATAATTTTTTTCGAAAAATTGTTTACAGTTATCGTTATCTGATCAAAACGGAAAAATCCCGCAGCCACTTTTTATAAGCAAAAACTCTTCGAGCAATGGCCGTTTTTGTTTCCCTTTTGAACCATGCTTTATGCTTAAAGTCCTGTTTAAACGTTATAATTGGAACTGATCTTTTAAAAACGTTTAGTATGTTGTGTTCTAAAAAGGGCAGATAATACACTAGTCGGCATAATTATTTTGATAAAAACAAAATGATGCATTTTTATATTAAATTTATATTATAAATTTATATATTTATATGTTAAATAACTCAATAGAGTTTCTTTCTTAAAAAATTAAAAAGATATGAATGAAAGTAATTTTGAGGTGTTGGCATAAGTATTTTGACAAATTATTATTATTTAAAAAATAAGCTTAATATTTCACAAATGTATAGAAATTTGATTATGAGTTATTAAAATGTATAGCCCCCTTTTGCTTCAATAACTTTTTGAAGGCGTCTTTGACCTGAGTCCAGTAAATTTTTAAGGACGTCTGTGGATATCCCATTCCAAAGGGAAATCACCTCTGAAATTGTCTCTTCTTTGATTTTATGTAAATAACCAATTCTTTTACGTTTGATAAGAGACGACACGTTTTCAATGGTATTCAAGTCTGGACTTTGGGGTGCCCAGTCCAGAGTAGTAGCACCAACATCCTTCAAGTATTTTGACATCATCCTGCGTTTGTGGCGTGGGGCATTGTCCTGTTGCAGGATAAATGATTCTCCAAACAATATGTCACCGGAACGGAAAGCGTTATCATTTAGGGTGCTCAAATATTGGCCTTGGTACATCGAGCCGGCGATCTGAACCAAGTCACCTAACCCATTGTTCTCTGTGTACCCCCGGAACATGACGGAGCCTCCTCCATGGCTCACTTTTTGGATTTCGTATCTGCGGCAGCCTTACAAAAGTTTTTTGTTTTGATGAGTTGAACTCAAAGCAGCTTTGCTCTGTCGACAGAACGATTCTCCAAAACTCTTTTGGCTTCTGAAGATGACCCTTCGGGAAGGCAAATCTTTTCAGCTAGCTTACATTTGATATGGAGGTATGTTCTTGCTTTGTATGTTTTAAAATCTCCGTCTTTTAAACGTCGCCGAACACTATGCTCACTGATTAGATTCTTGGCCGACTGATTCCATTGATTTGCAGCGGATTGAGGCTTTAGTTGAATATAATTGTGAAATTCCCACAGAAGCATTCGGTCTTCAATTAGCGTTGGTTTGCATCTAGCACCTGATCTAGCAAGTCTCTGATGTCATTATGTTCCTTAATTTGTTAATTTGATAGTGTAGTGTTTGGCGCGATAAATTAAATTCAATTACAATGTATTTTCCTGCGATGCCAGAATTAAAATTGCCAATATTGAAGCTGTAGTAACACAGCTTAACTCAGCCATTTTTTCCATTCAACTTTTATTCAATATTTTATTTGAATATTATAAAAAAGTATCAATAAAATTTCAATACCAAAGTTATAAGATTGTCACTTGCGAAGCCATGCGCGGACACTGCCACAAAGATTTTGTCAAACTACTTATGCCACGAAAAAATTCACTGTCTGCTTGCTCTCTTGTCAGCAGAAAGGGAATGCAAAGCGTAAACAACAAAGTATTGGGCACGCGTATAGCTATAGATACTCATTCTATTTTGAACATAACCCGTGTACCGTTAGTTCATGCAATCAAACGAACTAGACAAGAAAACATCACAGTTGCGTATGTCAAAATAATTATGCCGACTAGTGTACGAACTGCTTCTTTTATTGTTATACCCTAAACCACTATGTGGTTTGGGTATAATGACTTTGTGCTGGTGTTTGTAACTACCAAAAATATTTAACCTAGACCCAACTTTTATTATACCGATCGACTCAGAATCACCTTCCGACTCGATTTAGCGATGTCCGTTCGTCCGACCGAGTGTGTGTCCATGTAAACCTTTTAATCAAACTACAGGTCGCAAATATGAATATTTTTAGATGAAATTTGGTATGTAAGCTTTTATCGCTATTGAAATTGGTGAAATTCGGTCCATGTTCAGACCTAGTCCCCATAAAAATTACCCCTATGAAATCGACATAAATTGCCATAAGATCCAAATTATCGTATAGATCTCAGTCAAATTTGATTTGCGTGTGTATATTATATCCATTAATCAGTAGTCCAATAATAATCCCTATAGGACAGTTCTTAGTCATAGGCCCCATATAGAGCTGCTTCCCGATCTTCACTTAAATCTATTAAAAAACAAAAAATATTGCATAGATTTTTCTCAAATTTGGTTTGTACATATTTTTTTAAAATATAAGTGACTTTACCAAATATGGTCAGGATCGGTACATTTTTCGACCTAGTCCCCATATAAATATATCACCCGATATGAAGTTTTTCATATCTGCAGCCAAAAAAATTAATAACAATGCCACTCAAATTTAGTTTATGCTTATTATCTATATCCAATTTGTTGGACCGGAGAGATAGGGTCTCTTAGCCATGGTATAGGGTATCGTATGGTCGGTGTTGACCGACTATAACTTTCTTACTTGTTTTTTATTGTTTTTTTATTAGTTCAGTTATTATTAAATAATTCTTGACTTCCCGATATTTATTTTTAATTTTGTGTTAATAACTTCATTTTAATTAAGCTTTCAATCTTAGTAACTTAAGTGTTTACTTTATTTTGACGCTCACGAGGAATTACGAAGAATTTGGAAACGTTGAAAAAAAATTTTTTTTTAAATAAAATACATGCGAACAATTTTGGGCAAACCCCCATAAAATATCGTTTTTTTTTTTTTTTTTTTTTTTTTTTGAAGACCAGAAATACGCAACAATCGCAATTTGGTTTACGCTTATTTTAAAAATCTCTTGCATTATACTTGGACTTAAGACCCTTTTCGAAATTCTTGGTATATGATATCCAACAGTTGGCCTAGATCGACATTAACATCCTTGGCTGTTTTGTTTTTAGTTTTGTTATATTTATGTTATATCCCCTGTTTTTTATGGATTATAAAATACTTATAAATATCCTGGGAATCCCAGAGTTTTTCCGTTTTCTCGGGATATGTAAAAGTTCGCGAATTCGCAGTTAAACAGATATTTACTTTCGAGAATTTAGGAATTATCATTCTGTCCCATTGGCATGGCCAAACTACAACTAGAGAATTAGTACCCACTGTTCCCATAATTTTTCCACTTAATGTGTACGTTAAAAGATTTTAGAGTCTCTTGTTGAAAACTAACCAAAAGTTTAGCAAGACATCTTGCAATTTTATTTTAGGGCAATAATATACTTATTTTTATAACAAATAACAAAGTGTTTTATTAATGTTCTTTTTCATATATTCTTTATTTAATATTCAGTACTTAATACAGTCGAGCTCCTTAGTGGCCATGTCCGTGATGGCCATGGTCACCATGGTGTTTCGTTTCTTCGTGTTTTTTGAAATGAACATAACTGCTAGCGTGGTGATGTCCATGACCATGATGGCCATGATCATGGTGGCCGTGTCCATGTCCATGTCCGTGATCAGCATGAGCATGGCCGCTTATATGAACTTTAGCTTTGAAACCTTCCTTTTTATCAGCAGTGTATTCTACATGACGAGTTGTGCCATCAGCTTCTTTTAGTGAGTAGCTGCCTAAAAATGGAATAAAAAAAGGAAATTAGTTATAACACTGGGACGGACAACCAATTTTAATATTTCAATGGCTTTAACTCTTGTGTAGCCAATGAAATGAAACAGTTGTTACAACCGAACTATTCAGGGGTCTAGATAAGAACGATTCAGTTGAAACTCAATTCAGTATAGAAACACAAGTCTGGCTTGAAATCTTTCTAGAAACTTACCCTTAACCTTATGACCATCTCTATGTTCTTTGTGGTGTTTAATGTCACCGGTTTTTGTATCCTTAACACCATAATCGAATTCATATTTAGGATGGGCATGATGATCATGACCGTGATCATGGCCATGACCACCATGATGTCCACCACCATGACCGCCATGATCTCCACCACCATGACCGCCATGATGTCCACCATCATGACCACCATGACCACCGTGACCACCATGACCGCCATGACCACCATGACCACCATGACCGCCATGACCACCATGCCCTCCGTGGTGTCCGTGTTTGATATCTACTGAGTAGCCTACCTCCTCGCTATGTCCATGTCCATGTCCATGATGACCATGATGCGAATGTCCAGACACAGCCAAACAGCAGACGGCTACTAAAGCGATTGTGGTGCTAAGGAAACGCATAATATTTGATGTATTATTCGGCCAATTTAAAGTTTAAGATTATTATAATGAAACAATTAAACTTGCTACGACTACTGTGGCTAATATGAGAACTAACTTGGCTATTTATACTTTAAACTCTTGCATATTTCAATATCGACATTGATTTTCGCCTCACATAAGTAAATGTTAATGACGTTAATACTTTTTAATTTCATGGGTGTACGAATTACCATTACCAGTGTACAACAAAAGCAATTTTAGCTTAACTGCACATTCTTAGTGTGTTTACATACTAAACATAAACCAAAGATAATAATATTAAATATTAAATTAATATTAAAAAACTATCTCCTGTAAAATTTAGATTTTGTCAGTTAAACTATTTTTGCGATTATGACGCAAAAATTAAAACTACAATAAAATTTCTTGATAAATAATTAAATTTTTATAGTGTTAACCTATTTCTAACATATTTTTTATGTGTGTAAGGAATAAAAATTTTTACTAAGTATTTTTGAGAAATTTTCAGGAAAGTAACATTGAAGTTCAGAGTAGATCGTAATCGCAGACACTTGCATAGACGGTGCACAGTGGACCATATTTTGAGAAGGCGGCCAAAAATCATTTTTTTTTGTTACCGATTTTAAAGTTATGTTATTCATTTGAAAGTAAATACTAGTAAACCTCGGGAGCCAAAAAATTGCGACTCTATCTCAACTATATCACAGCGAACAGGGCCTTCGAAAATGGGCTTTCTCAGTATTCTGCTAAAATTAAAAATTTCTTTGTAAATTTTTACTTTTGAATGACTGTAACTTTTTTGATTTAAAAGATTTTGAAGTGAAATAAATTTTGTATAATGGTAAAAAAAAACTATTGCGACATAGCCCTTTAAGATATGAGCAGGAATGCTTCACCTTTTAAAAGGGGTTATGGTGTGGGTTTTTTATGCTTCTAAAAGTGGTAATAAAAGATAAAAATTTTTATTTTACATAATTGCAAGAAAGAGTATTTATAATAATGTTTCCACAATTATTATTCATTACAATTTGTGCAATGGCTAAGTACTGTTACAGGGATCTGGCAGATATTTATTTTCAACGAAATGATGTAGACGATGTAATTTTGCACATATTGAAGACAATTCTTTAAGAATTTTAACCTAGAAGACATTGAAATGAACAAAGGAAAAATTACTAATTTTGCATCGAATTTGAAAAGACGGTACATTGAATGCTCTCATAGCAAGGCAAAGATGTACAAACGTTACCAAGACTGGTTAATAAAGGAACTTATTTTTGAGAGAGCATCTACAACTGCCAACGAAAGTGGAAAAAAAGGTCGACCAGCAAAACCAATTGACGGATGTAGTGAAAGATCTCGAAGGCGCAAGCTGGAGAATATCAATGAAGAAATTTCTCAAAGAATTATTAAGGATTCATTTTTGCACCAAAATCAACCAACCCAAAATAAAAAAAAAATAAAATTGAAATAATTGAAAAAATAGTAGAAGCGAGCCCAAGGCGCACAAAGAGGATTTTGATAAGCATTCCTACACCAATTGAAGATAAGAAATTTACGCCGGAAGAAGCGTTCGCCCTATTTTTGGATTTGAAATTGACCAAGAATCAATATAAGGAATTGCGGAAGCGAACCAATGAAAAGAATTGTGGGGTTTTTCCAGAGTATCGAGATTTAGTTTCTGCCAAAAAAAGAATGCATACCTTCACAATCTGCTATTAGTGTCACTTCAACATCAGCAGAACATACTGCAGAAAATTGCTAAATATGCTTGATACTGATCATTTAAAAAAATTGGTAATGGCAGCATTACTTTAATTTCAAAATGGAGATGTGATGTATCCTCTGGTCAGAGGAAATGCCGAAAATTCATCAGATGCTAATTTATTTATGGTATCTTTCGTTCCATTGCGCTCAACAAAAAGGTATAGCGTCTTAGAGCCGTCAACTAGTAGATCAACAAAAATTGATAAATGGAAAAATGAAATTCCTTCTTCAACAAAGTATTGCAGACCAATAAAATTTGCACTCAAAAAGGAAACCAAAGATGTCATAACTGAAGAAGTTCAAAAAATAAAAGATCAAATTAAGGAACTTCAACCAGTAATATTTAAATTTGATGACCAAGACATTGAAGTACATTTTAAAATGTGTCTCACAATGATTGATGGAAAAGTTGCACAAGCTTTAACTGGAATAAAGTCAACGTCAAGCTGCATTATATGCCAAAAGACATCAAGTCAATTAAGCCAACCCCCACCAGAAGACGATAGTTTTAAGGAAGCCTACGAAGTTGGAATGTCCCATCTTCATGCTAGAATACGTTTCATGGAGCATATTCTTAAATTGGGTTATGATTTGGAATTTGGTCCGTTAGGCGAAACAGTGAGAAAAAATAAAGAAAATGAAGAAAAAAGAAAGCAAAAAAAAAAAAACAAATTCAACAAAAATATCTACAGCTAGGCCTCGTAATCGACCAACCAAAACAAGGGGAAGGAAACACAAATGATGGAAATACTGCAAGGAGATTTTTTTCCGATCCGGAAACTGCAGCATCTATCACAGGTTTAGATCATGAACTAATAAGACGATTCATATTACAAGTTCTAGCATGCAGCAGAAAGATAAATGCAAAAAAAATTTGGAGAGTACGCCAATAAAACAGCTATACTTTATAATGAAAAATACTCTTGGATATACATATATGCCATCCACAGTTCATAAAATTTTGTACCATGGGGAACAAATAATTCAAAACAATATGCTACCAATAGGAGATCTATCTGAAGAAGCGCAAGAAAAAAGGAACAAAGACTACAGATTCTTTCGCGAGCACAACATAAGGAAAATGTCCAGATGTTGTACTAATGAAGACCTTATCACTATTTTGTTGTGCACTTCAGATCCATATATGTCCAACATTTGTCAAAAATGGAAAACTACCTCTATTGAATTAGACGAAGAAGCTAAACAACTTCTAGAAGATGAAAATCAAGGCTATTTAGAAGAATTTTTTACTAAAATTGGTTGATTTAAAGTACTTTTTCATTACACTAACAATAAGTTACACTTTATTTTATAGTTAAAAAATTTTCTTGATTTAAAAATTTATATATTTTGTAAATTAACGATAAAAATTGTTATATTTCATAAATTTACCATAAAAATTGATATAGAAATATTTAAAAAACAATAAAAAAAAAATTTAACTAAAGCAAAAACATACGAGTTTTTCATTGAAACTTCTCTATCTTGAACCAATATAAGGTAACTTTTACGTTCGCTGCTTAATAAATTATATTTTAACTCGGGATCTTTCAAAAAAAAAAAAAAAAAAAAAAAAAAAAAAAAAAAAAAACACCTTTGGCCCTTGTGCACATTAGGACTATAAAGTTTACGGGGGCCAAAGTTTGGCATTTTCTGAAAAAATTAACTTAAAAAATTGTTGAAAAGTATTAGTTGTAAAATTAACTGAAAAAATAAGACATTATATTAAAAAAAACCTTTTTTTTTACCTTTCAACACTTCACTTTTGTACTAAAATGCAACTACAAATGAAAATTTATTTTAAACCCTCCGTAACTTTTTTTATTTTCGGTCGAGAATTACGTTTTATAGCAAAACTTAAAGGTTAAAGTCTCACCTACCAAACAAAAAAAAAACCGCATATCAAAATTCCAATCCAATCAAAAGTTATAGATTTTTGACCGCCTTCTCGTCAAATGGTCCACTGTGCGGTGGTCAGTAGAAATCGAGTGGTATCTCACCGATGCCAAAATTTTAAACGGAATAAGTTAAAATTTTCAGTTTGTAAAATAAGAATTTAGCCGGTTATAGTCTTTGTAAAAATATTTTTTTTTGTCTTGTACACTTTTTTAGATATTTACGAGGGCGTATCAATAAGTTCGTGTCTTTTAGAATGAAACACAGTTTGTTTGCGTTTGTTTGTTACGTTTCTCCAATTTTTGTATCCCTTCCAAAAAATGAGATTTTTCGAGGACCCTAAAATAGGCATTTTTGATCAATAATTTCATTGTTGGAGCTAAATCTCTTTCCCCCGAGCCACTTCTTTAGGTTTGGAAATAGAAAATAGTCACTGGGGGCTCAATCCGGAGAGTATGGCGTATGAGGTACCAATTCGTAGCCCAATTCATGGAATTTTGCCACTGAGACACGATTACGTTTATGGTCAATTGAGAGCAAACGCGGCACCCACTGACCTCAATTGGCCGTCCAGAACGTTCAGCGTCAATTGTATTTGTGCGACCACAACGAAAGTCACTAAACCACTTTTTTACCATTGAAATCGATGGTGCAGAGGACCTATAGTATTTATCAAGTTTTTCCTTGTGACCATGCCTAGTTGAAAATTTCGTTGTACAACGAATTTTCAATCGAACACAATTTTGCTGATGATGCTGGATGGCAGTTTGTAAAACTTATTGAAAATATAAGTTGTAAGTTATTTTAATCTCATGAGATTGATCTGCCTTGTGTGCATTGCCGCAGCGGTTCGTCTGTAGCAGGCAGCAATTCCATAAACGCTTCCTTGCAGTCGAAAATTTGCTGTAAATCTCTAAACAAATGGTATCATTGTTAAAACCTCCCATACTTATGTAGTGGAATCCGTTTCCAAAGTGTTGGAAGCATCTCTCATGACGAAGCATTCATCTGCATCCGACGATCATAGAATCATAATTCCATGTTAATAGTAATTATTTTTTTTTTCTTTAATAAATTTGTAAACAAACAATGTTTATTTATAGTGCCAGCTGATAAATATGTACTATTGTGAATAATCCAATTGAGTGAAATTCACAATAGCGATATTTTATGGAATGTGCGCCATAATACCAAATAAAAATTCGTTGGATCAGTTAATTCGACCACAATCGAAAATCGAAAGTTGCTCATAATAGGCACCTAAGTTGTTGAATGATCAAAATCTTGTGACGATGCCTATTCCTTTTAAAACTGTCTTAACCCTGTTGACATTGAGTTGACTAAGTATTTGGTTGATCCTGATCCTATAGCTTGCCATTCAGTGGCATTCTTGTCTGCGGATAGTGAGGAGTCAGAAATGGGTAGCGTGCAATGAATTATCCGTGTTCGTTTCTCATGGGCTGTGCGCTTGGCATCATTATTCTAATAAAAGTAATAATTTTCGCTAAGAATACCGTTATATAGGTTATCTTGTCAGATATTGAGATAAACCATCTTATTCATCTTATCAATCGAGGTATTGCTATTTCAGTAACCCGTCAGATTGTAATATCTAAATAATCGAATAACACACTGTTCCAGATATTCACGTACGTTTTTGCAAATTAAAACCTCTTTTTGCGATTCACTTTTTTCGTTCTTTTCAGGAACATGATGCAGGCTTCGGTGAACAGTTTTATTATGTATTTCATTAGAAATTACTTTTATAATTTCTGCTACCACCTATGTAGAAATGCTTTCTTTTTAATTTTCTTTACAATAGATATGTCTTCTCCGTTATAGTTAGTTTTCGAGGTCTACCAGTTGAGATGATTTGAAGATCTTGATCTTCTTCTCATACCACTTTTCAGAAAGTATGTATCAATTGTCATTCCATTTGTAACGCTTCGAAAAATGAATCTGTGACCCCAAAAAGTATATACATTCTTGATCCTTATGAGAACTCGAGTCGATATAGCGATGTCCGTCTGTCGGTCCGTCTTTCCGGTTGTACGTCTACTGTTGAAATCACGCTCATTCACAAAATAAACCATTTACCTGTGTAAACTTAACATAATATTGTTTTCTTTTATCGCGAGCAGGTTGGTATTTTGGGATAATTCGGGAATCATTGTGCCAAGATATGGCCTAACATATGGAGACTCATCAAAGAATTAGAAAAATTCAGTGTACGAATTGTACATAAGTCCGTGACTTTTAGAATGAAACAGTTTTTTTTTTGGAAAAAAAAAAATTTATTTTTCAATATAATCTCCTTTTAGCTCGATACCCTTTCAAAAAATAGCATTTTTCCAGGTCCATAAAATAGGCATTTTTTGAAAAATATTTTCATCGTTGGAGCTAACTCTCTTTCTACAGAGCCATTTCTTTAGGTTTGGAAATAGGAAATAGTCACTGGGGGCTAAATCCGGAGAATATGGCGGATGCGGTATCAATTCGTAGCCCAATTCATGGAATTTTGCCATTGAGACTGCACACGTGTGCACTAGGCATATAACTTTTTTTTAACTAAAAATTTGCCAGGCACTACGCTATGGGGAATATTGTACTGATAATAAAAAACGATATCTTAGGTCAGTTAGAAACAAAAACCTTCCGCACCGAATGCGATTTCTAAAACCTTCCAAGTTTTTTTTTTTTTTTTTTTTTTTTTTTTTTAACAATTTTAAAACAACATAACAACATTAATAAAAGAAGAGTACAAACTAGGTGTTACAAGAAATAAATTTTAAGTTTAGAGTTCGCGTTGATTTGCATAGCGGAAATAAGTCTTGCACTAGTTTCACAGTTCGTTCGGCACATATGTTGCTGCTGTCTATTAATTGCAGACAGTTCTTGCACCCAGTGCCGTAAAAAACATTCTTGAGCCTTCTTAAATGGTGTAAGAGAGTTTTTAATGATGAAAAGTTATTTGTACGGAAACAGTGATCCGTAAACCATACATCATACCATGGACCACATATGAACTTACAGATCGACAGAAGCTTTTCCCGATAATTTGGAAGAAGAATAAATGCCAAGATGGCAAATATTGCTCTGGAGTTCCATCGGGCATTACTCATTGGTGGTAATGATTTAAAGTTAATGAATGGAATACTTCCATTTTCATTATAATATCTGAATGCTTTGCCGAGCTCAAACAAAAATTGCATATCACCACGCCATTGAATGTCCATACATTTAATAACTACATCGTTTTGATTAAAGGTATTTTTGAGATGTATGTAGTTATTTTGTAGCTCAACAACAAAATCATAATGAATGTTAGGAGATGATGTTTTCCCACCTAAAATCTCATCCATGACGTATCTTAGTACCAAATCCAGGATATGGTGCTGACAACCAACATATTGCGGTGGTGGTAAAAAAATTGACTCGAAGTAGTTTTTGAGTAACCTTACAACGCCATTTTTGTTTCCGGTATTTACACTGGTCGCGTCACAAACTATCATTTTGATGGAATTCCAGAAATCAAACCTATCCAACGTATCTTTGATACCGTTAAATATATCAAGCGGTTTTCCACTATCAAGCACAAGAACACTTAACTTTACTTCCTTATATTTGTTTTTGATAACTATAACCTGCACTTCTTTCTTTCCAATCTTCTTTCCATCGAAGTGAAGACACCACTCTTCGTTTTTCAATGTTTTAGACAGTTCTTCTTCTTTTTGTTTAGCGGATCTTATCACAGCTTTGTATATGCCTGGTTGTGTTGGGGTGGCAATGGTTATTCCAGACCCAGCCAATTGTTTGCAAATCTTAGCTGCTTTTTTGGTGCTCACGTTCACATTGTTGACCAACGTTACAGCTGGATTTAACGACAATTTAAGTGGATTTTGTTTGCCTGGGGGGTTTGTAGTTATCGTCATCTAGATTTTCATCAGTATGATCTTCAGATATTGATGATAAATCAGAATCATCAGAATTTATATTTTGGACAGGTTCTTGTTCAGAAAAAGATTCTATTTCACTGGATACATCAAATATTTCATTAAAATTGCTATCATTTGGACGTTTTAAATGGTTTTGGTAGGATAATATCATCCTTTTAACTTTTTTTTAATACCTCCCACACTAATTTGTTTTATTTTAAGTTTTATCCACATATTAAAAATTTCTTCAGATATTTTAGCATAACTTTTATCTTTACTCTTTCTTTCTTTTGCTAAGGCGTAAAACCTTCCAATAACAGCTTTCTGCTTTGGCATTTGTTTAAAGTATGATAATGATATTTCAACGTTTTCTATTTCTCGACATTTTACCAAACTCTTGGTCCAGACTTTGGAATTTTTTTCAACAGCGATTTTAATTTTTTTAAACTTCATTTTAGTTTAAAAATACATATGGGAAGTAATCAATAACATTAAAAATTAAGTATTCCCGTTAGATGACGTAGAATGGGCATTTTAAGGGTTACCAAGTGTGTTTCATTTATGAAAATTGTAATATCTTCCGAAAAATCTATGTATTATGTGACAGTTGGCAACCCTGCAATTCAACAGTTTGCCCTGAAAAAAAATCCTAATTCCAAACTTCATCGCATTTGGTGCGGAACCCTTTTTAACGATCGCGAAAAAGTAAAAACGCAATTATTCATATTTTTCCATGGACTGTTCAGCCTTGCCTGGCAAAATTTGATATTTACAAAAAATGCCAAAAGTTATATGCCTAGTGTGCACCCGTGCATTATCTTGATGGAAAGGAGTTTTTTTCTTGCCCATATGGAGCCGTTTTTTTTTTTAAATCCTCCTTAAATCGGTCCAATAAGTTGGCATAATATTCGCCGTTTATTGTTTTTCCCTGTTGAAGGTAATCGATGTGGATTATTCCGCGTGCATCCCAAAAAACTTTTCCCATCACCTTATTGGCCGACAAACTTACCTTGGCCTTCTTCGGAGCCGGTTAACCCAGAGAAACCCATTGTTTAGACTGCTGCTTGGTCTCCGGTGGTTGTATGTTTCATCCACAGTTACAAAACTCATTCGAAATGCCGTTAAACAACTCCAAACAATCCTTTGAAGTTGTCACACGATTACGTTTATGGTCTGTTGAGAGCAAACGCGACACCCAACTTATAATTTAAACCCAACTGATAATTTAAAATCGAAACCACACTGCCATATGAAATTCCTTTGGCATCAAAAATCTCACGCACTTTTACTTTTCGATCGGCCAACAGCATATCGTTTATTTTTTCGACATTTTCGGGTGTATTAACCTCAATTGGCCGTCCAGAACGTTCAGCGTCATTTGAATTTGTGCGACCACAACGAAAGTCAGTACACAACTTTCTTAGCATTGAAATCGATTGAGCAGATTCCCCATAATATTTATCAAGCGAAAAGCTTGGTTGGATTCACGGTTTTTTTTTCGCAAAAATTAATGTTTAATGAGCACTTAGGAGCAGTGTTGCATTTCATATAACTACGAGGGAAGTACGAAAAGTCACGTACTTATTGGTTCGTCCTCGTATTTGTTGTAATTATTTAGTACCTATTAATTTTTTGGTCATATTATTTACTTTTTTAAATATTTTGTTTACATTTGTTATAAATAATGCACTAAGTCCAGATATTAATGTAAACGTAAAGCCGAAATGGGTATCCAAGATTCGACATAGCTGAATTTCACTCTTGTTTTTTTATTTTTTCTATTTATTAATTTTTTTTTTAATTGGGATTATATGTTGGCCAAGAAAAGATATCGGTATGAAGGTAACAAAAAAAATGCAACAAAACATGCTCAAACCATTAAAGTAGAAAAATATGAAAAAACTAGCTGTTTTTTCCCGGTCTTGGATCACTATGATTACCAGGCGCTGAGTACTTAGTCCTCAATGAACAAATTCCCCAAAAATTTGTATGGGATTTGGGAATTTGTTCATGATGAAAAAATTCCTCTATGTTTATGTTTTTTGGGGAGTAAATTCATTTTTGATTTCAATCTAAAATTGTTTGATTTTTTATAAGACGCTATAGCAAAAATGCTTCAAATATAAGCTGCCAAACAGCTTTAAGTTTTTTTCTTTAAGTTTCTTTATTTTGTAAACATCAAATATAACGGAATCGTTTGCAAATTAAAGGAATTAGAACTCTTAAAAATTAAATTACTGCATTCAATAAGTGATCATCATTGAGCAGAGACGCCAAATTTTTAGAAGTTTCAAAAATAGTAAATGAATGCGACGTTTAAAATTGTGCTGTTTATAGTACATGTATAGTAATTATTGCAAATACGTAGATAAAATTTATCATAAGACATTTCGCTGAGCTGTGTTCCGCGAGTGAGTCGCGTCCGCGCGTTTGGCAGCTACACCCGTGCTGCCACGCAGTTGACGTCAACTTATTTTAATCGCCAAAATATATTTTTCACATCATTGCGATATTTTAGCTAAGCTGTGTTCTCGAGCGCGTCTCGTATTCGTATACGTCTGCGCGCCGCTCCCTCGCGTTTGGCAGCCACACCTGTGCTGCCGCGCAGTTGTTGTCAACTTATTTTAATTGCCAAATTACATTTTTCAGATCATTCCGATATTTCTGCTAAGCTGTATTCCGCGACCGCGTCTCGTCGCGTCCGAGTCCGCACGCCACTTCCGCTCACCGAAGTGATGCTATTGAAAAGAATATACATAAATTTTAAATACGTTTATTGCAGGACAGATATTGAGAGCTGTATGGGGAATTCGTTCATTTATTTTGGGGAACTTTTTTTAAAAAAATTTTGGGAATTTGTGCATCGTGAAATTATTCCCCAATTTTTGGGGCAATAAGTTATTTTTTTTGGGGAATTTGTTCATTGGGGACTAAGTGCTCAACGCCTGCTTACCATTACAACTACCTATGTTTATGCATGGATTATTTTGAGTGTATGATGTCTAAAAGTTACGAATTTTAGTTATTTTAGTTCTTTGGGATATACAACATATCTGGTGCATATAGGAAAAGATTGTGCTAGCCCCTAACTCTGGAGCATGCGATATATAATAGTCTATGAGAAAAACAGGGAGATTCTAAGTGTATACCTGCTACCGTAAGTGATTGTACTCTTATGTACGTTATGTTAGGAAAAATTCTTGTACCATATCTTGCAATGAAGGAACCAACTTACAAAAGTTTCCTGGTAGGGGTATTAGAGTCGTTTCAGGAGTTTCACATTCGCAGTCACCTTGTCTTATCCGTTGGGCTTCAAGACGTTGTTGTCCCGTTTCAGGAGTTTCATATTCCCTGGAGTCAGCTTATCTTGTCCATTGGGCGTGAAGATGTTGTTGAGTCGTTTCAGGAGTTTCACATTCCCTCGACTCAGCTTGTCTTAGACGCTGGATTTCTAGATGCACTTGAGTAGATACAGGCATTTCCGCTACTCTTAACAAATCTTGTCTTGATCTTTGGGCTTCAAGACGTTACCGGGTTAACTCAGGTGTTTCAGCATTTCTCGACTCAGATTGTCTAACTCGTTGAGGCTCGATACGAATTTGGGTCTGATCGGGTTCTCTAGACTTCTGTTTAGTCTAATCTTTTTTCATTTGAGGTAGTACGGCCTATATGCTATACTTTCATGTGCAAGTCACAACAGCAAATAGTTCCTTTTCCACCTTTACCTAAAGGCGAGATGGAAATAAATGTAATATTTTGCTTTCCAATGTACTTAAAAAGGCGAGATGGAAATATTTGTACAAATAAACCTCATCGGAGTAATCCTACAATGATAGTCAACCTGTATCTGTTCACCTATGAAATAGAACTGAACTTATTTTAGGGTGTTACAACTCATATAATAAAAAAGGCAAGACGGGGATATTTGTAATAGGTTGATTTACAATATCTATTTCGTAATGGTGTAAACTCAAGAGTAGTCAGTAAAGAGATTTACGCACAAAGTTTTAGGGAAGTCCATTAAAAAATTAAAATTTATTAACAAACACTAAAAGCGTACATAGAAACTTAAAAAAAGTGGGCGTGGCCGATAAAAATATATGATGACCTTGCCTGGGATATGAGAATAATGTGCAGTAAATTCGAGCGAAACACGTAAAAAATTAAAAAAAGTGGCCGCAAAAGTAGGCGTAGCCTGTAAGAAACATATGGCTACTTTCTCTGGAGTAGAGAGATCGTGTATACCAAATTTCAGAGGAATCCGTTGAAAAAATAAAATTTGTGTAGCGTACAAATATACAAAAAAAAAAAAAAAAAAAAAAAAACAGAAAATGAATTGTATATAAAAAGTAGGCGTAGGAGTAGGTGTGGCTGATAAGAAGCATATAGTGACCTTACGTGGAGTTCAGAGATCGTGTGTACCAAATTTCAGAGAAGTCGGTTAACAAATAAAAATTTGTATAGCGAACAAATATGCCAAAAAACAGAAAATGAATTGTATATAAAAAGTGGGCGTAAAAGTAGGCTTGGTCGATAAGAAGCATATGTATGGCGACCTTTCCTGGGGTACCGAGAGCGTGTGTACCAAATTTCAGAGAAATCCATTGAAAAATAAAAATTTGTATAGCGGTCAAACAAACAAACAGAAAATTAATTTTATATATATTGATTAGAAAAAAGATCAGGAAAATATCGAAATCTAACAAGTATGAAAATTATATTCGGTCTAGAGACTATGCGATACCATATACCATGCGGCTAGAGAACTGGTCTCACGTTCAACTAATTGAGTATCGAAAATAAGCATAAACCAAATCTTAGTGGAATATTTATTAATATTTTTGCATCAGATGTGAAAAAGTTTATAACGGATGCTATATTTATATGGGAACTGGGTCGAAAAATGGACCGATCATGACCACATTTGGTAAAGTCACTTATATTTTGCAAAAACATAAAAACCAAATTGTAGAAAAATCTATGGCATACTTTTTTTTTTGATAAGAAATAGGGAATTAGTTTTATAAGATCCTGTAGGGATTATTTTGGGGCTCCTGATTGGGGTTCGAATTAAAATGAGCCTATATGATAATTTGGATACTATGGCAGTTTAAGTCGAGTTGCCAGGGGTCATTTGTATGACGACTAGGGCTGAATATCCACAGATTTTGACCAACTTAAATAGCTCTCGCCCTATGGCCGATAGCAGCTTTTGATTACAAAGTTAACGTGGACACATATACGGACGGACATCGCTAAATCGACTCAGAAAGTCATTTTAAGTGGATCGGCATAATTAAAGTTTGGTAGTTCCAAACATCAGCTCAGACATATTTGACTGTAAAATAGTCAAATATATTTTTTAATTTCTCATGCATATGAGTTCGAAACCAACTTCATCCAATTTTAACCTTTACTTGCTTCAAAAACAAATCGCTATTTAGGCTGTCATATTTTACTAATGGGATAAATTTGAAATTTCGCCTTTACCTTTTTTGCCAGTAAGCTAAATATCCGTTGTGATTATTATATGGTAATCAGGTCCAAAAGTAGTCCGATCAGGAACATGTTTAGTAATGACACTTACGCTGTCCCATGGCATATAATATTTAAATTTGAGTTAAATCTGTTATACTGGTAACATATTAAATAGTTTTCAGTGAATATCGGGAGTAGGGTTATCAATTATTTGCACTTTGGTCTGGCAGGCCACTTTTCTTGGCCAAAACTTCAATTCCCTTTTTGGTTTTTTCTTTGTCTATTCTGCTAGTAAACACTTCAAACCAACAACAAACATATTTATTTAATTTTCCGTTATACAGCACGCTCTTAAAGTTTATAATTTTTGAGTAAATTTGTAACAATTAGTACAAACGTAGTTTTTTCAACATTTTTAAATTATTTTTCTTAAAGTACAAATTAAAAGTTTTAAAATAAGTTGAATATGGAGAATAACTCTGATAAACTTTGAAAAAAAAAAAGAAGTGGTGCTTTAAAAAAATCTTGAAAATTTTTGTTTATGTAAACTTGCTAAATTTGGGCAAGATTTGGCAAATCTAAAACTAAAAAATCTTAAAAGGCGGGAACGTGGACCGTTCTTTCAGTATGTTTCGTTTTGGATTTTTTTTTTTTTTTGCATATTTCTAGAAAATTGTTTTTTTCCAGGCTCATTTAGTTGTTTTCTTTCGTCCAGGGAACACGAAAGAAAAAAGCAAGAATTAGTTTTTAAATGTGTGAGAGAAAGAATCCGAAATGTTCAAATTTTAAAAAAAATTCGTAGATTTTCAAACATTTATATGTTAATTGGGAAAAGTGCCACAGAAGGCTAAATTACTTTAAAAAAAAAACATCCAAATTGTTTCACTTCTATAACAATAATCAAACACCCAAAAAAAGCAAGCACAACAGAAAGTTTAGAAGTAATTTGTCCGGATAAAGCAATTTTATTACGAGCGGAACGTCCTCGCCTTCCTTTTTCTGAACGCAGTAAGAGAAGAGAAGCAGCTGAACTTTTAACAAGTAAAGAATGTTAAACTCATCTTTTCATACACGCAGCTGCAATATCGGCTCGAAAAGGAAAAGGAAAGGTAGATCTGTGAAAAGTCCAACAAAGTCATCAAAAATCAAAAAATTGTGTAACCAAAATCTCAAAACATCAACTCCTCTCTTTGAAGGAGGAGGCGTTAGCATTTATTCCTGAAAACAGTTTTCTAAACAAAAATATTCGTCTTGAAACCAAGCAAAGGAATTCGGATATATTTCCATATTACATGAAAATCTTAAAAAGTATGTGCAGACCGGATGGTATAATAGTAAGCAAAAATAGTTGATACGCAAATGGAAGTTATTCTAACCGTAATGAATTCAGATAATAGCAACTACCGGGTGATCCAAGTAGAGATACTTTTTTAAATAGCCTTTTTTTGACAGATCACGTGTGAGTCGTGTCATGCTGTCATGTTATTTTTGTTAGTATTGTTTAACATTTCATCATGGAAAGACTTACGCCTGAACAACGTTTACAAATCGTTCAACTTTATTACGAAAATTCACGTTCTGTGAAGAATGTGTTTCGTACATTTCGCTCAACTTATGGTCAACATAATCGGCCTACTGAGCATACTATTCGCAACACCTTCACCCATCTTGAGACCCAGCATTCATTATTGGATAATATTCGACCGAATAGACCACGTCCAGCACGCAGTGAAGAAAATATAGCGGCCGTAGCTGAGAGTGTACACGAAAACCGTGGAGAGTTTATTCGGCGCCGTTCGCAGCAATTCGGACTGACTTATGATGCCTGAAATTGAAGCTCGTGATCTCGGCGACATTTGATTTCAACAAGACGGCGCCGCTTCCCACACAGCGCATCAATCAATGGATTTATTGAGAGAACACTTCTGTGAGCAGATAATTTCACGTTTTGGGCTCGATTGGCCACCAAGATCGTGTGATATCACACTGTTAGACTTTTTCCTGTGGGGATATGTAAAGTCCAAAGTTTATGCGGACAATCCCGCTTCGATTCAGGCCTTGGAGCAAAACATCACGCGTGTCATTCGCCAGTTACCAGTCAGATAGACATAATCTTCAAAAAATAAATGCAAAAGAATATTCTTTCAAATGATAAGAAACATTAAATTTGAACTTTCTGTGTTTTTTTCTTTAAAAGAGTAGGGAACCTCGAAATGGATCACCCTTTATATGTTAACAGAATTTATTTTAAGCTATGGATTTCACAGTAGCACTGGCCAAGCTCATTTTAACCTTCCTTACCATTTTCGTTGTCTGTAAGGCCGACGCATAACTTTCTTGTTAATTACAATAATTACATGATGAAATATAAACCGATGCTGTGAGTTATAAGAGTTTTTTGTTAGTTACTTCAGTTTAGTCTGTTAAATGATTTGCGGAAAATTTCCCGAAAACAATTTCCCGAAAACAATTTCCCGAAAAGAATTTCCCGAAAACAATTTCCCGAAATTACAATTTCCCGAACACAATTTCCTGAAATGACAATTTGCCGAAATTACAATTTCCCGAACACAATTTCCCGAAATTACAATTTCCCTAAATTACAATTTCCCGAAATACAATTTCCCGAAATACAATTTCCTGAACACAATTTCCTGAAACTACAATTTCCCGAAATTACTATTTCTTCAAAGAGCTTGTTGGTGGCATTTCCGAAACAATACCATCAGAAATTCCGGCCGAAGCGCGAGCAATCAGTTCATGACCACTTGATGTAGTGGTCTGGGCAAGATCTTTCAGCTCATTAACGATTTTTTCTTTAGCAACGAAAGCCGCTTCGGCACTGTGATTGTGAAGAGCCTTTTTTTATAGTATCGTTGTATGACCCTACCGGTACAATGTTTTCCTCGATAAAGGATACAACCCCAATAAACGCTATCAACGGACTGACCGTCGTCATGATACAAGAAACCATTCAAAAGCAACCTCGGTTTACCTTTTTCGCTATCCAGGAATTCAAGTGGCATAGTAACTGAGCATTGCAACCCAAATAACTAAAAAACTTCGCTATGCAAGATGGTAACGATTCCGTAGCAGCTACTGCAAGGGCAGGATGTGATGGAGTGAGCGTTATCCGTCGGGAAGTCTGAATACCGAAGTGTTCAAAGTCACAATGAAAAAATAAGCGTATGACACTCCAATAAATAGGTCCGGATGACGAGGGAGGGTGGAAGAGGAAGGGCGCGGTGCGGGGTGGGGGAATTGTTTTTTTTTTTCGAGAAGTCGTATACTCGGGAAATTGTTTTTTCAAGAAATCGTATGCAGCAATTTTTTTTATGGGGGAAATCAAGAATATATGGGAAGTTGTAAACTAAAAATAGGGAAATTGTAATTTCGGGAAATTTTTTTCGGGAAATCGTAATTTCGGGAAATAGAAATTTCGGGAAATTGTTTTCGGGAAATTGTAATTTCGGGAAATTGTTTTCGGGGAATTGTTTTTCGGGGATTTGTTTTTTCGGGCAATTGTTTTCGGGCAACTGTATTTGGGAAATTGTTTTCCGGAAATTGTTTTCGGGAAATTTTCCGCAGACGCTGTTAAATATGGCCCCTTCACCATTTTTGAATATCTTAAGAATCGTCCCCCCCAGAATCAAAAGTTTAAAATCGGTCCGAGAGACATAAAAATGCAAATGTATCTCACAAAAACGAAAATAGTCAGGAAGGTTAAACAGTCCTTTCTTCAGCCAAGTACATCCCGTTATGCCGATTTGTCCTTTTCGGCAACGACAGTGATACCATTGAGACTATTGGAATCCTCAGGAAATGCTCTTGGGAACAATCGTACTCCTAAATCGGCAAGGTTTTGTCGTCCATTAAAATTGGAGTTTACAAAAGAAACAATTGAAGTAATGTTAAGAGTAGAATCAGATTTGGATAAACAAATTAAATGTATATAATTAAATGTATATAAAGTAAATAATTGCATTAAATAAAAAATTTGCATTTAAGGGTTAATGTTTTCATATAAAATTTGTAAAATACACTTCGCTTCACATGAATAGGTGCAGTGATTTAGCAATCAATTTAAGCTTTCTGCTCTCAAGATAATTCATGGAAAGGATTGTTTTGTACTTTTTATTAAAGGTTAACCAATTGAGAAAAAGTGTGTAAACAAAGAAAAGTCGAAAAAGTTCCGTTAGATTTAATCCGTGCTTCTTTTTATAATTTGTCAAAAAAAAAATGTGAATTATTTTTCGTCAGTTGAATAGGTGCACTGATTAAAAAGTGGCTGTGTGGTCATTTCTGCCAATTTTAGCTAAAAAAAAAAAATCAGCATTTTTTAAAAACAAAAAATAAAAATAGTTTTCTGTCAATTTTAAATGAAAATGGGAAGGCAAATAATGGCCACAACAGCTGCCGAAAGGCGAAATATTCTAAGCATAGCCTCAAATTCTAGTGACTCTGCTGCAAAAATTAAAGCAAGAAGTGTTTCCAGTGCTAGTGTTTCTACCGTAAGAAGGATAATAAATGCAGCAGAACACTTAAAGCGAATTAAATAGCAGAAAAAACCACCATTAAACGTAAGGAACTACGGTTGAATTTCTGCAAAGAACACATGACTTGGAAGAGTAAGTTGAATAAAGTAGTTTTCTCAGATGAAAAGAAGTTCAATTTTGATAGACCCGATGGTTTTAACTAATATTTCCATGATTTGAGGGAGGAAGAACATTTTTTAGCCCGTCGCCATAGTCGAGTAGGTGGTGTTATGGTCTGGGCGCGATTTGGTACTATGGAGTCATAGATTTGGTATTTCAAACCACGAAAATGATAGCAAATTCCTACCCAATCTATTCTGCAAACGGCGTTCCCAAAATTTCAAGACTTGTTTGGACCCATCCCATGGGCTTTCCAACAGGATAATGCTCCTATCCACACAGCAAGGAGTATTAAAACGTGGATTAGCGAGCAAAATGTTGAACTGCTGCCATGGCCGCTATACTCCCCGGACATAAATATAATGGAAAACGTGTGGGTATAGTTGTCTCGGAAAGTGTACGAGTCTGGAAGGCAATTTGATGACCGAGAATCTCTAATTGCTGCAATAAAATCGGCATGGTCGCAAATTTCCTTGCAATAGTTATCGCAACTGTATGACTTCCTTCCAAATAGAATTTATGAGATAATTTTGTCGAAAGGCGGAAGTACACATTATTAAAATTTAATAAAAAATAAAATTTACACACAAAACTTTATTTTTTTCGTGTTTTTTTAATTATTTTGCTGTTTTATGCTTTTTTTCAATATGCACCTATTCAAGTGACGCAAAAATAATTCTTATTTTCTTGAATAATTATAAAAAGAAGCACAGATTAAATCTAACGGATCTCTTCCGACTTTTCATTGTTTACACTCTTTCTCAATTGTTAAACCTTTAATAAAAAGTACGAAACAATCTTCTCCATGAATTATCTTGAGAGCAGGAAGCTTAAATTGATTGCTAAATCACTGCACCTATTCATGTGAAGCGAAGTGTATACTGAAATTTAAATAAATAATAGTTTGTTTACCCAAAAACTTTTTATTAACATTTTTTTAATTTTGGCCAAGAAAAGTGGCTTTAGTCGATTCAGAATTTTAAAAATGCTTCGATTAGTCGATTAAAAATAAATGTTCCAATTTTTTTTTTTTGTATAAAACTGAAAACCAAATAAACTGAAAAAAATTAAATCAGAATAAATTGAAATTAAAATTTATATTTTTATATAAAAACTAATTTCCAGTAAATGTTTTGTTTCAAACATTAAAAAAAAAACGATGCAAAAAATACATATACAAATAAATTGAGATTATATTTGTTCAAAAAAAAAAAAAATCAGAACAGTTTTGAAAAATATAATATATAAGTTCATATGACTTTGTAAAATAATTTAAAAAAAAAAATAAAATATATAACTTTTTTGCTTATATGATATTTTCGAGTTAAAATTTTGCAATAAATGTATAATATTTCAGATATAAAACATTATTTCTTATGGCGTTTTCTTTTCTAACAAAAAATTTCGCCCTTTTTTTGCCCTTTTTTCGAAAAGTGTATTTTTTTTATATATTCTGAATTTAGAGCAACCTTATCTTATACAACAATCGAAAGGTCTCAAAGGCGAGCCCTCGTAAATCGCAAAAAATTCCAGCCATTGACTTCTTTCAGGTCATAGTGTGAGAATATTTCCCCATTGTTCCCCTTTTTTGAATATTTTCAACCTATGACTTCCAAGAGGATAATAATCAAAATTTTTTGCATTTATGAACACAGCACTTTGAGGCCTTTCTGCTCTTTCTGCTCTTAATTCAGAATATATAAAAAATACACTTTTCCAAAAAAGGGCAAAAAAGGGCGACATTTTTTGTCAGAAAAGAAAACGGCATTATCCTTCAGAAATAAAACATTTTTTTTGTTTGTTTTTAAACTCATTTAAAAAATATTCTATTTATTCGATTAATCGACACAAATTAAAAGCATTATTTCTTAGTTGAAAAGCACAATTTTTAAGTTGGTCGATCAAAGGTTTTTCTTGTTCTTTTTATTGGATCGATTTATCGGTAGAAAACCTTAATAGGAACGCTGCGCTTTATATGGGGATTATAAATAAAATTATTTCTGCTGTGTCTATATTTGAATTGAAGATTCATGGATATAATAAACAAAAATAAATCAAATCTGTTCAGAGTCTATTCATTGTGTCACTGTACATACAATTTTCCACATAATGTCCAAATTAAAAGAGTCGGTTGTAGAAAAAACTTACTAAAAGCTTAGCAAGGCATCTTGCATTTTTATTTTAGGGCAGTAATATATTTTTAAAACAAATAACAAACTGTTTTATTAATGGTCTTTTTCATATATTCTTTATTTAATATTCAGTACTTAATACAGTCGAGCTCCTTAGTGGCCATGTCCGTGATGGCCATGGTCACCATGGTGTTTCGTTTCTTCGTGTTTTTTGAAATGAACATAACTGCTAGCGTGGTGATGTCCATGACCATGATGTCCATGATCATGGTGGCCGTGTCCATGTCCATGTCCGTGATCAGCATGAGCATGGCCGCTTATATGAACTTTAGCTTTGAAACCTTCCTTTTTATCAGCAGTGTATTCTACGTGACGAGTTGTGCCATCAGCTTCTTTTAGTGAGTAGCTGCCTAAAAATGGAATAAAAAAATGGAAATTAGTTATAACACTGGGACGGACAACCAATTTTAATATTTCAATGGCTTTAACTCTTGTGTAGCCAATGAAATGACACAGTTGTTACAACCGAGTCCACATATGAACGCGTCAGTTGCAACTCAATACAGTGTAGAAACACAAGTCTGCCTTGCATTCTTTCTAGAAACTTACCCTTAACCTTATGACCATCTCTATGTTCTTTGTGGTGTTTAATGTCACCGGTTTTTGTGTCCTTAACACCATAATCGAATTCATATTTAGGATGGGCATGATGATCATGACCGTGATCGTGCCCATGGCCTCCATGATGTCCACCACCATGACCACCATGATGTCCACCGTCATGACCACCATGACCGCCATGATGTCCACCATCATGACCACCATGACCACCATGACCACCGTGACCACCATGACCGCCATGACCACCATGACCACCATGACCGCCATGACCTCCATGTCCTCCGTGATGTCCGTGTTTGATATCTACTGAGTAGCCTACCTCCTCACTATGTCCATGTCCATGTCCATGTCCATGATGACCATGATGCGAATGTCCAGACACAGCCAAACAGCAGACGGCTACTAAAGCGATTGTGGTGCTAAGAAAACGCATAATATTTGATGTATTATTCGGCCAATTTAAAGTTTAAGATTATTATAATGAAACAATTAAACTTGCTACGACTACTGTGGCTAATATGAGAACTAACTTGGCTATTTATACTTTAAACTCTTGCATATTTCAATATCGACATTGATTTTCGCCTCATATAAGTAAATGTTAATGACGTTAATACTTTTTAATTTCATGGGTGTACGAATTACCATTACCAGTGCTAAACAAAAGCAATTTTAGCTTAACTGCACATTCTTAGCGTGTTTACATACTAAACATAAAGAAAAGATAATATGTATTAAGAAACTATCTCCTGTAAAATTTAGATTTTGTCAGTTAAACTTTTTTTGCGGTCATGGCCCTTATGTTATTACAATTTTCTAGTATTATTGTTTGGCTGGATTCAGTGATTTATGTTTGTTATTATTGTCCATTGGCTTGTCCCGCTAAGTGGCTTTTCGAGTCTGATATACAATGGTATTATGCCTCAAACGATGCGTACTCGTATTACTTAAAGAGTCACTCCAAAGTGGACTACTGGAGTAACAATTGTATCTAAAAATCCGCTGATATTTCAGTTTGCTTTAAAATAGCATATGTTTTTTTTGGTTTCAAATCGAAATCTGGCAACTCCAAAATAATGTAAACAAAAAAAAAAAAAAATAAAATATACGCTTTGTTCAGATAAAAGTTACATCTACCTTCATTTTCGATAACAAAAATAATTGCTTGCAAAAGTGTATTTTTTTAAGTTAAACCTTTATTGTTTATAACAATTTAGCTGTTAGTTAAAAACTTGGCGTTTTCACTGCCAATTTCCGTTTCAGAAAACCTTACCGAAGTTACAATGGGGGCGTATGATGAACATACAAATATTAAATCGAGTCTCAAACCAAATATATATATTTTTTTTAAACGCTTTCTTTTAACTCATACTCTCTGTCTGTCTGTCTGCCATGGGTCAACCCCATTCTCCCCTAACCAATTGATCAGAAACTTGGCCCATAGTCTTGTTATGACTACATATTAATTTTGGGGTTGTCATGCACAGTTACGCATAGTCACGCACAGTCACGCAGTGCCTTAAAATCCATTTCCCCTTATCCAATCAATCTGAAACTTGGTCGATATACTTGCTGTTAAGAAAGATTAGTTTCGACATAGTATCGCACAGTTACGTACAGTAACTAAACCTCACCTGTCCAAAGATTAATTTTAAATTAGTCACGACCAGTCACGGAGGGATTCAAAACTCATATGCATAAAATACTCATATTAAAACTTTGTTTTTATGGGTTACCCGAGGGCGGATCAATAAGTCCGTGACTTTTCGAACTTTCCCTTTTAGTTATATGAAATGCAACACTGCTCCCATCAAGTAATACGCCACCTGTTAAAAGGCTACTGTAAAATTTTGTGCAAGTTCCGTCATTTACTTTGCGTTAAACAGCTGTTCAAAACATACAACAACCTCGTGGTTTTTTCTAAAAATGGAAAAAAGTGAATTTCGAGTGCCTATTACACATTATTTTTTGCGAAAAAAGCCGTCAAGCAAACGAAGGAAATGCTTGATAAATACTATGGAGACTCTGCACCATCGATTTCAGTGGTAAAAAAGTGTCTTACTCACTTTCGTTGTAGTCGCACAAATATAAATGACGCTGCACGTTCTGGACGGCCAATTGAGGACAATACACCCGAAAATGTCGAAAAAATCCACGATATGCCGCGTTTGCTCTCAATTGACCATAAAAGTAATCGTGAGACAACTTCAGAAGATTGTTTGTTGGGCTACGAATTGATACCTCATCCGCCATATTCTCCGGATTTAGCCCCCAGTGACTATTTCCTATTTCCAAACCTATAGAAATGGCTCGGTGGAAAGAGATTTAGCTCTAAATGAAATTATTGATCAAACAAATGTCTATTTTATGAACCTCGAAAAATCGTATTTTTTTTTTGGAAGGATTACAAAAATTGTTGGACTAAGTGTATTGAGCTAAAAGGTGATTATGTTGAAAAATACATTTTTTTTTCATTAGTGATTTGGTCGGACCATAAAATTTGCTCCGTGATTTATGATCTTGTGGTCCAAACATTCGCGCCTTATCCAGCGAACGTACAAGATTCTATCCGATTGGTTTAGGGTTATTTTTGATTTACTCGTAAAAATTATGCTTCTTCAGTCATTATGAGACCAATTTCATGTTGTTTCGACAAAAATTCAGGCGGGCATCATGCACTTTTGTGTTTAAAATGGATTTTTCCCTTGGATTTCTTGCTCGTAAACCCTGATCTACCAAGAGGAAAATCGGTGTCGAAGGCTCAAAATATTTACATAGCGGGCCATTCTGGTGGTGAAATTGAATTAAAAATTAAAAATTAAAAATTAAGAATTAAAAATTAAAAATGAAAAATTAAAAATTAACAATTAAAAATTAAAAATTAAAAATTAAAAATTAAAAATTAAAAATTAAAAATTAAAAATTAAAAATTAAAAATTAAAAATTAAAAATTAAAAATTAAAAATTAAAAATAAAAAATTAAAAATTAAAAATTAAAAATTAAAAATTAAAAATTAAAAATTAAAAATTAAAAATAAAAAATTAAAAATTAAAAATTAAAAATTAAAAATTAAAAATTAAAAATTAAAAATTAAAAATTAAAAATTAAAAATTAAAAATTAAAAATTAAAAATTAAAAATTAAAAATTAAAAATTAAAAATTAAAAATTAAAAATTAAAGATTAAAGATTAAAAATTAAAAATTAAAAATTAAAAATTAAAAATTAAAAATTAAAAATTAAAAATAAAAATTAAAAATTAAAAATTAAAAATTAAAAATTAAAAATTAAAAATTAAAAATTAAAAATTAAAAATTAAAAATTAAAAATTAAAAATTAAAAATTAAAAATTAAAAATTAAAAATTAAAAATTAAAAATTAGAAATTAAAAATTAAAAATTAAAAATTAAAAATTAAAAATTAAAAATTAAAAATTAAAAATTAAAAATTAAAAATTAAAAATTAAAAATTAAAAATAAAAAATAAAAAATTAAAAATTAAAAATTAAAAATTAAAAATTAAAAATTAAAAATTAAAAATTAAAAATTAAAAATTAAAAATTAAAAATTAAAAATTAAAAATTAAAAATTAAAAATTAAAAATTAAAAATTAAAAATCAAAAATTAAAAATTCAAAATAAAAATTAAAAATTAAAAATTAAAAATTAAAAATTAAAAATTAAAAAGTAAAAATTAAAAATTAAAAATTAAGAATTAAAAATTAAAAATTAAAAATTAAAAATTAAAAATTAAAAATTAAAAATTAAAAATTAAAAATTAAAAATTAAAAATTAAAAATTAAAAATTAAGAATTAAAAATTAAACTTAAAAGTTAAAAGTTAAAAATAAAAAATTAAAAATTAAAAATTAAATCAAATTAAATCAAATATGAAATAACTTTTTTTTTTTATTCGCTGAATGTTTTTTCGAGTACAGTACTGATCAATTTTGTGCACCTCTGAGCTGGGCACAAGAGTTGTGGAAAGAAATCACATCATTGATATATATAACTCCAAAATAACAATTCAAAAGGCTCGTATTTTATATTTTAAAATGCAGTTTATTTATTTTTTATTTTTTTCTTTTTGATTCAGATTGTTTCATAAAACATATAATTAATGAATAATTAAAATATAAAATATCACAAGTTTTGAGGTTTTTAGTAAAAAAAAATAAAAATAAAATTAATTCTAATTTTTTCAATTCAGATGTATGTACATAATATTTAATTAATGATATTTATTATAATGATAATTCAGTATTATGTCCAGTCACGGGGTCAGTACTTTTAGATTAATTGCCATAGTCTTTGCCGTAGTGTTAATACAATCGAGCTCCTTAGTGGCCATGTCCGTGATGGCCATGGTGATCGTCGTGTTTCGTTTCTTCGTGTTTTTTGAAATGAACATAACTGCTAGCATGACCATGATGTCCATGATCATGATGGCCATGTCCATGTCCATGTCCATGTCCGTGACCGTGATCAGCATGAGCATGGCCGCTTATATGAACAGTAGCTTTGAAACCTTCCTTTTTATCAGCAGTGTATTCTACATGACGAGTTGTGCCATCAGCTTCTTTTAGTGAATAGCTGCCTAAAAATGGAATAAAAAAAGAAAATAGTTATAACACTGGGACGGAAAACCAATTTTAATGTTTCAATGGCTTTAGCTCTTGTGTAGCAATTGAAATAAAGCAGTTGTCTCAACTGAGTTGTTCCAGGCTCCACATATGAACGCGTCAGTTGAAACTCAATTCAGTGTAGGAACAAAAGTCTGCCTTGAAATTTTTCTAGAAACTTACCCTTAACCTTATGACCATCTCTATGTTCTTTGTGGTGTTTAATATCACCGGTTTTTTTGTCCTCAACACCATAATCGAATTCGTATTTAGGATGGGCATGATGATCATGACCGTGATCGTGGCCATGACCTCCATGATGCCCGCCGTCATGACCACCATGACCACCATGACCACCATGACCGCCATCACCACCATGACCACCATGACCACCATGATCACCATGACCACCATGACCACCGTGGTGTTCGTGTTTGGTAGCTACTGAGTAGCCTACCTCCTCACTATGGCCATGCCCATGTCCAGAATCATGATGACCATGATGTGAATGTCCCGACACTGCCAAACAGCACACGGCAACTAAAGCAATTGTGGTGGTAAGGAAACGCATAATATTTGATGGATTATTATGCTAAGTTAAAGAAACAATTGAACTGGCTACGACTACTCTGGCTAATATGAGACTTAACTTGGGTATTTATACGTTTTAAACGTGAGTTTTAAACTTTTGCATGTTTCAACATTGACATTGAATTTTCGCCTCACAAGAAGTAAATGTTAATAACCACTTGTACGTTTTTGTTACAGACTTATCTAGCAAAGGTGTATGAAATATCATAACTAAATAACAACAAAAACAAATTTAGTTTAACTGCACATTCTAAGTGTATATTTACATACTAAGAATAAAGCAAAGATAATTAAAAAAACTATCTCCTATAATTTTGTTTTAAAAAAATAAGGTATTTTCACAGTCATGGCTCGATTTTTTTTTTTTTTTTACAATTTTAAAATATTTTCTCATTATTTCTCGGTGCTTTGATCAGTGACTTGTACTTGTCAATCAAAACATTATTGTCATCGAAAAGCGCTTTGATTCCAACTAAGTTTTCCATAGAATATTTTGACTTTTTTTAAAATAACAAATAAGAGTGTCAAATTCGTTTGTGCCGCATCTTTGATACCTTCCACCTGGATGTTACGTCTAAACTATTATCTGGACTTATTTCACTATTTGTAACAAATATCAACAAACAGAAAATTTTATCATACAATACTGCTCAGAAGTTGCCAGATTACAAAATTATAAGTAATTTCTATTAGGTTAGGTTTTTTCAAATTCTTAAGCACTTGCATCTTTTTTTCCTAAGGCCACCTTTTGCATGCTTTTTGGCCAAATTCAGACGAGTAACACGCATTTTTGTGTTTAAAACCTGGATTCCTTGCACGTAAACCCGCATTTACCTTTCTTCTGCATACTGTACTTTCATCTCAGAGTTCAACTCTACTGAAGAGGAAAATGGAGAACAAAGGCTTTAATTTTTTAGATAGCGGACCATTCTGGTGGTCAATTTTTTGGTTTTTCAGTCCTGTCCCTGGAGATATTATTGTTGTTTTTCAGGCATATAATTTTTTTACAACTTACGGATAGTTACATTGCTGCATCCTAGCCGTCTGGTAATCTCCATTGACAAATAGTTCTCCTTCCTTAACGTCATAATCGAACTTTTTTCTTCACAATTTAATTGTTTCATATATAGTTGAATATTATTGGGTCGCACTGAAATGTGTATTGCCACGTGTTTGTAAAACGAAACGGTGACAATATAAGCAACGCCTTCTAACAACACTCTCTCAAAAAAAAAAAAAAAAAAAAGGTTGCCTAATGAAAATAAGGTACAAGTGCTAAAAAAAAAAACATTGCCTAATAGAAATTATTTATAATTTTTTAAGGTAGTAACTTTTATCTGAGCAGCACTGTATGTAGTAATAAAAAAAGAATAATTATAAAAAAGAAATCCACACCTGGACGACTAACCCATGACCCACCGTTACTTATAACATAACTGATGGTAAGTTATGTTTTTTGGTGAGAGTAATGGTTTTATTTTTGTAGCTATATATATATTATACAACAACAGTTATGTTGTCCAACAAACTATTACAACAAACACTCTGAATATTTAGCATTTTTTAGAAGTGTCACCATACCTTGGACCATATCTAGGCACCATGATGACCGATTTACCCCATTTTAAATTGTAACCTGCTCGACTAATGACAAACAGTATTATCCTTATTTTACCCGGTATACTTGTTTATTTTGTGAACGAGAGTGATTTCAGCCGAGATCTAAATAGACGGACGGACGGACATCGTTACATCGCATCGCGTTGTCATAGGCATCAAGAATATATATGCTTTATGATGTCGGAAATTCCTTTTTGATGCGTTGCTGCGCTGCACAGTGGTGCGGAGCTCATAAAAAAAAAATGGTTGTCTACATAGCACATATGGGCAAAAGCATGTGCTCAGTGCCAATAATTCAACGGTCGACATGTCAATAAACTTATTGGTATAATTAGAAAGAGCGTGCTCCTCTAGATTATAAATATATAATATACTAGCTGTAGCTCGATGCGCTTCGCTACACCCATCGTAATGAAATAAATAACTGGGAATACATTTTGTAGAAAAAACTTTTTTATTTATATTTGGCGATTTTAGATTTTTTCTATTTTTGTTTTTGCGATTTAAGATTTTGGCGATTATGTTTTTTGCGATACTTGATTTTTGTTCTTTGCGATTTGGGATTTTGGCATTTTTAATTTTGGCGATTTTTGTTTTTTTACGATTTTAGATTTTGACCATTTTTGAATTTGGCGATATTTAGCTATAGCGATTTTTAGTTTTAGCGATTTTTGTTTTGGCGATTTTTGATATTGACGATTTTTGTTATTCGCGATTTTCAGTTTGGCGATTTTTGAATTTGGCGATTTTTATTTTTTGCGATTTGTGTTAATCGCGATTTTTGTTTTGGCGATTTTTGATTTTGACGATTTTTGTTATTCGCGATTTTCAGTTTGGCGAATTTTGAATTTGGCGATATTTGTTTTTTGCGATTTGTGTTATTCGCGACTTTCCTTTCCGGCGATTTTTTTTTTTTTTTTTTTTTTTTTGGCGATTTTTGTTTTTTAACGATTTTTGTTATTCGCGATTTTCGGAATTTAGTATTTTTAACCTTGACGATTTTTGTTTATTTCGCGATCTTGATGTCGATTTATGTTTGTTGCGATTTTTGAATTTTGCGGTTTTATTATTTGCTATTTTCGGTTTTGGCGATTTTTGATTTTGGCGATTCCGCCCATAGTTTCCACTAGTACTCTCATTGGTAATTAATGTACTTGTCAAAAGTTTCAACACTGTCATTTTCGTTGTACTTCATATTGTTTTGTATAGGAGGTGCCACGCCCATTGGTGCCATCCCGCCCATTTTTTGGGAAACTACTCACATTACTAACTTATGAACTCAGACAAAGTACTCCAGTTATGTATATGGCAATAAATATCTACTTTATATGGTGGGTGCCACGCCATTGGTCCGACCTCTCCCATTTTCCGCAACTTTTCAATTCAAGATATTGTATGTTAAAATTAGATGTTAAAAAATATATAACCTTTTTTCCTTCCGGATAGGCAGTTACCTACTGTAAAAATTTCAAGACTTTCGGTCCAGTGACGTAGTCTCCTAGAAACCACAAACAGACGTACAACGTATTAACAAACATGCAAAACTCCATTTTCATATAAAGGGTCCGCCATCTAACGTTTTTTTTTTCAACTAGTGCTTATTTCGTGAGTGGTAACACTTAGGTCATGTCTGATTTGACAGATAATTAGTTTTATCCTTCCGCTGAACGAATATGGTTGTGTATACGCTTGAACAACGCTGGGAAATATTGCGACATTACTTTGAAAATCATGGTAATGTTGCAGAATGTGTGCTAAAATTGCGTACTGATTTTGGAAGCAGAGAAGCACCGTCACTGCGTATGTCGTTATCTTGCGAAAAAGGTGAAGGAACCTGGCATCCTCATCGATAAACCAAAGCGTGAAAAGCCAAAAACAGTGCACCCGAGAATATTGCTGCTGTGGCAGAAAGTGTGCGTGAAGCGCCATCAACATCAATTCACCGTCGTTCTCAAGAACTGAACATTTCGGAGGCATCATTGAGACGAATTTTGCATAAAGACCTTGGTATGACGCCATACAAAGTCCAATTGGTTCAGGAGTTGAAGCCAACTGACCATCCAATGCGTTTTCGTTTCGATAAGTGGGCCTGCGATCGACTTACAGAAGATGCCGATTTTGCCAAAAAAATCATCTTTTCAGATGAAGCTCATTTTGATCTTGGCGGGTATGTAAGTAAGCAAAATTGTCGCATTTGGGGCACAGAAAACCCGCACGCATACATTGAAAAGCCGATACACCCAAAACGAGTCACTGTTTGGTGCGGATTTTGGTCCAGAGGCATAATTGGGCCATTTTTCTTCGAAAATGAGCAAGGAGTGGCCGTTACAGTCAATGGCGATCATTATCGGGCCATATTGAACGAATTTTTGTTCACAAAAATTGAAGAGGAGGATATTGGCAACATTTGGTTTCAACAGGACGGCGCTACGTGCTACACAGCCGAAGCTACACTCGATGTTTTGCGCCCTGTTTTTGAAGATCGCATTATCAGCCGCAGAGCTGATGTCGTTTGGCCACCTCGGAGCTGCGATTTGACACCGTTGGACTATTATTTGTGGGGTGCCCTCAGAGATAAGTGTTGCGCCAGAGACAATTGACGCTTTAAAGGACAATATTCGTGAAGCCATTGGTGAAATACAGCTGCACACAATCGATAATGTGCTTAAATATTGGACCGATCGTGTAGGCTACTGCATGGCCAGCCGAGGCAGCCATTTGAATGAAATTTTTTTCCATTATTAACCGGTAGGATTGTACTTTCAAATAAAAAAAGAAATTTGAGATAATATTCAGTAGTTTTTTTTATAGCATTTTGAAAAAAAAAAAGTTATTTGGCGGACCCTTTATAAGATATGGCCCCGTGCAATTATAACAAAATATATGTTCTATGATTTTGGTACAATTTGTTTTGATGTAATAAATTTTACTCCCTATCATGAAAAATAAATGCTAATTGTAGCAAATAAAAGTTGTAGCCCATATTTTTTTTTAAATATAACTGACATCAGTCGTGCACATAATTAAGAACACATCTTAACTTCAATAAAAGAAACAAATATATATATAAACAAGTAAGAAAATTATAGTCGGTCTAGACCGACTATACGATACCCTATACCATGCGTTTAGAGACCCTATCTCTCAGGCCCAACTAACTGGATAGAGAAAATAAGCATAAACCAAATTTGAGTGGGATTTTTATTAATTTTTTCGTCTGCAGATATGAAAAAGTTCATATCGGATGCTATATCTATATGGGGACTAGGCCCCAGAATGGACCGATCCTGACCATGGTTGGTAAAGTCTCTTGTATTTTGCCAAAATATATACAAACCATATTTGAGAAAAATCTGTGCAATATTTCTGTTTTTTGATAGATTTAAGTGAAGATCGGGAAGAAGCTCTATATGGGGCCTATGATTAAGAGTTGTCCAATAGGGACAATTTTTGGACTACTGATTAATGGATGTAATAAATACATACAAACCCAATTTGACTAATATTTATATGATAATTTGGATCTTATGGCACTTTATTTTGATTTCATAGGGGGTCATTTGTATGGGGGCTAAGTCTGAACATGGACCGATTCTCACCAATTTCAATAGCGTTCTATGGCCGATGGAAGCTTATATACCAAATTGCATCGAAATATATTCATATTTGCTACCTGCAGCTTGATTACAAGCTTTACATGGACACACAGACGGACGGACGGACGGACATTGTTAAATCGAATCAGCTAGTGATTCTGATTCGATCGGTTTAATAAAAGAATCAGAATCATTTTCTGAGTCGATTTAGCGATGTCCCTCCGTCCGTCTGTCCGTCTGTCTGTCCGTCTGTCTGTCCGTCTGTGTGTCCATGTTAACCTTGTAATGAAACTACAGTTTGCAAATATGAACATATTTTGATGAAATTTGGTATATAAGCTTTCATCGGCCATAGGATAAACGCTATTGAAATTGGTGAAATTAGGTCCATGTTTAGACTTAGTCCCTATAAAAATCATCCCTATGACATCGACATGAATTGCCATAAGATCCAAATTATCATATACATAGATCTCAGTCAAATTGGGTTTGTATGTGTTTATTATATCCATTAATCAGTAGCTCAAAAATAATCCCAATAGGACAATTCTTAGTTATAGGCCCCATATAGAGCTGATTCCCGATCTTCACTTAAATCTATAAAAAAAAAACAAAAATATTGCATAGATTTTTCTCAAATTTGGTTTGGATATATTTTTTCAAAGTGACTTTACCAAATATGGTCGGGATCGGTCCATATTTAGATCGAGTCCCCATATAAATATAGCATCCGATATGAACTTTTTCATATCTGCAGCCAAAAAATTAATAATGCCACTCAAATTTGGTTTATGCTTATTTTCTATAACGAATTAGTTGAAGAGATAGGGTCTCTAAACATGGTATAGTCTATCGTATAGTCGGTCTAGACCGACTATAATTTCTTGCTTGTTTATTTATTTATTTATTTTTATTTATTTATTTCTTTATTTTTTTTATTTATTTTTTTATTTTTTTATTTATTTATTAGGTTTATATATTTGTTTATTTATACATTTCTTTATTTATTTATTTATTAATTGGTTTCTTTTTGATTTATTTATTTATTTATTTTTTGAGTTATTTATTTATTTAATTATTTTTTTTATTTATTTATTGATTATTATTTATTTATTTATTTTTTTTATTTGTTATATATTAATTTTTTTATTTATTTTTAATTTATTCTTATTTATTTATTTTTTTTTTAATTATATATATTTTTATTTATTTATTTTACTAATTTATTTATACTAGCAGATTCCAGCACTAAGAATGCGAGTGCAATTTCTAAGCAATTTTATTTCTCAACTTAGCCAATTCACAAACCGAAACTTTTATGGGTTATTATTATTGTGAATGAAGATAACAAACTCATTAACAAACACATTAACAAATTTAATAAACACACACATAGCGTACGTAAAATTTTATGTATGTGTTAGTAGCAACTTTTAATGCAATTTACTCAAATTATTGTATATAATATATTCAGAAAATGTATACAATTTTACCGAATTACCAGTAAATTATTTTGAAATTACCGGGAATTCGAGTGCAATTACTAAGCAATTTTATTTCTCAACTTAGCCAATTCACAAACCGACACTTTTATGGTTTATTATTATTGTGAATGAAGATAACAAACTCATTAACAAACACATTAACAAATTTAATAAACACACACATAGCGTACGTAGAATTTTATGTATGTGTTAGTAGCAACTTTTAATGCAATTTACTCAAAATAAAGGAAAAATTAAAAAATCTAAATCTGGTGAACGCTTAAAAAGAAATACCTTTCAAATAATATACGTTTGGTTCAAATCGGGATAAAACGGCAGAATGAAACATCGGTAACAAGAAATCACCTAGCCTATTAATATTATAGATATTTATTCATTTATTGATTTTCGGTGTAAGCTTCCTGGTCACCTTTATTAAAAAATTAAAACAATTTCATTTTGTTTTTATTTATGTAGCGCTACGTTTCGATACGTTTTTAGTAAAGGTGACCAGCAAGCTTACGCCAAAATGCAAAAAATAGAATACACCACTGGTCTGTAGGATAAATAATATATTTATTCATTTATTTATTTATTTTATTTATTAATTTATTTACTGTACAGTGCGTTTGTGTAATGTATGTGAGTGTTTGCGCAGTTGAAGTGAGAAAAAATATCAAAAAGATGCTATGTTTTGTTCCATGAAAGCCAATGGATCATTAACCGATAGCATATAATAAATGCAATCCCAGCCAATTTTGACAAACTCTTCTTCAAGATTGAGATAGTTTATGCGTTTCAAGTTACAAAATTGCATTTTATCAGTAAAGTTTCAAGTCGAATACGACGGATGAAACGAGAGCGAGAAAACTCTACCATTATCGATACTTTGGTATGTCTCACCAATAACTCTATCAATAATTGTTTTCCAATTTGCATTTAATTTGTTTGCCAGACTTTTGAAATCTTCTTCAGTTATATCACCTTCATCTTCACCAGAACATGTAGATTTAAACACGGATGCAACAACTTCGTTGAAAGCAGAACTAGATGCTGCAATTAATTGCGTTACTTGCCAAAATATTCAAAGATCCAACTTTAAGATCAAAGATAACTTTATACTTTTTAAGAAACCAGGTCAAAGGCCAGAAGAGCTGGAAAAATTATTTGAAGCCTTAACAACAATAAAACCACCATCAATCGAAGCCGAAAGCACTTTCTCTCTTTCCTCCCACTATTGCAGCAAATTTCGAACCCGATTTTCTGTTAAGTCTTTTTTTACAAATATTTTTATATAAATGAAAGTGAATAAATTTTCATCTTAAGTCGACAATTTTTGGAGTTTTTTATACCCTATACCACTATGTGGTTTGGGTATAATGACTTTGTGCTGCTGTTTGTAACAACCAAAAATATTTGACCTAGACCCATCTTTAATTATACCGATCGAATCAGAATCACTTTCTGAGTTGATTTAACAATGTCCGTCCGTCCGTCCGTCCGTCCGTCTGTGTGTCCATGTAAAGCTTGTAATCAAACTGCAGGTCGCAAATATGAATATATTTTGATGAAATTTGGTATATAAGCTTTTGTCGGCCATGGAATGAACGCTATTGAAATTGGTGAGAATCGGTCCATGTTCAGACCTAGCCCCCATACAAATTACCCATATGAAATCGACATAAATTGCCATAAGATCCAAATTGTCATATAGATCTTACTCAAATTGGGTTTGTATGCGTTCATTACATCCACTAATGTGTTATCCAAAAATGATCCCTTTGACCCCATATAGAGCTGCTTCCCGATCTTCACTTAAATCTATTAAAAAACAAAAATATTGCACTGATTCTTCTCAAATTTTGTTTGTACATATTTTTACAAAATACAAGAGACTTTACCAAACATGATCAGGATCGGTCCATTTTTGGACCTAGTCCCTTTACAGATATAGCATCCGATATGAACTTTTTCATATCTGCAGCCAAAAAAATTAATAAAAATCCCACTCAAATTTGGTTTTTGCTTATTTTCAATGTCCAGTTAGTTGGGCCTAAGAGATAGGGGTTCTAAACGCATGGTATAGGGTATCATATAGTCGGTCTAGACCGACTATAATTTTCTTACTTGTTTTATCTTTTCTTTTTTTAATAAGCTTTTTTCAAAATATCCGTATACCGCGGCTTTCGAATAATGCAAACCGGTATTCGTGAATACTAAAAAGCCGGATATTTAGAAAACTCTGGCCAAGGATTAGCATAATTTTAAATATAATGAATTAAAAAAAAATTTTCCTCCGAAAATATTTATTTAATTAAAAAAAAAAAAAAAACCGTTATTAGTCTTTTTACATTTTATATTATAACGAATGCACACTATAAGAAAAAATATATTTCTATTCCATTATAATGTTACATTTTAAAGACTGTGCTTATTATTTTGAACTGCTTTTATACCATAAACCACTATGCACAGATTTTTCTCGTATATGGGTGAATATGTTTTTGACTATACTAAATATGTTCAGGATCGGATAGCATCCAATATTAACTTCATATCTACAGGCAAAATATTAATAATAATGCCACTCAAATTCGGTTTATGCTTATTTTCTATTAAAAATTAGTTTGACCTGAAACTCTCTCTCTACTAACTTTCTTTCTTACTTGTTCTTATTATGTTCTAAAATATTTCTTGTTATTTCGCAAAAAATTATTGTATATAATATATTCAGAAAATGTATAAAATTTTACCGAATTACCAGTAAATTATTTTGAAATTACCGGGAAATTTAAATATATATATTGATCGATTTACCGGTAAACCTGTAAATTGGTAAACCGGGTTTCATACCACTAGTTATAACCCTTGTTTTTTATAGATAATAAATTACTCGTTGATATTCCGGGAATCCTAAAGTTTTTTCCACTTTCTCGGGGAAAGTAAAAGTTAGTGAATTTGGAATAAAATATCGGGCCCTAACCGACAAAAAAACTTAAGCGACAAAATTATCGATTTTCGTTTTTCGATGAAAATCTATTAAGAAACATAATTTCCGTCATTTAAAAATTTCACGGCTGACAAATGTACCGTTACGAAGAAAAAGTCAAAATAGAATCAACTCAAGCGATATTTACTTTTTATTTACAAATTTACTGACAGCGTGGTATCGTTTAAGTTAAATTTTCATTTTGAAATTTATTTGTACGGCGCACAGTGGACCATTTGACGAGAAGGCAGTCAAAAATCTATAACTTTTGATTGGATTGGAATTTTGAAATGCGGTTTTTTTTTTGGTAGGTGAGACTTTAGCCTTTAAGTTTTGCTATAAAACGTAATTCTCGGCCGAAAATAAAAAAAAAGTTACGGAGGGTTTAAAATACATTTTCATTTGTAGTTGAATTTTAGTATAAAAGTGAAGTGTTAAAGGGTAAAAAACGGTTTTTTTTTTTTAAATATAATGTCTTATTTTTTCAGTTAATTTTACAACTAATACTTTTTAAACTTTTTAGTCCTAACGTGCACAAGGGCCAAAGGTTGTTTTTTTTTTTTTGAAAGATCCCGAGTTACAATATAACTTATTAAGCAGCGAACGTAAAAGTTACCTTATATTGGTTAAAGATAGAGAAGTTTCAATGAAAAACTCGTATGTTTTTGCTTTAGTTAAAATTTTTTTTTTTTATTGTCTTTTTAAATATTTCTATATCAATTTTTATGGTAAATTTATGAAATAAAACAATTTTTATCGTAAATTTACAAAATATATAAATTTTTAAATCAAGAAAATTTTTTAACTATATAAAAAAAGTGTAACTTATTGTTAGTGTAATGAAAAAGTACTTTAACGCAACCAATTTTAGTAAAAATTTCTTCGAAATAGCCTTGATTTTCATCTTCTAGAAGTTGTTTGGCTTCTTCGTCTAATTCAATAGAGGTAGTTTTCCATTTTTGACGAATGTTGGACATACTATATGGATCTGAAGTGCACAACAAAATAGTGATAAGGTCTTCATTAGTACAACATCTCGACATTTTCCTTGTGTTGTGCTCGCGAAGGAATCTGTAGTCTTTGTTCCTTTTTTCTTGCGCTTCTTCAGATAGATCTCCTATTGGTAGCATATTGTTTTGAAATATTTGTTCCCTATGGTACAAAATTTTATTAACTGTGGATGGCATATATCTTCAAGAGTATTTTTCATTATAAAGTATAGCTGTTTTATTGGTGTACTCTCCAAATTTTTTTGCATTTATCTTTCTGCTGCATGCTAGAACTTGTAATATGATTTTGAATCGTCTTATTAATTCAAGATCTACACCTGTGATAGATGCTGCAGTTTCCGGATCGGAAAAAATCTCCTTGCAGTATTTCCATCATTTGTGTTTCCTTCCCCTTGTTTTGGTTGGTCGATTACGAGGCCTAGGTGTAGATATTTTTGTTGATTTTGTTTATTTTTTTTTGCTTTCTTTTTTCTTCATTTTCTTTGTTTTTTCTCACTGTTTCGCCTAACGGACCAAATTCCAAATCATAACCCAATTTAAGAATATGCTCCATGAAACGTATTCTAGCATGAAGAGGGGACATTCAAAATTCGTAGGCTTCCTTAAAACTATCGTCTTCTGGTGGGGGTTGGCTTAATTGACCTCATGTCTTTTGGCATATAATGCAGCTTGACGTTGACTTTATTCCAGTTAAAGCTTGTGCAACTTTTCCATCAATCATTGTGAGACACATTTTAAAATTACTTCAATGTCTTGGTCATCAAATTTAAATATTACTGGTTGAAGTTCCTTAATTTGATCTTTTATTTTTTGAACTTCTTCAGTTATGACATCTTTGGTTTCCTTTTTGAATGCAAATTTTATTGGTCTGCAATACTTTGTTGAAGAAGGAATTTCATTTTTCCATATATCAATTTCTGTTGCTCTACTAGTTAACGGCTCTAAGATGCTATACTTTTTGTTAAGCGCAATGGAACGAAAGATACCATAAATAAATTAGAATCTGATAAATTTTCGGCATTAAATTGCATCACATCTCCATTTTGAAATTAAAGTAATGCTGCCATTACCAATTTTTTTAAATGATCAGTATCAAGCGTATTTAGCAATTTTCTGCAGTATGTTGTGAAGGTAAGCATTCTTTTTTGGCAGAAACTAAATCTCGATACTCTGGAAAAACCCCACAATTCTTTTCATTGGTTCGCTTCCGCAATTCCTTATATTGATTTTTGGTCAATTTCAAATCCAAAAATAGGGCGAACGCTTCTTCCGGCGTAAATTTCTTATCTTCAATTGGTGTAGGAATGCTTTTCAAAATCCTCTTTGTGCGCCTTGGGCTCGCTTCTACTATTTTTTCAATTATTTCAATTTTATTTTTTTTTATTTTGGGTTGGTTGAATTTGGTGCAAAAATGAATCCTTAATAATTCTTTGAGAAATTTCTTCATTGATATTCTCCAGCTTGCGCCTTCGAGATCTTTCACTACATCCGTCAATTGGTTTTGCTGGTCGACCCTTTTTTCCACCTTCGTTGGCAGTTGTAGATGTACTCTCAAAAATAAGTTCCTTTATTAACCAGTCTTGGTAACGTTTTTGAAAGATACCTATGTAAATGTACCTGTAACAATTACGCACATTATATCTCAACCCTTTTTTATAAGTATATAACAACTCCTGACAACTCTACCGACACGCAAAAAAATATACCGCGGTGCGCCGGTACGACCAACTTTTGTATTCGTTTAATCGACTCAGAAAGTGTTTTTGAGTCGATCCGTATAATAAAAGATGGATAAAGGTCCAATATTTTTGGCAGTTACAAACATCACCTCAAACTTAATATATCCTAACCACATAGTGGACAACTTTTGTATTCATTTTGCAGAAAATATCTAACCTTTGGTCAGAAAAATTGTTCTGGTGCACACGGGCGGAAACTGGCGGGTATATAATGGGGTATAGGAGTATAGGGGAGGGTTCGGACTATAGAAGAGTACAAGATTTTTTCTGACTGCTTTTGACTGGCAGGAATTATGCTCTATTAAGTAGGAGATTTTCGGAAAATTTGGACCTTTTTTAAAAAATTTTTTTTTTAAATTTCGGAATGACTCAGTGATTTTACATTTTTAACATTAATAGTATGGAAGCCACAAAATTATACAAAATTTATTTCACTTCAAAATCTTTTAAATCAAAAAAGTTACAGTCATTCAAAAATAAAAATTTACAAAGAAATTTTTAATTTTAGCAAAATACTGAGAAAGCCCATTTTCGAAGACCCTGTTCCCTGTGATATAGTTGAGATAGAGTCGCAATTTTTTGGCTCCCGAGGTTTACTAGTACTTACTTTCAAATGAATAACATAACTTTAAAATCGGTAACAAAAAAAATAAAAAAAAATGATTTTTGGCCGCCTTCTCAAAATATGGTCCTTTGCAAATATTTATTAAAATGGCATGGTGAAAGAAAGGCTGTTGATCATGGAAATTTTTCGAGTTTGACCAGATTTGCAAGACACATGTTAGTGATGTGTCCCATAAGAAACAAAAGGAAATAATTTTTGGCTGCTTTTTCCCAAATGTGAATTTCTATGTGTAATATTTTTTTTTATTTTAAGTTGCCAACGGAAAGTGGTCTTGTTCTGTAAAGCAGCAGTGACTCCAAGCTAGGCATTGATGAAGAAATGTGTATGGGAAGCTGTTCCTAAGAGAACGTCAAGACCGTGTTCATATCGGCGACCGAACCCTGACGGATTCGAAACAAGAGCTGGCGCCCTGGTAGGTGAGTAGGTAGCGTGCTCGCCTATCATGCGGGGGTCGTGGGTTCGATTCCCACCGGAGGCTTTGGTGTGTCGCTGCAAAAAAAAAAAAAAAAAAAGCCAAAATTAGAATTTACAGACAAGCCATTCGGCTTCGCGGAACTAGGCTTTAACAAAAAAAAAAAAAAAAAAAAAAAAAAAAAAAAAAAATACTTTGTTTTTAAAAAAAAAAGAAAAATAAAAGAACTATGTCATCTGCTGATATTAAGTAAGAGGCAAATTTAAGCATAAAGAACAAAAAATAGTTGATTTATTCAAATATATAGCGCTTTACTTTCAACATATTACAAATAAAATCAACGAAAATGTGCAACACATAATCATGACAGGTTGTGCGGAAAGGATAAGAATGTGCATAATTAGTCTCAATATAGTCCAAATGAAAGCAATTAAAATATCTTGGGAATCGACAAGTTACGTTAAAATTTAAGTTTGATAAAAGAAACTCCGAGTCAACGTCAGCATTCGCAAGGTTGAATACAGTCAGCATGGTCATCCTACTCTCAAGAGTTGGAAGTCTGATAAGCCTTAGTCTATTATCTATTATCATAACTCCAACCTAAATCACGTAGACAGAATAGGAAAATCTTTTTCTGTACAGACTCAATTGCATTTGCGTGAACCTGATAATATGGATTCCATATTTTTATGTGAATTCCAAAATTGGTCTTACAAGTACTGTATAATGCTGTTTAGTTACATATGGATCTTTAACGAAGCCAAGAGTAGATCTTGCCTTATTAACATTCATACTAATATGACCTATGAAGACAAGTTACCTATCCATAAGTATTCAAAGATCGAGAAATGTCTGAACGATATCCAATAGTATTCCATTGATGCAATACTCGTTAGAAATTATCTCCATATGTTGAAAAGAAAAGAAAAATAAAAATACCGCAGTTAAACTAAATCCCTGTATCCATGACAATTGTGAATGAAACTGCAGCTTCAATTTCCAAAATAAATTTTAAACAATTTCTATGCAATGGTGTTTTTTAACTTAACCGACACATCGGTTAAGCCTGATGCAATGACAGCGAAAAAAAATTAAGTCACAAAAAATCTACTTATTAAAAAAAAGACTAATGCAACGATTAATATTCGTTAATTACTCCAAAAAAGCTTAAATTGAAAGGTTCATGTTAATACCCGCACTGAGTACAGAGAAAACTAAAAAACCCCCTGAACAATTTATTTTTTGTCGCTCAAGTTTTTTTTGCATGAATCTTCGCCGTCATCTTTAATGTTTAAAAGGTGGTATTCCGAATTAAAATGCAGTCGTACGAGGCAAATTATGCCGAAAATTGTTGAAAGATTAATGCGAGTGAGAGTGCTGGCATCATAAAGATATTAACAGAGGGAGTTCCGCATATATATTAAGCGCCCCGTTAGGTGAGTAGGTAGCGTGCTCGCCTATCATACGAAGGCTTTGGTCTGTCGCTGCAAAAAAAAAAAAAAAAAACATGATCATTTAAATATGAAAACTTTTCTGCTCGACGGGTGCAGCGATTTTTAACAGCTGAACAAAACCTGAAACGTGTTCATGATGTTCATAAAGATGTTTGAAGTAAATTTAACTGAATTTTTATGTCGATTTATAACAAAGAATGAGACGTGGATTCATTATATTACATCGGAGTTCAATAGACAGTCTGCGGAGTGGTTACAAGCGTGCGACCCAAACCAAAGCGGCCAAAGACTCAACAATCGACCCAACTTAAATAAGAAAAAAATCTTGTACCATCTGACAATGCACAGGCGCAGGAGCCATGTTCAGGCTCCAGGGAAGGAGATTTTCCACAAATGAGGAAGTCGTATCACAGACGGTAGCCAATTTCGAAGAGTTTGACAAATCGTATTTTTTCAAGGGTATCAAGAAAATAGAGGATCGTTGGAAGAAGTCTATTTCACATAACGGAGATTTGGTTGAAGAACAAAATTGATTTCCAATCCAAAGAACTGAATTTTCATTGTTAGGCCACGGAGTTTTCACTCCATGCAGTACTTTTTAGACTGTAAGAGGCATCGTTCTGTTCCACTGGCATTGCCGAACTACAACTGTAGAATGATCCGCCGCTGTATCTACAAATTTGCACTAAAAATAAAAAGATTTTAGAGTCCCTTTATAAAAACTAACTAAAAGTTAGCAAGAGATCTTGCAATTTTATTTTAAGTCAGTAATATATTTTTCAAACAAATAACAGTGCTTTATTAATTTTTTTAAATTTTCTTCTATACTTAATACTTTAGTAATACTTAATACGATTGAACTCCTTAGTGGTGTTTCGCTTCTTCATGTTTTTTAATGTGAACGTAACTGCTAGCGTGGTGGTGATGTCCATCATCATGGTGGTCATGTCCATGTCCATGTCCGTGATCAGCATGAGCATGGCCGCTTATATGAACAGTGGCTTTGAAACCTTCCTTTTTATCGGCAGTGTATTCTACATGACGCGTTGTGCCATCAGCTTCTTTAAATGTGTAGCTGCCTAAGAATGGATGAGAAAGGGAAACTGGCTATAACACCGGGGTAACCAATTCTAATACTTAACATCAAATGAAATAAAATGGTTTTGTTAACCAGCAACCCAGTGGTCACAAACAAATTAATCAGAAACTCAATTCAATGTAGAAACGGTATCTTTTCTAGAAACTTACCCTTAACCTTATCACCATCTCTATGTTCTTTGTGGATTTTAATGTCACCGGTTTTTGTGTCCTTAACACCATAATCGAATTCATATTGAGGATGGTCATGATGATCATGACCACCATGATGTTTACCATCATGACCACCATGATGTCCACCATCATGACCGCCATGATGTCCACCATCATGACCACCATGGTGTCCACCATCATGACCACCATGATGTCCACCATCATGACCACCATCATGACCACCATCATGACCACCCTCATGACCACCATGATGTCCACCATCATGACCACCATGATGTCCACCATGGTGTCCACCATCATGACCACCATGATGTCCACCATCATGACCACCATCATGACCGCCATGATGTCCACCATCATGGCCACCGTCATGACCGCCATGACCACCATGCCCACCATGACCGCCATGTCCTCCATGATGATCGTGTTTGGTAGTTACTGAGTATTCTACCGCCTCAATGTGCCCATGTCCAGAATCATGATGTCCATGATGGGAATGTCCAGCCACAGCCAAACAGCACACGCCTACTAAAGCAATTGTGGTGCTAAGGAAACGCATAATATTTGATTTATTATTATGCTAATTTAAAGAAACAATTGAACTGGCTACAAATACTGTGGCTAATATAAGATTTAACATGGCTATTTATACTTTAAATTATGTTTTAAGATTGACATTGATTTTGAGCTAAACATAAGTAAATGTTAATAAGCAGTGAAGAACGTTTTAATTACAATCTAGCTAGGTGTACGAATTACCACTTTACAACAAAAGCAATATTTAAACATAAAATTTAAAAAAAAAACTATCTCCTGTAAAATTTAATTTTGTCAATTTTCGCGGTCAAGGCTCTGTGTTACAATTTTCAACTATTTTATGATTATTTATCAAGTATTTATGTTTGTTATGATTCCCTTTTTTATGACTGTACACTGGCTTATCCACGTGAAATGTTTTATTCTAATTTGAAATCTGATGGTAATAACCCCTCAAACGGTGCGTACCCGATTGACGTAAGAAGTCGCTCAAAACTGGATTACTTGAGTAATGAAAATATTTAAAAAACCGCAGATATTTCTAGTTGGTTTGAAAACATTTTTATAACACAATATAAAAAAGAGTTTTTTTTTACCCCCACACCTTAATGGCAGAGGGTATATATAGGTTTGTCATTCCGTTTGTAACGCATCGAAATAAATTCTGTAGACCCCAAAACCATATATTTTCTTGATCATTATGACAAGGGAAGTTGATTTAGCGATGACCTTCTGCCCGTCTGTCCGTCTGTCTGTGGAAATCACGATCACGCCGTCAATATTTAAGTCAGACCGTTAGTTTTTCCATAAAATCTTTTATTAACATCCCAAAGGAGTTGCTGTTTAAAATCGTCAAAATCGGTCAAAGATGTCACGAGTTATGAATGAAACTTTGAAAAAACTCTTGAAAAAATAAAATTTTTCAGTGTGTGTATATGTTGTAATTCCTTGTATTGTTGAAGTCATTACAGTTGTGTGTATATTAATACTGCAATGTGTTACAATGGCCTTAGCAATTAAAAATTAATAGAAATTAAAAATAAAAATTAAATATGAAAAATTAAAAATTAAAAAAGAAAAATGGAAATAGAAAACGGAAAATGAATAATGAAAAATGAAAAACTAAAAATGAAAAACGAAAAACGAAAAATGAAAAATGGAATACGAAAATTGAAAATTGAAAAATGGAAAATGGAAAATAGAAAATGAAAAATGAAAAATGGAAAATGAAAAATGAAAAATGAAAAATGAAAAATGAAAAATGAAAAATGCAAAATGGAAAATGGAAAATAAAAAATAAAAAATGAAAAATGAATATGAAAATGAAAAAGGAAAATGAAAAATGAAAAACGAAAAATGAAAACTGGAAAATGGGAAATGAAATAAAAATTAAAAATTAAAAATTATAAATTAAAAATTAGAAATTAAAAATTAAAAATCAAAAATTAAAAATTAAAAACTAAAAATTAAAAATTAAAAATTAAAAATTAAAAATTAAAAATTAAAAATTAAAAATTAAAAATTAAAAATTAAAAATTAAAAATTAAAAATTAAAAATTAAAAATTAAAAATTAAAAATTAAAAATTAAAAATTAAAAATTAAAAATTAAAAATTAAAAATTAAAAATTAAAAATTAAAAATTAAAAATTAAAAATTAAAAATTAAAAATTAAAAATTAAAAATTAAAAATTAAAAATTAAAAATTAAAAATTAAAAATTAAAAATTAAAAATTAAAAATTAAAAATTAAAAATTAAAAATTAAAAATTAAAAATTAAAAATTAAAAATTAAAAATTAAAAATTAAAAATTAAAAATTAAAAATTAAAAATTAAAAATTAAAAATTAAAAATTAAAAATTAAAAATTAAAAATTAAAAATTAAAAATTAAAAATTAAAAATTAAAAATTAAAATTTAAAAATTAAAAATTAAAAATTAAAGATTAAAAATTAAAAATTAAAAATTAAAAATCAAAAATTAAAAATTAAAAATTAAAAATTAAAAATTAAAAATTAAATATTAAAAATTAAAAATTAAAAATTAAAAATAAAAATTAAAAATTAAAAATTAAAAATTAAAAATTAAAAATTAAAAATTAAAAATTAAAAATTAAAAATTAAAAATTAAAAATTAAAAATTAAAAATTAAAAATTAAAAATTAGAAATTAAAAATTAAAAATTAAAAATTAATTAAAAATTAAAAATTAGAAATTAAAAATTAAAAATTAAGAATTAAAAATTAAAAATTTTAGTTTCTTTCTTTAGTTTCTACCTGTTTTTATGATTTTTGTTTTTTTGTATTAAATAAAATTATTTAAAAATTTCCTTTTTTAATATTAATAATTTGTAGCCAATAATCATTAGATTTTTTTTTTAATTGTCGTGTGACTTCTAAGGTCTCAAAACAGGCTTATAGGGATCAAACTTTGGGTATTATTGTGATGTCGGCTGTGTTAAATAATGAATTTCATTGGCGTTCTATGAAGTACATAGGGGTTTTCTACTCTGGTAAAAAATATAATGAAATTTTTCAAATAGTAATTAATTCTTTTTAAGCATCATTGTTTTTTATAATAGAAATTGGCCAACAAGAAAACCAATTTACTTTAAATTTAATTGGTATGAGGATTTAATGTTTCAGTATCGGCAACAATTTCAAAGTGGTAGCGTGGAGGGTATCACACACACTCCTACTTGTTTTAATTCTTTCTGTTCTCGATTAGCGGGAATATAGAAATTGATTTTATTTTATTAGGTTGCTATATATTATTTATGCATTGCGCAAGTATGTTGAAAATATAGTTTTTTTTTGCTTAATAAAATATATTATCATTTCAACACTATGCACAAACTAGCATAAATTATTCTAATTGGGAATTTATACAAAATATCGTGAAATATTTAAAGAAGAACTCGAAATTTTAAGCTTAGTTTCCAAATTCTAGTGAAGTTTTCTTGTATTTTTATGAAAATAGAACATTTCTTTTGGTATTTGGAGCTTGGAAAAAAAATTCATGTTGGATGAATTTAACATATTTAACAAGTCAAACCTACTTAACCATACGATGCATACCCAACTTTTTCTACGAGAACACCACCCGGGATACGTTTGTACCTACAAATATTCTACCTGGTTCATGAGATATAGGCAAAATAGGAGATGGGCATGGGATAGCCAAATGTTGCAAAAATAGCCCTTGGAAAATCCAAATACTACAAAAACTGGTTTTTCACTTGAATTTGGTACCTACATAATAGTTGCCTGCATCCACTCTTTTGCTTATATCTTTTGAACCAGGTAGAATATTTGAACGTTTTAAACGTTGAAATGCTTGTTTCATGTTAGACGACACAAAAATTTGTTTTGTATTCATCAGAACTATGAAAAACAACATTTGCCTATCCCATTACGTAGGCGTCGACTTTGTAGGCTCTTAGCTCCTGGACCATTGATCCGAATTGGACCTTTAAAAGATTAGAAATTACTTCTATTTCCTAGATCCGAAATCTCTATGCCCTAAGTTAAGCCGTTCCTGAGTTACAGTACTGCAAAGTTGCAAGTTGATACATTTGTACCTGGTTGTCTGTTCTAGGGTTAAAGCACAAAAACTATTTAAATTACTTAACATAAATTAATTTTTATAAAAAATAATACATTGCATTGATTAGTAAGAAATACTATCGAAAGGGGGATATTATTCAATCAAAAAGTCTTTTGGAGGAAAAAAAAAACAAATTTTGTCTAAAAATTTTTAAGAAATTCAGAACCTAAGGTTTGCTGGTCTTATTCATTAACCCATTCGGTCCCACTGTACGCGCTTCAGTACAAAAAAAGTAAATTTTATGATACTAAAGGGTGATCCATTTCGAGGTTCCTTACTTTTTTAAAGAAAAAAATTAACACAGAAAGTTCAAATTTAATGGGGAATGTTTATTATCATTTGAAAGAACATTCTATGGCATTTATTTTTTGAAGATTATGTCTATCAAATGTTGCCCGCGGCTACGTCTCAAAATCAAAAGGTCCATCCGTTGAGTCCAATTTTCGATGACTCGTTTGAGCATTTCGACTGGTAACTGGCGAATGACACGCGTGATGTTTTGCTCCAAGGCCTGAATCGAAGCGGGATTGTCCGCATAAACTTTAGACTTTACATATCCCCACAGGAAAAAGTCTAACGGTGTGATATTACACGATCTTGGTGGCCAATCGACCGGCCCAAAACGTGAAATTATCTGCTCACCGAAGTGTTCTTTCAATAAATCCATTGATTGATGCGCTGTGTGGGAAGTGGCGCCGTCTTGTTCAAACCAAATGCCGCCGAGACCACGAGCTTCAATTTCAGGCATCAAATAGTCGGTTATCATGGCACGATAACGGTCGGCATTGACGGTTACGTTCTCGCCGGCATTATTTTTGAAGAAATATGGACCGATGATTCCACCGTGGACGTGGTCTATTCGGTCGAATATTATCCAATAATGAATGCTGGGTCTCAAGATGGGTGATGGTGTTGCGAATAGTACGCTCAGTAGGTCGATTATGTTGACCATAAGTTGAGCGAAGTGCACGAAACACATTCTTCACAGAACGTGAATTTTCGTAACAAAGTTGAACGATTTGTAAACGTTGTTCAGGCGTAAGTCTTTCCGAGATGAAATGCCAAAAAATACTAAACAAAAATAACATGACAGTATGACATGACTCACACGTGATCTGTCAAAAAAAGTCTATTGAAAAAAGTATCTCCACTTGGATCACCCGTTATATCTCACATGTTAATACTTTTTTTTAAGAGTGTAAAAATTAATATATTGATACATTGTAGTTTTTAGTTCCAAAGATGTGACTTCTGATATGGATCATATGCCAACAACGATCTGGTATTAATATATGTCATATTAATGCTCAGAGATTAAGACCAAAAATAGATGAATTTCGATATATATTTGGTTCAAGAAATCTATTCCAGATGATATTGTTACCTTGAACAACTTCCAAATATACCGTTGTGATCGGAAAACTCTTTGTGGAGGTGTGGCTATATATGTGAAAAAGGGTTTAATAAGCAAAATATGCAGCAATTCAAAGGATTTTGATAATTTAGCCCTTTCACGACCAATGGGACATATATGTCTCATTTTTATTTTTTTCTTATATTTTCCACATTTTCCAACCGATTTTTTAAAGCTGACTTGAGTCGACAGAGGATAGTTTTAGCTTTCAGACCATACAAAAAAAAAAAAAAATGGCACATGTATTCTCAGGACCTGAGATGGAGATGGTGACACCAAAGTCTGAAAATTGTGTTTTTTTTTTTTTATGATATTTGGATGTCTTTAATTCGGACGGTATTGAACCGAAACCATTAAAATTTTAATATAACATGGACCATATTTATGGTTTTCAGAAACACCAAAATATTTGGAATCGGTTTATTATTCAGTAAACTTCAGTACGGGTAAAAAAGATGTTTTATAAGTTGAAAACACAACTGGGACGAACGACGAATTTTTCGGTCCGAATATTCGTCGTCAGAAATAAAACACATTTGTATATATGAAAATGCACACAATTAGTGCGTCGAACGAAATACGTAGTGCGTAACGAACTCTGCGATAGGTTTATTTCTATTTCTAACGCCGACGAACGACGAATAAATTGGTGTAGAGTGTCCGTATTTTATTGTAGTTTTTCAAATATTTTAGTAAATTAAGTCATTTTTGTCTTTAAGAATTGTTTTACATTTTATTTATAACTTATAAGATAAATCAAATCTATTTTTAATTATATAATTTTCTTTTACATAGTTTTTTGTTAATATTTATTCTTTTTCGTTTAGTGCTTCTTTTTTGTTTAACCCTTATTCTGTGTAAAAAAAAAAAATTACGTGTAAGGTGTAAGTGGGTCAATTTTACCCAATAGTAATTTATTATAAAAAATTATATTATGCATCATTTTTACAGTTTTCACATGAAAATATTACATTTGAATGGCTTTTGCAAATAAAGTTATTGCAGTTCATTTATTTATTTATTTTGTACTGGATGAACGTTGTGGGCATATATAGCATCGGCCCCCCTTTAGAGCGCTTTTCTCAACCACTTTATCTTCCTTCTGCCAACTTCGTACAGTCGACTTGGCAAAACTGCTTCTCGGCATTATGGAACGACGTGATATTTCATCGTGTACAAGGGCATTACCTAATTCTTCCAAAAAAAGACGACGTCGAAAGTATTTTTTTTTTGTTCCATTCAGCGTCAATGGCAGTATAGATAACAAAAGCATTATATGCGGAAATGTCCAACATGTTGTAAAATAAGGATTGTGGTCACCTATTTGATCGACGCTTGCAAGTATAGTTGCGGACTTATTTATCAAGTGTATCTACGCCGGACTTTGTTCCGATGTAAAAATTGATCATTTCGGGTTTCTTGGTATCAGAAACAATTTCAATGTACTCAATAAAATGACAGAATGATTTTTTTTTTGGCACATATGACACAATTGTTGTATTGTTGGTTACATCGAAAAAGAATTGCGAGTAATGTTGTGGTTTTCCTTTTAGGTCAGTAAACATGAGAAGTAAAAAAAATGTCACAGGTGACATTTCTACCTTTTAAATCCTTTACCAAATCCAAAACTACGAGACGTCCTTGATTTTTTCTGGTTGGTAATTTCTGTCCTTACCTGTATACACCTGCATTGACCATGCATAATTAGTGTCCGAATCCCAAAGAGCCCAAATTTTTAACCCATATTTGCCGTGTTTTAATGGTATAAACTGTTTGAAAGGGACATCTTCCTCGAAATGTAACTAATTGCTCATCAATTGTTACGCATGGACCAGGATTATACAGTTTCCGTAAATTATATTCCCATCGATCCCAGAGGTTTCTTATTGGAGCAAGTTTATTGGGAGCTCGTCTTTCAATTCTATCGCTTTTTTTTATCAAAACGGATAACTCTTGTTATGTTTTGAAATCTATAAAGAGGCATAGTTGCTTTGAAAATAGGTCTTCCGTTTCGATCATCCCATAAATTTTCCAAAGCTTCACCATGGGAACGAAATACACCAGCCAACAAAAGAATACCTAAATACGCCTCCATTGATATCTCATCAACTGGCTTCCAGTTTTTGCCATAAACGGAAACTCCTATATTACAAAAATACATATGAAGCTCCTAAATTGTAAAAAACATATTCCAATGTAAATTTATAATTTACCGTCCAAATTAGTCATATCTGTGATAATTTTAACGATCTCCCTGGGCATAAGCATATCGAAAGATGATTCTATAGATGCCATGCTCGTAATTGCGTAAAGAGTTGGTCGAGGTTTAGTATCTATTATGTTTTCAGCTGCACGTCTTCCAGTATTATCTAAATTTGGAATCTGGTCTGTCCAAACGTATTTTCCGTCCTTAGAGATAAAGTTCTCTGTGATTTCATTATCATTAGTTTCATCACTTTCACTCAAATCTGATACATTTTGATTATATACGGAATCAATATCTTATATCACACCATCATCTTCATTTGTTGAAAGATCGTTAGCTATTTCATCATCTTCTGATTCACATAACAAATCATGAATTTAATTTTCATTCAATCGCAACATTTTTTTAATTTTTTTATACAACAACCGCACGCTTTGAAATTGTATTCAGACTAAAGTAATATTCATTCTAAACTAAGTTTCTCAATAATATATTTAATTATTTCCTTGAATTTAAAAAAAAATTACTTTGGCTACTTAGTTTTATCAAAAATTCGAAACTGCAAAGTGTTTTTCATTGAATCTAAAAATTCAAATATCATATAATTTGAAATAAAATAAATGAATGTCCAAGTAGAAAACATATAAAACTAAGAATTATCATGCAATTTGTATTGTGCAATTTTGACCCACTTACACCTTGTACGCTACGTTTTATGGGGATGCTCTGTTAGGTGATAAGATTAGTTTTTTTTTTTTTGTATTCTATACATCTTCTCGAATGAGTAAAAGGCACCAAGTTTCAGAAAAATATATTAATAACTTTTCAATATAAAGAAAAATAAAAGTAATTTTTTTGGTTTTGACCCACTTACACAGGATAAGGGTTAATATGGTCACACTATCAGCTACAACATGTAAAGAAAAATGACATAAAATTAATTTATTATTAAATTAAGGCTTTTACCATCCTGAACATGATGTTTTCAATTGGAATAACTCGTACCAGGTTAAAAATTCTTTTATTCATATTTTCCCATTATTTATTTATGTACATTAGGGTTATGACTTTTTTTTTTTTTTTTTTTTTTTGTAAATATATTTTACATGCTATTAAAAAAATATTAAGAAACGTAATCTTACTTCTTCGATGCTCTCAAAAAAGTTTCCGCACCTTTGGTCTATATTTTTTTATTTGATTTAAAATATTTCTTCTACTTTTTAAAGACCTTTGTGTGTTTTAGGTGCGATGCCCCGAATGGTTTAAAATTTTCACCACTTTTAACACATTTTGTTCCGATTCTAGCAAAATATTTTTTTTTAGACGGTCGAGATATTTTCCGATTTATGGACCTCCAAAGTTTGGACATTGACTTGTATATAACTTTTTAGTATCTGAATTGAGTATTGCATACATATATCATTTTGATGCTCACATAAGTGCCTTTTATTCGACATTTTTCAATTTAAAATCCAAAACTTGTCATTATCTCGTAAAACGATCTTTGTAATGTTGATATCTATAACAAAGTGTTTTATAAGGCATGGGGTTATGCAGAAGTCGTAAATAATAAATCGGCAGCGTAGTAATATTTGCGCAGAACGTGCTATAAAAGTTGTTCAGGAGATTTTCCTTTCTGCAAAAATAGTCGCACTTTAAATCTTAAATTTATATCGTACAATATTCCAATAAATAAATGACCATACCTCGTATCAAAATCTACATTGTTTAAATAATTTTTTCACTACGTATATACATATTAAATTAATAAAAAATATAAAAATAAAAATAAAAAAAAAAATTCAGTGAGTTTCTTGAAATTGCATTTGGTGCGGAAGGTTTTTCCGGCAAAATGACCTGCAAACACGATTTTTATTATTAGTTTAGTATTGCCTATCACGTGGTGATAAGTAAAAATTTTGTAAAATAATTAGTCATAACCCTAATGTACGTATTATAAATTAAAAACAATTTCAAATGACGTTACAGCTGTTATGTGAATTCGTCGTAATTGTATTTCATTCGACGAATTTACGCAACGAATTGTTGCCGACAAATTCGTCGAGCTGTGCGAAATTCGTCATTCGTCCCAGTTGTGTTTCCACCTATAGTTTTATATTTTAATTAAATTAAAAAAAAATCATAATATTAAGTCAACAATTAAACTATAAATAAAAAGACTTAGAAAAAGATTAATTCAAATATCTCAAAAATATAAAATCAATTATGGTTTTTGTGAAACAAAAAGGTTTTTTTTTACAAAAGGCCCGATTTTCCTTTCCATTTTTAGTACAAACTAAAAAAGTAGTAATCGATTCTCTTTGATCTATATTTAAAAATTTACAACAAATACAAAACCAAAGCTACAGTTATTTATGTAAAAAATAAAAACACAAATCACTGACTTGCTTTGAGCGGAGTAAATTATTTGCTAAATTTGAGCATTGACGACCAATGGCATATATATGTATGTATGTATGGCCCATGGATTTTTTCCTTGAGGAATTTAAAAAAAATATTTTTGACAACACTTTTGTTTAGAAATGTTGGGTCGTTAAGTACGAATCCACAAAAAAAAAAAAATTCCAGCAGTTTGGTCGTGAAAGGGTTAGATAATCCAAACGATAATTCGCATAATAAGATAAATGCTAAAAGAGAAAACTTATTTATTGAGATTGTAGCCGGTGGTAAAAAATTACTCATTCGATCTGTTTACAGACGTAATTGCAGGATAGATATAGGCAATTTGTATAAATACCATAACTAACTCCAACTCATTATAGTACTACAAATAGCACATTACTGGACATTTTTTTTGTCAGTAACATGAACAAAGTTTTGCTATATGACCAGTTATCGGCGCCATGTTTCTCTAAACATGATCTTATTTGTCTTTCCTATATCTTCCGGCTATTGTATGTATCCGAAATAGTTACCTATTATGACTATTACTACCTATTATGACTAAAATAAACTATAATGTTCTGACCTGTGAGCTTTACAGTATTGATTGGGACTCAATCAATTATCTGCCTTTGGTGGATGATCAACTCAACGTTTAAGAACACAACATACTAAACGTTTTTAAAAGGCCAGTTCCAGTTATAACGTTTAAACAGTACTTTAAGCATAAAGCATGGTTTAGAAGGGAAATAAAAACGGTAATTGTTCGAAGAGATTTTGCTTATAAAAAGAGGACCATTTTTAAAACTGATAATCTGCATATAGAATTTAAAAATGCACGAAGAGATGTTAATATGAAAATAAAAAAGACAAAATCTGAGTTCTATGCGAGTCGGTTTTCATGTGCAATCGGATCTAAGGAAACGTGGAGAGTAGGGTGTAGTAAAACTATGAGGCGAAAATTCATATCGTATGTTTCAGTTGACCTGGGTGCGGGATTTTTCCTTTTTGATCAGATAACGATAAAAATTATTATCTTCAGATTCCTTTTTTATTGAAAGATTTCAAAGTTGGGTTTTTTGACGTGCTCTTTGCTTAAAAAAATGGAATAACCCAACACCCTTCACGGGAAAATATTGCATGTTGGATACAAAGCTCTATCATGTCACATTTTTTTTATTTTTAATTTTATATATTTTTTTATTTATTTTTTTATTGATTTTTATTATGTAATACAAAAAGCCTTCTTCATTGGCCAAACTATTACAATTGAAAATATTTGTTTATTCAAAGTAACCCAAAAAAATAATTCTTAAAACATAAATAACACTAATGTTTTGTAAATAGCTTCAATTTATAACAAAAAAAAAATACAAATTATGTAAATACTTAAATGTAAGTCCACTATCAGCAATGTCTAATACCACCAAAAAATGGTTATTGATTATTTAGATATTGAATTAACCTATTGCGGTACACTCGATAAGAAAATTGAAATGTTCGTAGCTCGTTCGGCAACTGGTTCCATGAGCGTGCAATAGTAATTAAAAAAGATTTCTCAAAAAATGAATTGTATATTCTTGGTATAAATATTTGCACATTTCTTGTGGAGCTTATAAAATTAAAACGATCTAACAAAAACCGAGGTGTAGAACTCTTAATGAGTTTATAAAAAGATATCAAATACCTCAGAGTTAAATAATTTTCAAAAGAACATTTTAAAAAATTATTGACATATGGAGATATATGGTTGTAGCCATTATTCTGATTTCGATATCTTACGTTGAAAACAAATCTGACAATTTTATTTATTAAAAGCTTTATCCTGTCAAAGTTACCAGCCGTCGAGCAAAGGAATACTTCAATACAATAAGATAATTGAGACATTAAGAGAGCATGGGCGACTCTACGCCTTACATGATACGGTAAGTACATGTTAAGGCAATTTAGTTGGCGAAGAGTAAAACACACCCGTGAACATATAGCGTCTATGTGATATGAATAATTAAGTCTATTGTCTATAATAACACCTAAGATCTTAGTTCTGTCAACAAACTCCACTTCACCCCCACCCATCCGAATCCGTATATCCCCTAAATTTGATGAACCAAATTTCAAAATCTTTGTCTTTGAAAAATTCAATATAAAAAAATTAGATCTCATCCAAGCTTCAACTCTGGCTAAGGTATTATTTATCAGCATTTGAAATATTTCGACTGAATGATTATAATGAAATAAAATTTGTATGTCATCAGCAAATGCATATACTGAACACATTTCAGACTCTAATACACCAAACATATTATTCAAGTACATTGAAAACAATAATGGTCCAAGAACGGATCCTTGTGCCACGCCAGATCTTACTTGACGTATGTGTGAGTTCTGACCATTAAATGATACAAACTGTTCTCTACCCGACAAATAAGAGTGTATTAATGAACATGATGCTAAAGTAAATTTAAAATCATTATAAAGCTTTTTGAACATATTCACATGATCTACACGATCGAAAGCCTTAGACAGGTCCAATGACACCATAACACTTGTTTTCCCCTTATTTATATTTTCTCTAATAGACTCCGTAATACCTATGAGTGCAGAAGCCGAATTACAGCCACGTCGATAACCTGTTTGCCGATCATTTAACAAATTAAGCCGTTCAGTGTACTGTAAAATTTGTGTCCTTATAACATGCTCAAATAATTTTGACAATATAGGTAAAATACTTATAGGTCTTAAATTGCTCACATTATATGATGTACCCATTTTAGGAATCGGTATTACTTTCGCAAGTTTCCACCTACTAGGAAAGACTGAAGTTGTTATTATACAATTAAATAAATGCAAAATGTGACTACTTAACATAGGAAAAATTATCTTTAAAAACTTTAGTGGAATTCCGTCAACACCACAAGCATTGGTTTTAATACTATTGAAAGCTGTAATCAACTCAGATATAGCAATACATTCAAAGGAAAATATTTGATCCGGTCCTTCAAAATGTGTATAGTCAAGCATATCACTTGAACCATTGCTCAAACCATCTAAAAAATTTTCATTTACATGATCAACATCTAAATCAATATTGTCCGGGATTGAATTTCCAATACGAGTAACTCTTAATCGATTCCACATATCCTTAGAATTGACACCATCGAATATTTTTCCAAAATAACCTTTTTTAATTCTGCGTATAATTCTCTTGGCTCTGTTTCTATATTTGCAAAATACACTCCATTTATATGTAGTGGGATCTTTTATATATGCCTTGTAAGCAATGTCCCTAAGAGATCTTGCATAAATTATTTCGCCAGATTTTATCCATTTTGTCGACCTTTGTTTTACTTTAAATCTGGTCAAAGGAACCAAAGCAAACATTTTCAATATTAAAGAAATGACAATTAACATCTATTGTGTTATAAAAGGAAGAGAAATCATGATCCAATACACAAGTGGCCAATTGACCATTATCACATAACGCGTAATTCCGGTATTCAATATACTCATCTGAAACTTGATTACATATTAAAGACAACTTAAATGAAGCATAAATAAAAGAATGATGGGATGAAAGAAATGGACATTGGAATTGACCACTTGTATTAAGAAGAGATTGACTACTCAATAGAAAATAGTCTAAGAGCGATGTAGTATTATTCCGAACATCAAAACGTGTGGGAAGAGAATTGTGCCTTATTAAGAGATTAGAGCGATCACAAAAAGAGCGAATTTTCCTTGCCTTTGTTATATCAAATAAGTTGATATTAAAGTCCCCAACTAATATTATATCCTCATATTTTTCAAAAAATATCGTCTATCATTGATTCAAGAATATCTACATTTCCATTGGGTAAATAAACAACACCTACCAAAATGACGCTTCCACGTATATATATTTCGATAAAAAGTACCTCACATTCCCCATAATATGACTCTGTAAAAATTATATTATGCCGAATACTTTCCGCAACGTAGATACCAACTCCACCAGCTCGTCCATGAGGGCGGTCATTTCTGGAAAAAACATAACCAGGAATATTGACAACATCACTTGGAACCTCAGGTTTTAGCCAAGTCTCAGTTACTGCAACGATATCAAAACATGATTCTTTAATCAGATTTTCAAATTCATCAAACTTTACAGAATTACGTGCTGGTTTAATACTTTGAACATTACAATGACCCACTTTTAAATCAGATTCCATACCACGTAAATATATATTTGCAACATCACCATCACTGACAATTGGACCCAAATTCAAGTTAACTGATGTCATATTTATACGTTATAAATTGAAGCTGAAATACCAAAACAAATCTTATAACTAAATACAATAACATTATTGCTACAGTAAAAATTTTTAATTTTTAGGCAAACGAAAATTAAAGTCAAAAATAACACTGTCTATCCCTGTCAATAATTAAATTTTAATAATACTAAAACTATGAAGTAGCGAAACATTGTACCAGAGATGCAACAAGTTCAAAGTAAATAACAACAATTTGATAAACGCAAGTAAAATACAGTTGCATGACTAGTACACTCTTCAACGCAGACTTGCATAAATTTTTTTTCTTTTTTTTACACTTAACTAATTATAATGAGAACAAAATTCTTAAAAATGTGCCTATGTATACAAAAACATATTAGAGATTCACGCAGTTCATTCACAAATATTTAAAGTTAATATCTATTTGGTGCTGCTTCAGCACAATACTATATCAACACTAAGATATTGATATTCAAAATTACACAATATTCAATCAAAATCTCGATACTAATAAGCATATACATATCTATATAAATATATTGTGTTATGTTTGATTTAAATTTTCAATAAAATACATCTTGTATTTATCTTACAATTAGTAATTATTCATATTTACATATTGATATTCAATATCCTACGTTACACACATTCCCAGTATTTATTAACAGCTGTTTTTACAAAAGTGAAAAAAAAAAAAATTAAAGAGTAACACAAGAAAGTAAAGAAGAGCATAAAAAAAACTCAAAAAGCATCCAAAATAGAAAGATAACAAAAAAGTGTCATGCGTTCAAACAAGAACAAAAGAAGAATTGAAGATTAAAATCTGAAGAAGAATTGTTTTCTTAATTATCTGTATATTGAATCGTATGATTTGTGATGTGTATCAATATAAGTTGATATAATTATTTCAGTTTTCACCTTTACATTTAGAACCCAATATGATTAAGATTAACTACAATAATCTTGATATTTTTCCATTACGCTATATATATCCAAAGTCATCTCTGTTCCATCGCTTTGTTTTATTACAGCTCGAGGTAGATCCCCATTGCGAAGTTTAAATTCATTTATGTGCTTATCTTTTTTCAATTTGCGGCAAATAAAACACAGCTTGCTAGCCATGGGTGTAAGGTGATCACTTAAGAGAATTCTTTCTTCTTGCATAATACTTTTTCATTATTGAGTCCCTCGTATATATAGAATTGAATTTTACTAACACCTCCTTATTGTTCTTAATGTTAATACAATGTTTTAATATAATGTTTTAATAAAAAAATTTTTTTATTTTAATATTGTTTTTTTTTTTTTGATTTTTTTTTATATATTCACAAGAAACATAATGCCTTATTTATATTTAATAAAATCTTTTTTTTATCCAATTTAAAAAACAATTTTTTTTTTAAACATATTTTAGCCAGAATTAATCCATCCCTGGCTTTGTTACCACATACTGATGATTATGCTTCAGTTACCATCTTAATGTAACTGTAGTAACTGAGTGTGGCATGGATAACTAAACAATTTAAAATTTTCGGAAATATTTATGAAAGTATTACTGAGTTTAGCTTCGGTGAAACTTTTATTTTGGGAACTTTAAAATCGCGAATATCATTTTCTTTTGTTTTACAATTTAAAATTCTCTGTAACGCCAACTCTCGAATATGTTTCCAGTAATAACTGGGCATTCCGATCAAAATATTTTCGGAATGAGCGAAATATGCATTTCTTTGAATAACTTTATGAATGATTTTCTTATGTTGTATAGGTAAATAGCGAGAAGATTGAATTAAATTAAATAAGTGTTGGGATCCATACTGACAAGCTGATGTATCTATAATATCACTGTGGAACAAATTCGTATCGCGGCGTTTATTTATGTTAGTTCGAATTTTTTTTAAATCGACCTTCGAACTTTGCAGTCAAATGCCGATTTTCAGCATATTGTTTATATGGTTTTTTGGCTATAACTCGCCGACTAATTGATATTTTTTCAATCTGTAAAAGCCAAATAATTGCTAGAGACCTGTGCAACAATCAAAATTTTTGTGGTGCTTATGAAGCAAAATGTTGGAAAAATTATTTTTTTTTCATGTTTTTTGAAAATATTTTCCACAAAACTAAGTCTTTTTTGCTTTCTGTTTGATCTATAATATGCTTCTCAGTTTCTTCAATAAATTTCATTTCAAAAGAAAATGGTCTTAGTCGAAATATTGTTTATAGGCTTCCAAAAAAAAAGCACTCGCATTGCCACATTTTTCATCTAGTTTCTCGGTGTATGCTTTATTTTTAAGGTTTCGGGAACATTTACACACTAGTAAGAAAAAATTTAAATTAGTGCATATGCAAAAAATTGAAAAACCTTTGTCTTGAGTTACAAGACAATTTTTTTGATAGATATCCCACTCGCGTCCCGCTAAGCGACCAAAAAGTTCTTCAAGGAAAAAACCTATGCTTTCTTTTGTGCCCAAAAAAAAAAAAGAAAAAATTCCATTTTTTGAAAAAAAAAGTAAAAAAATTTTTGATTTAAAAAAAAAAAAAGTAAAAAATTTTTTTTATTTTTTTAAAAATTTTTTTTCCGAAAGACTGAAGAAATAGCTATGTAAGGTATTTGGGACGAATTTTGCTAAAACACTAGGTAAAAAGTTACATGGATGAGAAAAAACACCTGCTTGGTCAAAATGTCAAATTTTGATCCCCTCTAACTCAGAGAGTTCTGGACCGATCTTGTTGAAAAATAGTTTCTAAAATACTATCAAATAACCTTGGTGCAAATTTCATCTCGATCGGAAGACATCGGTTTTAAAAGTTAGATCACTTGACATGAAACGCCCCATATGTTAAAGCCGACGTTTTTTTAGTACATTTTTAGTAAAGCCAAGGGACTTTTGTGAAAGCGTACTGTTTTTTTAGTTCAATTTTACAATGACGTCAAAATTTTGAGCCCAAATAGATTTTTTTAATCACTTGGATTTAGAAATGCAAAATTATTTATTTAAATGCGCAATAAATGGCATATAAAAATTAAAAAAAAAAATTATATATATAATATATGTAACATGTGGAGCATAATCAGCCATATTATATAAAATATTCAGTAAAATTGCTTTGTACTATCAGATTTTTACAGATAGCATTATCTGTGCCTTTTTTCAATAACAGCCTAGACAATTGGACGATTGTTTTTACGATTTAATAAATCCTCTTGGAGTATAAAAATGTTATGTCCAAGTGATAAAAAAATGCTCTTATTATTTACATAATAAATTAATTCTTTCAAAATCTGAAAAAAAACCCTGGAAAAATTTCGTAATAGCAGCTCATTGATTTTTGCATTACCAATAATGACCTACCCCTGCCCACTGCATTGCTTCTAAAGGAAAATAAGGCGTTACTAATAATCTGTTATACAGCTACTTATATTTCATGCCAACTCCTTGCATTCTGCATTACTTTCAAAGTCAAAATAATGAGTTCCTAGGCAACTAGTTACCTCCAATGACATCCCCGTGTTAAAATAATGAGCTTATCAGGCAAACTTCAACCAGTTACTTCTCCTTCTAAAACCCATTATTTAGTAATGTTTTTTTTTTCTGGGAATGTACACAAAATTTTACCGACTTTTCTCTAGATAAAATCGCTGCAAACTTGAAAATAAACAACAACAAAATGTATCTACAGTGTAAGAGATAATATTTCACAAAAAAACAGAGTACTTTTATAATATAAATCTGATTTATATTAATCTTAAGATAGTATATATAATTATTATTAATTTGTCTGCCTTGCATCAATTTTTAGTTGGTACCTATATTGTCCCAAATGTCCACAGTAGCAACTGTTTTAAAAGGAAATCCATTAAAATGGTATATTTATAATTGTTTTGCTTTTGGTTTATATATCCCAATCAGGAAAAGTCTAATTAATTACACATAATCTGAATAGCTAAGGAGGTCAATTGATCAAATTTACTTTACACCTGTTCACATGAGGTTAACCCAAGACATTTGGCGACAAAAGTCGGCGCACTAGCAGAACAAAACGTGTTATATAGGTCATTTCGGGTTCATCGATTTCCAAAATGAGTTTTAAAATGCAAATTTCAAAATGGAGAATCCAATATCGCAGCAAAAATATAAAAGAACAGATGCGAATAAACAGAAAATTTTTTTGCTAGGGATTTAAAGCTGCTGAATCCAAATGAGATGCTTTTCCAAAACATCCCTTTAGAGGATAAGGCTGCCCAAACCAATGATATATTTCAATTCGTAGGAACAACCTGCTTAACATTTGGTATAATTTCGTAAGATATTGCCCACAATCTGTAGTTTTAAACGTGGTGCTATAGAAAAAATTTTTTATCCGAAAAATATTTCATCGCCTGCCTGCCAATACAATAGGAATTCCATCGATTTTATATTTCCTGAGGTCTTTTTTCATAGCCTTAAGGATTAAGGATTTTCTTACAGAAACATCACACATCGAACTGGTTCTTTTACTGGTTTGATATCAAAAAACTGTGTATATAAAATTCGGAAATTTATTCTTAAGTCTTGTGAATTTTCGATTGAAATTTTCTTTATAGATATTTTCTTGGAAAAATATTCAGATAAAATCAGGTAATCGGAAAATAGGAATTTTTGTAATATATTTTAAAATCAAAATATCTTCGATTTCTTGGAAACTAAAAATTCTTCTTCACAAATTATATTTTATTTATAGAACATACTTCTATAGGAAAAATATCGCTGGATCTTCAAACTACGACCCAAGAGCATAAAAGTACGTCCACCCATTAGTTTTTTCTACAAATAAATTTAAACGTGTCGGTACGATTGTTGTTGTATTAAAACTAACCTTGGTGTTAATTTGATCCGATCGGAAGAAATCGGTTTTTAAAGTTGGATCACTTGACATGAAACGCCCCATTATTATATATAAATAAATAAAATAAATAAATAAATTAAATAAATAAACAAATTAATAAGCAAATAAATAATTTATTAAGTTAATAAATAAATTCAAATAAATAAATAAAGAATTAAATAAAAAAAAAAAATTAACAAATAAAAAAAAAAATAAACAAATATAAATAAATAAATATAAATAAACAAAAAATTGAACAAATAAGATAAAAAATAAATATATAAGTTAATATATAAATAAGTAAAAAATATAAAATAAATTTATTAAATAAATATAAAAATTAAATAAATAAATGACTAGAAAAATAAATAAATAAATAAATGAATAAATGAAGAAATAAACAAATAAATGAGTAACTAATTAAGTGTAAATAAATAAATAAAATAAATTATAGAAAAATAAGAAAAAATTAAATTAAATAAATAATAAAAAATAATAAATAAATAAAGAAATTAAAATAGATTAAATTATTAAAAAAATAAATAAAAAATAATTAAATAATTAAAAAATGTATTAATTAATTGATAAATAAGTAAATAATTCAATAAACAAAAAAGTATACAAATAAATATATAAAGAAATAAATAAATATAAATATGTAAATCAATAAACAACCTAATAAACAAGTAAAAGAACGAATAAATAAACAAATAAGTAAAACATTTAATATAAATAAGTAAATAAAATAAGCAAACGGAGTATTTAATTAGTTAATTAAATAAATAAAAAAAATTAACAAATAAATGAACAAAAAAATAAATAAATAAATAAATAATTAAAGAAATAATCACATGAATAAACACATAAAAAAGTGAAAATTTATAAATAAATGATTGAAATAAATAATAGAAAAATAATAAATTAACAACTTAAATAAATAATAAGATAATAAACAAATAAAAACGAATAATAAATAAATATAGAAATATAAATAAATAACGATATAAATAAATAATGATACAAATAAATAAAGATATAAATAAGTAAATAAAAAAAAAATAAAAATTATAAAATTATAAATAAATAAATAACCTAAATAAATAGATTAAATAAGTAACTAAAATAAATTTATAAGCAGATATAATTAAATATTGATAAGTAAATAAACAAATAACTAAACTAATAAATAAGCAAATAAAGGAACAATCAAATGAACAAATAAATAAATAATAAATAAATTATTTAATATATAAATAAGTAAATAAAATAAATAAATAAATTAAGGAAATAAATATAAAAATTAAATAAATGATTAGAAAAATAAATAAATACGTAAATAGGTAAATAAATTAATAAAGAAGTAAAGAAATAAATAAGTTTAAATGAATAAATAAATAAAATATATAATAGAAAAATTAGGAATTAATAAATTAAATAATTAATAAGAAAATAATATAGAAACGTATAAAAATAACTAAATAAAGAAATTTAAGTAAATAGACAAATAAATAAATAATTAAAAAATAAATTAATTAAATGATAAATAAAGAAATCAATAATTTAAAAAAAAATAAACAAATATATAAATAAATAAACAAATTAAATAAATAAAAAAAATAAATAAATAAAAAAAAATAAATAAATAAATTCACAATTAAACAAATAAATGAATAGATAAATATTGATAAATAAATATAAATAAATGAATATAAATAGATAAATAAATGAATATAAATAGATAAATAAATGAACAAATAATAATAAAAAAATAAATAAATATTAGTATATAAATGAATAAAGAAGTAAAGAAATAAATAAGTTTAAATCAATAAATAAATAAAATATATAATAGAAAAATTAAGAATTTATAAATTAAATAAATAATAAGAAAATAATATATAAACGTATAAAAAATATAAGTAAATAAACAAATAAATAAATAATTAAAAAATAAATTAATTAATTGATAGATAAAGAAATCAATAATTTAAAAAAAATAAACGAATATATAAATAAATAAACAAATTAAATAAATAAATTAAAAAAATAGCTAAATTCACAATTAAACAAATAAATGAATAGATAAATATTGATAAATTAATATAAATAAATGAATATAAATAAATAAATAAATAAACAAATAATAATAAAAAATAAATAAATAAATATAAGCAAATAAATGAATAAAGAAGTAAAGAAATAAATAAGTTTAAATAAATAAATAAATAAAATATATAATAGAAAAATTAGGAATTTATAAATTAAATAAATAATAAGAAAATAATATATAAACGTATAAAAAATATAAGTAAATAAACAAATGAATAAATAATTAAAAAATAAATTAATTTATTGATAACTAAATAAATCAATAATTTAAAAAAATAAACAAATATATGGGGGATTTCATGTCAAGTGCACCAACTTTTGAAACCGATGTCTTCCGATCGGGATGAAATTTGCACCAAGGTTAGTCCTATTGGATAGTAGTTTAGACACAATTTTTCAACAAGATCGGTCCAGATCTCTCTGAGTTAGAGGGGATCAAAATTTGACATTTTGGCCAAACAGGTGTTTTTTCTCATCCATGTAACTTATTACCTATTGTTCTTACAAAATTTTCTCCCAAATAGTTTAGATAGCTATTTCTTCAATATTTCGGAAAAAAATACTTTAAAAAAAAAAAATTTTGTAAATTTTTTTTTTTCGCTAAATTAAAACATTTTTTGCCTTTATTTTCAAAAAGGGCATTTTTTTTTTTTTTTGATAAGAAAGCTTAGGATTTTTCTTTTAAGAGCTTTTTGGTCGCTTAGTGGGATGGGAGAGGGATATCTATCAAAATAAATGTTTTGTAACGCAAGACAACGGTTTTTCAATTTTTCACAAATGCACTATTTTGAATTTTTTCCTATTTGTGTCTAAAACCTTACAAATAAAACTTATACTGAGAAACTAGACAAACTAAACTTTCCGAAGGTATATAACATACATAACTAAAATTTTATACTCTCGATACTGTAATACCCAGAATATGTTAACCTCAGGAAAAAAATCGCTTTTTTTCTATAGAAATGTTGAAAAATTATTATTTTTTTTTTATTTATTTTTAATAATAATTAAATTAATGTATAATAATAATATTAAAAATAAAAAGATAAATAATTTATTAAAATTTAATCTTAATTGCATTAGATCCATTTATATCATAACTATTTTTATACTTAATTTATTGTAGCTGATGAAGTATTTAAGTCTTGTAAATTTTTAAATACCCAGTCTTTCATCCAGCTTTTTTGTCGCCTTTATTTACTGCGTTTTTTTGTCAATCCTTTCTTGGCGTCACTATGTTCAGCTGTGGATTTCGCTGCTGGTTTATTTGTTGTCTTTGGAAAGAAATCGCATTGAATAGAGGTAGAAAACTTTTTCAACTTGGGTCTTCCATCGACAAGCGGTATAAAAGCATGGTATTGAGCGGTGCCATCGATTGTTACCGCAGCATCGAATCTGCTCTTCAGTGTTTTCAATGTTTCCTGATGATCCTCTTTGCTACTAAAAACTATTTTAGTTTCTTTACAATAACTTGTATGGCATCCTGAAGAACATATTTATAGTTTTCTGCGAAATCATATGAAATAACGAATTCACCAGACTTCAAATGTATCTTCAAATCCTTGAAGAATGACCATTGCTCTTTGACTAAAAAGTCATGGTTTCTCAAGTTTAGCAATCCTGTTCACAAAATCATCCACATTTAAAATGATTGTTTTCAATGTGCATCTGTCAGTCTGAATCCAAGAATCAAATTTGACCTCCTCTATATATTCTCGATCTAAAGAGTTGATTAAGTTTTCTTTGATGAATGTGGTTTTCGGCCTATTGGTACATTCACCTAAGTGGCAAGAAGTTGTTGCATTAGGACACATAGTCAATTTAAGGCAATCGCGGTAATCGTGTAAATCTTCTGCCGAATCATCTGTTAAATACTTTAAGTTGATTTCCTTCAACATCAGTTTAACATTTTCATGGTAAATGCAAACGCATACTGTGTGAGTTCCGCTGCTTTCTGCCAAAACGCAATGTTTTGGTCTCATTTGGGTTAATTTCTTTAAGCCAATTCTAACATCCTCTTTCAGGTTACAGAGAACCATTCTCTTCTGTTACGTTATGAAGGTATGTTACATACCTTCGGAAAGGTTAATATGTCTATTTCTCCGTATAAGTTTTATTTGTAAGGTTTTAGACACAAATAGGAAAAAATTCAAAATAGTGCATTTGTGAAAAATTTAAAAACCGTTGTCTTGAGTTACAAAACATTTATTTTGATAGATATCCCACTCCCATCCCACTAAGCGACCAAAAAGCTCTTAAAGGAAAAATTCTAAGCTTTCTTATGAAAAAAGAAAAAAAAAAAAAAAAAAAAAAATGCCCTTTTTGAAAAAAAAGGCAAAAATGCTTTAATTTATCAAAAAAAAAGTCTAAAATTTTTTTTATTTTTTTTTAAGTATTTTTTTTCCGAAATATTGAAGAAATAGCTATCTAAACTCTTTGGGAGAAAATTTTCTAAGAACAATAGGTAATAAGTTACATGGATGAGAAAAAACACCTGTTTGGCCAAAATGTCAAATTTTGATCCCCTCTAACTCAGAGAGATCTGGACCGATCTTGTTGGAAAATTGTGTTTAAACTACTATCCAATAGGACTACCCTTGGTGTAAATTTCATCCCGATCGGAAGACATCGGTTTCAAAAGTTAGTGCACTTGACATGAAATCCCCCATATGTTAATATATAAATAAGTAAAAAAAAAAAAAAAAAAAATAAATTTATTAAGTAAATATAAAAATTAAATAAATAAATGACTAAAAAATAAATAAATACATAAACAGATATATAAATAAATAAATGAATAAATGAAGAAATAAACACATAAATTAGTAACTAAATAATTATAAATAAATAAATAAAATAAATAATAGAAAAATAAGAAATAAATAAATTAAATAAAATATAAAAAATAATAAATACATATAGAAATAAAAATAAATAGTTAAATAATTAAAAAATGAATTAATAAATTGATAAATAAATAAATAATTCAATAAACACAAAAATATACAAATAAATATATATAGAAATAAATAAATATATGTAAATACGCAAATGAATAAAGAATCAAATAAACAAGTAAAAGAACAAATAAATAAGTAAATCAGTTAATATATAAATAAGTAAATAAAACAAGTAAACGAATTATTTAATTAGTTAATTAAATAAATAAAAAAATTAACAAATAATTGAATAGAAAAATAAATAAATACATAAATGAATCTTATATATTAAAAGAATTTATGAATAAACTTTGCATTCAAGATTTTTTTCAATATTTTTCTTCTCTCAAACCTCTATAACTAGAGTTCTAATCAACGTAGGCTGTTGACATAGGTCTAAGAACACTCAGTGGATCAAGCTCCTTCTTTTGAGCTATTAACTGCTTAAATTCGTTGGGTTTGAGGAAAGTTATGCGTGGAGAATCAATTTTACTTTTACTGTACGTTAACTTATCTTGGCATATTTTTTCATTACTGTACGTTAACTTCTCTTGGCAAATTCGTTGGGTTTGAGGAAAGTTATACGTGGACAATCAACTTTACTTTTACTGTAAGTTAACTTCTCTTGCAAAATTTTGGTATTATATTATAAAAATTAATATAATATAATATAATGCTGCGGAGCAGCAGGGGTCCTCTAGTAAATTATTAAATAAATAATTAAAGAAATAATCAAATGAATAAACACATAAAAAAGTGAAAATTAATAAATAAATGGTTGAAATAAATAATAGAAAAATAATAAATTAACAACTTAAATAAATAATAAGATAATAAACAAATAAGAAAGAATAATAAATAAAATAAAGAAATATAAATAAATAAAGATATAAATAAATAAAGATATAAATAAATAAAGATATAAATAAATAAATAAGTAAATAAAAAAAAATAAAAATTATAAAATTATAAATAAATAAATAACCTAAATAAATAAATTAAATAAAAAACTAAAATAAATTTATAAACAAATATAAATAAATATAGATAAGTAAATAAACAAATAAATAAACTAATAAGTAAGCAAATAAAGAAACAAATAATTAAACAAATAAATAAATAATAAATAAATTATTTAATATATATATAAGTAAATAAAATAAAGAAATAAATTAACGAAACAAATATAAAAATTAAATAAATGATTAGACAAATAAATAAATACGTAAATAGATAAATAAATGAATAAAGAAGTAAAGAAATAAATAAGTTTAACCCTTGTGTACGCTCCTAGGTAACCGGGTACCTCTGGCGTTTTCAACCAAAATTTTTCCTTGAAATCGATAACCTGCATGTCTGAAACTTCTTGAGAAATACTAACTTTCAAACACATTAGTATTTTTGCAGCCGTGTAGGTAAAATTATTTTTGTAGTTTGCGTGAGAGTCCAATTTACTCTTAACACTCTTAACACCTTTAACTGCGCACCAAGATACCCGGGTACCTCTACGTGTTTTATATGGGAATGCGGCCATTGTAAGTATATTTTTTTAAGTTGTTGCTACTTCTGCATACTTATATAAATAAAAGTCTATATAAAATATGAACGTAAACAATTTATTTTTTCATGAAATAAGAAACATAAACAGAAACATAACAAAAAACAAAAATTCAATAAAAAAAAAACAAAAAAAATAATATTTTAGTGCAGATCTTTCGAGCTGTTTGTACACATTGGACGATTAATGGAATGCTCATTGGATAGTGGCTTGGAATAGCCGATACAAGCTTTACGAGTTTTTCTCTGCTTCATACGTAGTTGCGAGCACACGTGACAACTTCCTATTACTGGAATAAGACCGCTTTTGTCCTTTGTTTGTAAACTGGATATGGGCGCTGATACAGTTTCAAAGTCTTTTGTATAAAATATTTTTATTGCGGATGCCGACGATGATGACTGTGAACTAATTTTTATAGTTTTAGCGCGTTGTTTTATATTTTCCTGACACAAATCAATGCTAAAATCTTTTAAAAATTTTCTACGACGATCAGTAGACTTATGTTGGGTATTAAATTCCATATATATTATATAGGATGCTAATGCTGCTATATCAATAGCATTAAAAAATAGTGACAACGGCCATCGACTAGTTCTGAGTTTGCACGTATATTCACCCAATAATCTATCCATATTATCAACCTCTCCTTTAATTTACGGTTTTGCAAACGTATTCGATTCCACATTGGATTTGGCATGCATAGTGTATAACATAACTACTGCCTTTTTCTTTTTTGGCACGTAGGAACATAAAGTTGCCTCTTTGCTAAAGGCGAAATTTCTAGAGTAAAATATATTTCTAACCATGTATCAAAACATTTACAATTAGATAAAGTTTATCTTGGATAATATAACCCAATCAATAATATATGTATGTATATTGTGTTCAAATATATTTGGAATAATACTAACCCTTTCTTATGTGCCAGCATATTAGGTGGTAAAAACCTCTTGTTTTTTCGTACTGTGCCTACGAGTGTCAGGAGGTTCCATGAGCTCAAAGCTCTTGCTAGTTCTAAAGACGTAAAAAAATTGTCTGTAATTACGTTTCTTCCTGAGTTTTTATATGGAAAAACCAGATCCAAAACTGTTTTTCGCCTATTTTGGTTTGACGCTCGCCTTCTGGCAGTTTACCGGTATACAATTGGCCATGTAAAGGGTAAGAGTTACGTGCGTCGCATGCCCAAAATATTTTAATGCCATATTTTTCAGGCTTTGACGGCATGTAAAACGGCATTCACTAGGACGTAAATTGGCGTTAAGCATCATCCAGATGTCTCGAAAAGCAGCTGCTTTATCAGACTTTGTACGTCTTTCCCGAGTTTGATTATTATCAAAACGTATAGACCATAAAAGCATTCTGAATCTTCTGTATGACATTGCTGCCCGATACAATGGCAAATTATTGGGTTTCCACAATTCAGATACATGTTCTCTGTTTTATTTGTGAACACCAGAGTAAATCAAAATAACAAGAAAAGCATTGAGTTCTTCTTCTCTAAAAGGCTCGAATATTTTTTTGTTTCGTTTTTTGTCTTATATTCTGTTGTAATTTTCTGTCCTTTACGATTTGTTTCCCTAAGTATTATATCACACATTTCATTACTTCTAAATATTTCCTTCGCTGTTAATAATTTATATTTTTGGGCTGCACCCGCACGTTGTCGTAATATATTTTTTTTTTACAGTCTGTGATTCTGGAAATGGGCTAAGTTGCCAGCAGGTTCCATCTTTACCACAAAGTGCACTTCTTGTCTAAACGTCATCATTCTCATAATCATCGATTTCTTCCGAGTCAAAAGAATCTTCATTTACTTCTATAGCGCCTGCCATTTCAGTGTCTGAAGCTTGCAGTGTTATTTGGTTTAGCGGTGGAATATATTCTTCATCGCCATCGGAGCAGAAATCTTCTTCACTGCTTTCTAATTCACTTAATATATTATTTATGACAGTATAATTAAATCTTTTAGAACAAACTCTTGTGTTTGAATTCATTTCGTTCGTTTTACGTAAAAATGCCACCTTCACACTCAGCAGATAAGTCGAACTGAAAATAATAACCACAACACTAAATAATGTTTTGTATTTATTCTCAAAGGGGAATCACCAACTTTATATTCGTACTAAATATGTATTACAAACGTCCGCTTTTATATACCTACAGGAAAGAAGCTGTTAAATTTAAAATTCGTCTTACGTAAAAATTAAAATATGTATCTGAAATTTTGAATAAGATATGTTGCATACCTTAAGGTGTTATGAAAAATTATTTACAATATCTATTGCCAATTCCATATATATTTTACAAAATCTTAACTGGATATTTAGTGCGAAAATATTAGTTTTGTATGTACCTTGCAGCGCAGTAGTAGATGTTTTTTGCCGCGCACATAAGGGTTAAATAAATAAATAAATAAAATATAAAATATAATAGAAAAAACAAATAAATGAATAGATAAATATTGATAAATAAATATAAATAAATGAGTATAAATAAATAAATAAATGAACAAATAATAATAAAAAAAAAATAAGTAAAAATAAGTAACTAAATTAATAAAAAAAAAGAAAAGAAGAGAAAGAAATCCCCATCACATATTAAAACAACAGGTCAACTATAAAGTTCTAACAAAAAAATAAAAAATAAACAATTAAATAAATATACTAAATAAATAACTAATTAAATAAAAAGATTACTAAATAAACAGATAAATGAACAAACAAATATAAATAAATAAATAAACAAATAAATGAACAATTATAAATAACTAAATAAATAAATTCTTTACCACTTTTGGCTAATAAATCTCACTTTTTCCCAAATAATTATTGAGGTCATGTACTACAATTAGCTTAAGCCTTAAAAAGTTTATCCATACATAATTGGGCAATTCACGACGGGTGTTATATTTTATATCTTGTATTAAAATTTACAATACAATCATTTGTTGTGAACAGTCAGTTGTATTTTCATATTGTAAAACGCCAAATTATAAAGATGAATAATTAAATTTATAGAAAGAAGAACGAAAAAAATAAAATAAAATAAAATCAAAAATAAAAGTGATATCGACAAATTAATTATTGCTTTATGGGAAAAACATCAACTCGAAATGTTAATGGTTGATTCAAGTGAGGGGAACATAATTTTTTGGTTTTAATTTTTAAAATTAACCAATTTTTAGGTGATGAACATGAAATTGAAGAAAATTTTAAGATCAGACTTATTCACCTTCTGACGCACCGTAAAAGCTTTAATTTACGATTGCCAAAATTATCCGTATGGCAACATAAAGTATTAAAGAACTTTGATGACAAAAGATATAACCAAATGGATTACGTTCAGCAGAATTTCGATACACCTCGACCATGAAAAATCTCAACTTCCACCCGAGTTGCAGCTGAAAATTCTGCTTTATCGGCTAGGGTCTTGAGGCTATGGTGCTTCTATCCGAAAGGCAGCATCTCGCTTGCCATAGGCGATGGCGCAAAATATGACAAGAAGAGTAAAGCCGAATGAAACGTAAAGGGCTCAACTTGTTTTTGCAAAAGAGATGTGTCGGCTACATCGATGGCTCTGAAATTTAATTAGCGGAACCCATTTTCACGTAAACGCTAATACCATTAAGTAATCTGTACGTAAGACAGATTAATATTGGGTATCCTGGTAGCGTTCACGACGCCAAAATTTTTTCAAATTCCCCTCTAGCTAAACACCCCCAGCGATATGTATCTGATGGCCAGTGGGTTGCCGAAGATAGTGCTTGCTCATTCAAGCGATTTTTGAATTACACCACTCAGAACAGATAGCTCCGAGCACACGAAAGAAGCAAGTGAACGATTTAATAAATAGTTTTCAAAATATCGCGTTTGAATTGAAAACTGCGTTGGTAGCTTAAAAGAATTGAATTGTAGAATGTAAGTTATAATTCTCAAGACAATGGCAATGATGAGATTTTCCAACGAACCTCAAACTTGCCTGAAATAAATAACTGATATGAATTGCCTCATGTTATAGAAAAACATACAAATGTTTAATGTTTAAAAATAATTATCCCAACGGCATCCCAAAAAACAGAAGCATAACCTTGTCTGCAAATGGCAATGTCTTCGCCTTCTTAGCAGTGTTAATTTTTCTTCGGTATGAAGTGGTGGACAAATGTCTCATCCATAGTTATGGATCGATGCAAAAATTCGGCTTTATTGCGGTGAAATGCATCTCCCATCTTGTAAATTTTCTATGAATATGCCATGTATAGCACTTTTAGAAATGCCTGTCATTTCAGGTAGCTCACGCACCTTAAACCGACGATACTACAAAACCATTTTGTGGATTTTCTTAAACGTGTCTGGAGTGGCCACTACTGTGGTCGCTTTGGCAGCTCGTATGACCACGTTTAACTCTGACACCCATTATTTTATAGTCGCAGACGAGAATAGATTGTAGCTCGGCTTTACTATTGCTTGGACTGATACCTTTTAAATTACATACGGTAACCAATTTTATCATGTTTACAAATTCACTGAGATCGATTACTTTTTAAACATATGTTTTATAATTTTGCCACTTTTCAGCAAAGTATTTTTTTAACTACTGCCGCCATCTATACGTCAGGCCGAGTTTTTCTGGAACCGCTCTACATACGATATTATGTAGATTGCAGAAAAGTAAGAAATCGTTTCATATTAAAAGAAAAAAAAAATAAGTAAGAAAATTATAGTCGATCTAGACTGACTATAGATACCCTATGCCATGTATTTAGAGAAACGGTCTTAGGTCCAACTAACTGGACATAGAAAATAAGCATGAACCAAATTTATACCACTTAAATTTTATTGTTTTTGCCTGCAGATATGTAAAATTCATATTGGATGTGAGGAATAGCTCGAAAAATGGACCGATCCTGACTGTATTTGGTAAAATCGCTTATTTTCTTGCAAAAACATAAACACCAAATCTGAGAAACATCTGTGCAATTTTTGGTTTTTTACCCTCCACACCAATGTGCAGAGGATATACATACATATATGTAGGCATTTTGTAACACATCGAAAAATGAATTTCCGACCCTATAAGGTGTATATATTCTTGATCCTTATAACAACTCGAGCCCATATAGCGATGTCCGTGAGTCCGTCTGTCTGGTGAAATCACACTCAGTCACAAAATAAACCATTTACGAAGGCAAAGTTATGATAATTTTGCTTGTCATTATTTCGAACAGGTTAAAAATGGGTTAAATCATCATTGTGCCGAGATGAAGACACTTAAAAAATAATTTGAAAAATTCAGTATGATTGTTATAATAATTAAATAGTATTAAGTTTATCAAATTATCAAATTGTTGCTTTTTAAAATATTTTGTTTATATTTGATATAAAGAGTGCAATAAGTCAAGATATTATCGAAAACATAAAATCGATATGGAGGGTACCAAAGATTCGGCAAATTTAACACACTTACTTGTTTTTAATAGATTTAGATGAAGATCGGGATGCAGCTTTATATAGGGGCTGTGTCCTAGCATTGTCCTACATAGTTTATGTTTCAACTGCTGATTAATGGGTGTAATAACCACAAGATCCATATGACAATATGAATCTTATAGCATTTTAAGTCTATTTAATAGGGGTCAATTTTATGGGGACTAGGTCTGAACATATACCGATTTTCACCAAGTTCAATATCGTTCGTTCTATGGCCGATAAAAGTCTATATCCTAAATTTCATCAAAATATATTCGTATTTGCGACCTGTAGTTTGATTACAAGGCTTACGAATTAACAGACGGATGGACCAACGGATGTCGCTCAGAAAGAGAGTCTGAGTCGATCGGTATAACGAAATATGGGTCTAGTTCAACTAATTTTGGTAGTTATAAACATCAGCAAAATCTCATTACCCCGGTATAATATTTAGCCATGAAAGCCGTTTTCATATGGAAGTGTTCAACTTTGGCTCGCTGTAAATTACCTGACCAATAGTTTAGAAGTTCTATATTTTTAAACACTTTTTTTGGTTTTGCCCTACTGTGCGATGTATAATTTAGAAAAAGATGATCCCACTGTTTCCGAAATTTTTTCAACCAAAAATAATTAATATACTTTTTTTCTTTCTTTTTAGGTAAGTGTTTTAAACTCCAAATTGTTATAATGATTTCCTACGAGTATCGAACGGAAGGTAAGAATTGTAATTATTAAAATCAACTTGTTTTCGATTAAAAATTACATTTTTAAAATCTGATGTTCTTAAAAAAAAAATAAAAAAAAAATAAAAAAAAAAAAATATAAAAAAAAATTAAAAAAAAAATAAAAAAAAAAAAAAAAAATAAAAAATAAAAAAAAATAAATAAATAAAAAAAAAAATAAAAAATATAAAAAAAACTTTATTTTGCTATGTATACATTTTGTTAAAATAACAGTCAAAAGCGAATATTTTAAACTTAATGCTGAATTAAAAATAACAGATTTCAAAGACAGGGTTACCACCATAGAAAAATTTTCTAGCACCGGAATAAGCCACTAATTCAAAAAACAAAAAAAAAAAAAAGATCTGAAACAGAACTGCGAGTAATATATGTTAGCTTTGATTCAGAACTTATATCTCCTCATAATTTTAGGGGTTTTTAACTCTATAGGTCTTCATATGACTTTTATTTGACTAATAAATATAATCTGACTAATAAATATAATTCCCAAAAATTTCAGTTTTGGTACCTTTTCCTTTGCCATAAATATTTTTTGTGTTGTATAAAATATCCTAATTTCACGCGGGTGAGACCTGCTTTGCGAGCTATGTCCGTTTGTCTGTCTAGCTAGTGCGCTGATCTAGCCTTCATATAAATTTATGGGGGCTAAACCGGAGAATATTTTGGATGAGGTACCAATTCGTAGCCCAATTTTGATTTTCCATGGTTTAATTGACGTTTTTTTTTTTCGCAAACAATAATATTTAATGAGCACTTGAAATTCACTTTTTCCCATTAAAAAAAAACACACGATGTTGTATGTTTTGAACAGCTGTTAAACGCAAAGTAAATGAAGGAACTTGCTCAAAATTTTACAGTAGTCTATCAACAGGTGGTACTTTTTTTTTTAAACCTAGTTCCGCGAAGCCGAGTGGCTTGTCTGCAGATTCTAATTTTGGCTAGTTTTTTTTTTGCAGCGACACACCAAAGCCTCTGGTGGGAATCGAATCCATGACCCCCGCATGATAGGCCAGCACGCTACCTATTCACATACCGGGGTGTAGGCATTTTGACTTTTTAGGGTTAGGACGGACACTATTTGTTGTAGCCCATTCATATACATACTTTTTAAGATCGCTACCTACTCACCTACCGGGGCGCTTGATAGGAGCAGTGTGGCATTTCATATAACTGCGAGAAAAGTTTGAAAAGTCACGGACTTATTAGGCCGCCCTCGTAGAAAATCGATAGTTTTGAGTTTTCTATAATAAATGGATATTAAAACAAGTAAGGGTGTTAAATTCGGCTGTGCCGCATTTTTTGATACCCTCCACCTGAGTCTTAAACTCTATATTACACCCAATATTGAGTACGGCTACCACTTTTAAACTTTTGCCGATACTGCAACGTTAAATCCGAATACCAAAATTCAAATGATTCTTGGCTAAAAATTATAATTAATTTTTCAATTTTCATTTTCCATTTTTCATTTTTCATTTTCAATTTTAATTTTCCATTTACCATTTTTCAATTTTCAATTTTCCTTTCCCATTTTTCAATTTTCAATTTCCATTTTTCATTTTTAAATTTTCATTTTCCATTTTTAATTTTTCAATTTTCATTTTTCATTTTTCAATTTACAATTTTCATTTTCCATTTTTCAGTTTTCAGTTTTCATTTTCCATTTTCCATTCTTCAGTTTTCATTTTCCATTTTTCATTTTCCATTTTCCGTTTTTAATTTTTAAATTTTCATTTTCCATTTTTCATTTTTCATTTTTCTTTTTTCAATTTTCATTTTCCATTTTTCAATTTTCATTTTTCATTTTTCATTTTCCATTTTTCATTTTCCGTTTTTCATTTTTAAATTTTCATATTCCATTTTTCATTTTTCATTTCTCAATTTTCATTTTTCATTTTCATTTTTCAATTTAATTTTCCATTTTTAATTTTTCATATTTCAATTTTCATTTTCCATTTTCCATTTTGCATTTTCTATATTCAATTGTTCAATTTTCATTTTCATTTTCCATTTTACAATTTTCATTTTTCATTTCTCAATTTTCATTTTTCAATTTTCATTTTCCGTTCTTCATTTTTCCATTTTTCAATTCTCCTTTTCCATTTTGCATTTTCCATATTCAATTGCCCAATTTTCATTTTCATTTTCCATTTTCCATTTTACAATTTTCATTTTCCATTTTACAATTTTCATTTTCCATTTTACATTTTTTATTTTTAATTTTTCATTTTCCATTTTCCGTTTTTCAATTTTCATTTTCCATTTCCCATTTTTCATTTTCCATTTTGCGTTTTCCATTCTCCATTTTTCGTTTTCTATTTTCTATTTTTCATTTTCCATTTTTATTTTTCCTCTTTCAATTTTCTTTTTTCATTTTCCATTTTTCATTTTCGATTTTGATTCTCCATTTTTCATTTTCTACTTTACATTTTCCATTTTACGTTTTTTATTTTCCATTTTCCAATTTTCATTTTCCATTCTCCATTTTCCATTTTCATTTTCCATTTTTCATTTTTCATTTTTCGTTTTAATTTTTTCTTCCATATTGGCGATTTATTTTATTATAACGTAATAACGATAAAAAAAATATGTGGCAATACTACTAACATGAGCTATGTTATTATACCCTATACCACTATGTGGCTTGGGTATAATGACTTTGTGCTGCTGTTTGTAACTACCAAAAATATTTGACCTAGACCCATCTTTAATTATACCGATCGAATCAGAACCACTAACTGATTCGATTTAACGATGTCCGTCCGTCCGTCCATCCGTCAAATTGCAGGTCGCAAATATGAATATATTTTGATGAAATTTGGCATGTAAGCTTTCATTGGCCATAGGATGAACGCTATTGAAATTGGTGAGAATCGGTCCATGTTCAGTCCTAACCCCCATACAAATGTCTCCTATGAAATCGACATAAATTGCCATAAGATCCAAATTGTCATAAAGATCTTACTCAAATTGGGTCTGTATGCGTTTATTACATCCATTAATGAGTAGTCTAAAATGATCGCTGGGACAACTCTTAGTCATAGGCCACATATAGAGCTGCTTCCCGATCTTCACTTAAATCTATCAAAAAACAAAAATATTGCACTGATTCTGCTCAAATTTTGTTTGTGTATATTTTTGCAAAATACAAGAGACTTTACCAAACATAGTCAGGATCGTTCCATTTTTGGGCCTAGTCCCCATATAGACATAGCATCCGATATGAACTTTTTCATATCTGTAGCCAAAAAAATTAATAAAAATCACACTCAAATTTGGTTTATGCCTATTTTCTATTTCCAGTTAGTTGGGCCTATGAGATAGGGTCTCTAAACGCATGGTATAGAGTATCATAAAGTCGGTCTCGACCGACTATAATTTTCTTACTTATTGTGTTCTTGATATTGTTAATATATGCATATTTTTTGTGGTACTTTTTTTAGGTTGTTGTACAATTATTATGTTCAACCACTAAACTGTTACAACAAACACACTGGGTTTTATGTTTTTTTTTTTTAGTGGTGTCTACATATTTTTGCTCGTATCTAATCACAATAATGCCCGATTTAGCCCATTTTCAATACCAACCTGCTGGGAATTATGGCAAATGATATTATTGTAACCTTATCCAGTTAGATGGCTTTTTTTGTGAATGAGCGTGATTTCAACAGACAGACGGACAGACGGCCATCGCTATATCGACTCGCGCTGTGAAGGATCGAGGATCAGGAATATATATCCTTTTTGGGGTCGGAAATTAGTTTTTCGATGCGTTACAAACGAAATGACAAACCTATATATACCCTCTGCCACGTGTGGAGGGTATAAAAATAAAAATTAAATTGATATTGAGAAAAGTATGACTATTAATAGAATAGAATTAGAAGCTATTGAGTTCAGAAAAGAAATAACTGGAAAGCAAAGATATTTATTGTAATCAAACTAACCCCTGTTAGACCGAATTAAATTGCCATAGGATCCAAATTATCTAAAAGGATATCGGTCAGGTTGGTTTTTGTGTGTTTATTACATCCATCCATCAGTCGTCCAAAATAAACCATGTATGATAATTTATAGTCATAGCCCCCATGTAAAGCTTCTTTCCGATCTGCACTTAAATCTATCGAAAAGCAGGCAAACATATTGTACAGATTTTTCCAAAATTTATTGTGTATGTGCTTGCAAAAAATAAGTGACTACCAAATTTGGTCAGGGTCTGACCATGTTGCGACCTATTCCCCATATAAATGTAGCATCCGATATGAACTTTTTTTTAGATCTGCAGGCAAAAAAATTAATAACTATGCCACTCAAATTTTGCTTATGGTTATTTTCTATATCCACTCTGTTGGACATAAGAACGTTTCTATAAATGTATTGTATAGGGTACTGTATATTCGATTATTATTTTCTGTCTGAAAAAATAAAGTTTTCTACATTAAAATTTGCTCGATTAGATGTTAAGTAAATAATATCAGATTTTTTTTTTCTAATTAAAATCTAATTGATAAAACAATAAAAAAAAATAATATCATTCTCATAAACACAATTTTCTTAACTTAAGCAAACTGCAATGCGTTTACTTAATTCACTGCAATTCGGTTGGCGATAAATTCCGTACCCGTAGTTATTCGTGCTGCTTTCGAAGTGAATGTTTTCAGTACTGATGACACGACTGCTTGGATACATAAAACGGTTTTATATGATGTTTGATAACACTACCCAACAATTAATTTGCACTTCAAATGGGAATACTTTAAATTTTTTTTTTCTCGTATTCTAAGCCCGAAAATCGCAGGGAAATAATTGTTTATCAACACATGTTTGACCATAATATTGCCGAATTAAAGGGCAGTTTTTTTAAATTCCTTGTTGCCTAGTGTACAGATTCAATAAATTCAAATTCAAGTTAACATTATTTCATCATAAAGTGGCCCTTTAATGTTGCACAGTCAAAAACATTATTTATTTATTTATCTATTTATTGTTGATGCTCGTAATTCCAAAATAACCAATGCGAGGGCTCATATTTCATATTTTAAAATTCAGTTTATTATTTTAACTCATTTAATTAAGGATAATTAAAAAATAAAATATTTTCATGAAAAATTTTTAAGGTTTTAAGTAAAAAAAGTAAAAAAAAAAAATTAATATATATTATATACAATATAGCATATCAAATAGGATATATAAGAATATAAAATAGGAATGTAATTAATTCTAACTTATTTCTTATTCAGATGTATACACATACGATATAATTTACACTACTTTTTATAATACTATTTTGGTATAATGTACTAGTTTCGGCAGCCACGGCATCAAACTTTCAGATTAATTGATATAGTCTTTCCCGAAGGGTAAATACAATCGAGCTCCTTAGTGGTGTCCGTGATGGCCATGGTGACCGTGGTGTTTCATTTCTTCGTATTTTTTGAAATGAACATAACTACTAGCGTGGTGGTGATGTCCATGCTTATGATGGCCATGTCCGTGATGGCCATGGTCACCGTGGTGTTTAGTTTCTTCGTGTTTTTTGAAATGAACATAACTGCTAGCGTGATGGTGATGGCCATGCCCGTGATGGCCATGGTGACCGTGGTGACCATGTCCATGTCCATGGTCAGCGTGAGCATGCCCGATTTTATGAACTTTGGCTGTGAAACCGTTCTTTTTATCGGCAGAGTATTCTACATGACGGGTTGTGCCATCAGCTTCTTTGAATGTGTAGCTGCCTAAAAATGGAATAGAAAATGAAACTGGTTATAAGACTGAGGCAAACTTTTATAATGTTTCAACACTGTGGATCCTATGTAACAAATGAAAATGGCCACAACTATGTTTTTAAGAAACTAAATATGAACGATTCAATTATATAACGATGTAACTAACTCAGTGTAGGATCACTAGTATACATTGTAATCTTTTCTGGAAACTTACCCTTAACCTTATCACCATCTCTATGTTCTTTGTGGCTTTTAATGTCACCGGTTTTTGTGTCCTTAACACCATAATCGAATTCGTATTTAGGATGGGCATGATGATCATGACCATGATCATGACCACCATGATGTCCACCGTCATGACCACCATGATGGCCACCATGATGTCCGCCATGATGTCCACCATGATGTCCACCATGATGTCCACTATCATGGCCACCATGATGTCCATCATCGTGACCGCCATGATGTCCACCATCATGACCACCATGATGTCCACCGTCATGACCACCGTGATGTCCACCATCATGACCACCATCATGACCACCATGATGTCCACCATCATGGCCACCATGATGTCCACCATCATGACCACCGTGATGTCCACCATCATGACCACCATGATGTCCACCATCATGTCCACCATCATGACCACCATGATGTCCACCATCATGACCACCGTGATGTCCACCATCATGACCACCATGATGTCCACCATGATGACCACCATGATGTCCACCATCATGACCACCATGATGTCCACCATCATGACCACCATGATGTCCACCATCATGACCACCATGATGACCACCATGATGTCCACCATCATGACCGCCATGATGACCACCATGATGTCCACCATCATGACCACCATGATGTCCACCATCATGACCACCATGATGACCACCATGATGTCCACCATGATGTCCACCATGATGTCCACCATCATGACCACCATCATGACCACCGTGATGTCCACCATCATGACCACCATCATGACCACCATGATGTCCACCATCATGACCGCCATCATGACCACCATGATGTCCACCATCATGACCACCATGATGTCCACCATCATGACCGCCATGATGACCACCATGATGTCCACCATCATGACCACCATGATGTCCACCATCATGACCACCATCATGACCACCATGATGTCCACCGTCATGACCACCATGATGACCACCATCATGACCACCATCATGACCACCATGATGTCCACCATCATGACCGCCATGATGTCCACCATCATGACCACCATGATGTCCACCATCATGACCACCATGATGTCCACCATCATGACCACCATGATGTCCACCATGATGTCCACCATGACCGCCATGACCTCCATGACCGCCATGTCCGCCGTGTCCTCCGTGGTGTCCGTGTTTTATAAATAGTGAGTAGCCTATCTCCTCACTATGCCCATGTCCATGTCCAGAATCATGATGACCATGATGTGAATGTCCAGACACAGCCAAACAGCATACAGCTACTAAAGCAATTGTGGTAGTAAGAAAACGCATAATATTTAATTGATTATTATTGTAATTTGAAGAAACAATTGAACTGGCTACGACTACTGTGGCTAATATGAAATCTAACTTGGCTATTTATACTTTAAACTCTTATTTAAACTTTAGTTTGTTTCAACATTGACATTGATCTTTAACTACACATAATTAAATATTAAAAAATGTTAAATTAAATCTTTTAATTTCATAAGTATTTCCAAATAGCATTATGAATTTATTTCCAAATAACAGTATGAATTTACAACAGAATCAATTTTGAGCTTAACATTCCTAATGTATTTACATATTAAAGATAATCAAAGATAAAGCAAAAATGCTTAAAAAGTAGGTAGTAGATATGTCCTATAATATTTTTTTTTTTTTTTGGCAATTAAGCCATTTTCTTCCTAGTAATCAATGAATGTATACACAGAAAAAATGCTCGCCAACCGAATTGTTCTAAAGTGAACAACTCTATTTTCGACACTATCGACAGAAATTTAGTAGCAACTGACAATTTTCTATTGTGATGAAGTATTTACTGTTAGGGAATACCATCATAGTGAGCTCGAAATTCGGTTATTACCATCATCGCAATTTAGGAGCCACAATTATTTTTTCTGTGTGCAGTGGTGTAGACAGTTTATGAAACTAAATTTTTATTGTTATTTTTGTACCCTTTTTGCAGTATCTTGTTTGAGGAGTTCTTCCCACACGCTACAATTTTTGTCGGTTTGATTTGCAATTTTGTTTAAATAATCTCCACATATATGCAACTTTAAAAATAAATAGTTTGTTTCTTAGTTTGTTTGAACAGACGTCAGTCTTATTCAAATATGATGAATATAATTTTATACAGGGATAGTGGAAAGAGGCGACTGATCTGTTTTGAATAGTAGTTTGCCTTCTCCTTAATTTTAGGAAAGTGATCTATTAATAAAACTGATTCGATAAATAAATTTCTAGCTTATATTCTTGGATATATTTTTGGAAAATTAGTCTAAATAAATACAGCGTTTGACAATACTATGGAATCCTTTAATCAATATTAAAAAAAAAATTGGATCATGAAATCGAAAACTCTTCTATTAATTTAATAATTTCTGTGTTTTATTTATGTAAAAAGGAAAACATATTAACATAAAATAGCGTAACTCAAGAAACTGTCAGAGTCCAGCGCTCAAATTCGAGTGCAATTTCTAGGCAGCTTTATTTTTCAACTTAGCGAATTCACAAACCAACTCTTTTATGATTTATTAGTATTGTGAATGAAGATAACAAACTCATTAACTCATAGCATATGTATAATTTTATGTATATGTTAGTAGCAACTTTAAATGTAATTTACTCAAAATAAAGGGAAAAAATTTAAAATCTGTAAAACTGCAAAATGGCTAAAAAGAAACACCTTTCAACTAATATACGTTTGGTCAATATTAGGATAAAACGGAAGAACAAAATATCGGTCACAAGAAATCGCCTAGCCTATTAATATTATAGATAAGTAACAAAACATAATAGTGTTTACTTTTATGCTGTTGGCAAAACATTGGCAACTTTTACTATACAGTAATTTAAAATATTCCCTTTATTTTAGGTTTCAATATTTTTTGGGTATCAATTATTTCTTACTACTGCTTCTCAACGCCGAGTTATAGAGTCAATTAAATTGTAGATGATTTCCATTGAAATTTTTTGCCACTCTGAATTAACTGCCTCTATAAGATCTGTCTAGTTTGTGTAATTTTGTACCGGATTTATCGATCCATAATTTCCTATAGATTTTCTATGGGATTGAGATGTGGTGATTGGGCTTGGCCATTCAAAAACACTAACTGCACTTGATGGCACCCATTCGGTTATTGCTTTGGTGTGTTTTTGGGTCCTTGTTGGGACTTCCAGCCCAGGGGCGGCATACTTTCCTCCGCATATGGAACATTATCTCACTTAGAAATTGCCTGGGTCCTTATTTTCTCAATCGAGATCGAAATAATTCCGTATCGAAATTAGTTCGATGGTGTAATTATTTCTAATTTCCCAACTCGTTGCGATACGAAGCGATTTATTGTTTCAGTATTGTAAAACTTTTACAACACTGCATAGTAGATGTAACAGCTTAAACATATGTTTTTATAAAATTAAAAAAATGACTTTAAAAAGAAGTCAAATATTAATAAATTGATGTAACATTCTTTTTTATTCATCATCCGTGCAAATTTTCGATGAATAGTCAAATATTATAAAACACTTGTAAATTTTTATAAAAAATTTGATATTTTGAAATTTATCTGAAGCTATTCACCCCTGTTCTTGAAACCACTATCACAAAAAAAAACTCGTAAATGAAAAAATTCTTAAATCTACGAGTTTTTTGCTGTTCTCTAGTTTCAATAAGAATATTTTTTCTATTTTTAATTCACATAGAAAAGGCTTTGTGAAATCAAAACAAATGCCCATTTTTTCTACTAAGCAGGTCTTAAGAGATAAAAAAACTAATTGATATTTAAACTCTAAACGTCTACATTTTGCGCTGATTTAAAAAAAAAAACTCGTAATAAGTGGTCGATGTTAATAAAACACACTTTTTCCGATGATGCTGTTCTATAACTATAATAAAAACTTTCTATTTACACAATCTATTTTCCATAATAATTTTTTCAATTATAACATAGATTCTTTATGCACTAATTATTGCAAATAAAGGAATTAAAAAAATTTTTTTCATCAAATCACATATTTTTATTTTTTGCATATGTTCGAAACAGTAGTGATGCCAGTCAAATCTAATTTATTTGAATATCGAAATTTTTTTTGGTGATGCCTAACTTTTTAAAAATAGGAAAGTCATTTTAATTTGAATGAAATTGAAGAACAAAAAAAATTAAATGAACAAATAAGTTGTTTTTTTAAAAGAAAATATTTTTCTTTATACTTTTTCTATAAACTTAAGAAAAAACATGCACAAAATACTTAAAAGTTTTTTGTGAAACTGAATAAAGAACCATATGGCACCTCGGTTTCTAGACAACATATGTTCTTAACTCAAACACATGGTTCTTAACTCAAACATATGTTTCCATTAAATAAATAAAAAAAGTGGTTTGAAGAAACCCAAAATTTCAATTTCATGTGATTTTAAATTCACTCTTATTCAAATAACGTTTCAAGAACAGGGCTGATTATTTTTAAAATTTGACCATTCCTCTCAAAATTTCGTTTATCTAAAATGAATTATTCAAACAAGTCTTGCATATCGATTGTGGCAAATGTATTCAGCCAAGTGATTCAAAATTTGCTGGACATCGAATTGGGACTCCGCCTTAAGCCTTGTGGTAACGAAAAGTTCATGTATTTCATATTGGCCGATCCTCATTTATTGGCCTATGATATTTTGGAACAAATGTGGCACTATCTTCAACTGAGAAGTATGAAATATTGCACTATCAGTGAATATTTTCCTATGAAACTCAGGGACATAACATTCGGCCGTAAAGGAGATATCTCGGATGGTGTTGTATATCTATATTATCAATAGGAAAAGCGATTTCTTGTGACAGCTTTTTTGTTCCACAGTTTTCTTCCGATTTTGAGCAAATGTATCTTATTTAAAATGTATTTCTTTTTAGATGTCCACCAGATTTACAGATTTTTAAATTTTTACATTTTTTTTTAGTAAAACGCATTTAAAGTTGTGTGTGTGTGTTTACTAAATTTGTTAATATGTTTGCTAGTTTCTTTTCTTCATTCACAATAATAATTGTGTTGATTTGAAAAATAATTTTGGACATAAACCAATAATTGAACATATGCCAATAACGACAATAATCGAAATTTCATAAATGTGGAATTGTGAATTGGCTGAAATTCATTAGTATTCTTTTAAGGTCTTTATTAAATGAAAAAATAAAATTTCCAGGAATTTGTATTCGAATTTCGAGTGCTAGGATCTGCTAGTATGTTATTTTTAGGCTCTTTGCCTGTTCCCACCAGAGATCTAATGCTTGCTTCATATGGTGCTTTATTTTGTGTGGTTACTAAATTCCTTGGGTTCATTAGCAACATATGACGGCTGAAGATAGTGAAATTATACACATGACTTCGAAAAATATCCAGCAAATTTTGGCATGGAAGGATCGGTTTGGTTAATATCCGACAAATGGTTAAAGCCGCATGGTCAATGTTTTTCGGGATATTAAGTTCATTGGACAAAAATATTGAAAAAACCAGATAAATTTGCTGAAAAAACCTGCGAAACTTAGTTTTGAAAATGGCTATAGGAAATATCGCCCACTAGAAAATTCGGAAAAAACAATTTAATGAAAAATCACAAAAAAAAAAATTAAATTTTGCCCAAAAAAATATAAAAATGCCACAAAAACAAAAAAAAAAAAAAAATAATGCCCAAAAATATGAGAAATGTTAATATTGTCCACATGAAAATGCACTCAAAAGATTATTAAAATTATTCAAAATGTAATATTTTTATTTGTATAGAATTATGGAAAAATAGCCCATAAAAATATGTAATGAATTGGTTTTGCTTATATAATGTATCTATAATATTAGCAGGCTAGGCGATTTCTTGTGACCGATGTTTTGTTTTACCGTTTTATCACGATTTTGACCAAACGTATATTATTTGAAAGGTATTTCTTTTTAGCCGTTTTGCAGATTTACAGATTTTTAAATTTTTGCCTTTATTTTGAGTAAATTGGTTTTAAAGTTGCTACTAACGCATACATAAAATTACACATATGCTATGTGTGTTGTATTAAATTTTTTAATGTGTTTGTAAATGAGTTTGTCATCTTCATTCACAATAATAATAAACAACCATAAAAGTGTTGGTTTGTGAATTGGCTAAGTTGAAAAATAAAGCTGCAAAGAAATTGCACTCGAAGTTCGAGCGCTGGAATTTGCTAGTTCATATAAATACTTGAAGGGTGTCTAATTGAAGGGTAACTGTACAACTGCATGAAAATTTCGCGCGACTTTTTGTTAAAATTTTTCGCCTGCGGTATTTCAAATGTGCAGGAAACCAATTTGGCGATTTTTTTTTAAATTTTTCGCCTACAGTGCAGCCTTTCAAATATGCAAGAAACGAGTTTGGCGAAAGGATTGAGCAGTTTTCACTGCCCGTATTGTCCTACAGCTATACACTCTTCAATTATTTTTTTTTTTACCTTTATACTAATGCCGTTTTCTTTTCTGACAAAAAATGACGCCCTTTTTTTGCCCTTTTTTCGAAAAGTGTATTTTTTTATATATTCTGATTTAAGACCGACCTTATCTTATACATCAATCGAAAGGTCTCAAAGTAGAGCCCTCGTAAATCACAAAAAATTCCAGTCATTGACTTCTTTCAGGTCATAGTGTGAGAATATTTCGCCATTGTTCCCCTTTTATGAATATTTTCACGCTATGACTTCCAATAGGATAGTAATCAAAATTTTGCATTTATGAACACAGCACTTTGACACCTTTCGATTGATATATAATGTAAGGTTTCTCTGAATTAAGAATATATAAAAAATACTCTTTTCCAAAAAAGGGGAAAATAGGGCAACATTTTTTGTCAAAAAATAAAACGGCATTAGTATTTATATGAAATATTAAAGAAATATATTTACACTCAACATTTAACTGTTATTGGGTAGATGTGAAGATAAAAAACAAAACAAAAATTTGTTTACACTAATTTTTATGGTTTTCGACTACAATTTACTAAAATTAAAGAATCGGAAAATGTTCCAAAAATTGTGGGACATTTTTCATTTCTAATTTTATCATAATAAAAATGAACCTCGTTTAAAAACGAAAAATTAACAAAAAAAAAAAAAAAAAAAAAAAACCAAAAATAGTGGGTGATTTATCACTCTCATTTGAGTGAATTTTAAGAGATTTTTTTTCCCCATTTTTAATTTTTTTATTTCTGTGATTTTTCATTGGGCGTTATTTTCTAGAGCCTTTAAAAATATTTTTTTCGTAAGAACATATATATAATCGTACAACAAAAGTTGGAAAATTTGCCATAAAATAATTAACAAAGTGTTCGGTTTCTGGGCGTATACACTTCATTGACTCTGATTGCAAATCCATATAAATTTAAAAATTTTATTATTTATTTACATACTTTTTTTTCTCTCTTTATTGGAGAAAAATGTCTTTTCACATGATATTTTGCTAATTATTCGTTATAATTTACGATTTTTTTTGTCGACCTTTTTTAACTTATTTTGTTACGTTGTTATTTTTGTATATTAAAAAGGGTTGAGGTCAAATTTGGTTTTTGTATATTTTATTTACTTATATTTTGGTTGCGGCGACCATCGTCAGAGTTTAAATATTAAAAAAAAAAAAAAAAAAAAAAAAAAAACAATTTGTTTTTATTGTAATAATTAAATTCTCTAAATTGACTTTTCGTCGTTGTATACGAATATCCCAAAAGTACAAAAATTTACACGTTCGAACAAAAATACGTTCGCTCATGACTACGAAAATTAGACCCCTGAATCCAATTCCGGTTATTGTATATTTTTCTACATGAATTGGGACCCGAAAACCAACCATATATCATAATATTACCACCGCCAAACTTAGCAGTTTTATTTGTATATTTTGGGTCTATTCTTTTTCCCATTGATAAATACGATTTTTATTGTAGTTCTTATTTTGAAATGCAATTGATTTTTTCCTTAAGTTCCATTAAAATATAATTCCTATGAAAAGAAAGTAACTGCAATAGTAAAATAAGTTGGGTTTAGTGATATAAAATAGGAAGATAATTCTAATTTATTTCTTATTCAGATGTACATAAAATTTAATTAACACTAATTTTTATAATACTAATTTAGTATAATGTACTAGTTTCGGCAGTAACGGCATCAAACTTTCAGATTAATTGGTACAGTCTTTCCCGTAGGGTTAATACGATCGAGCTACTTAATGGTGTCCATGATGGCCGTGGTGATCGTGGTGTTTCGTTTCTTCGTGTTTTTTAAAGTGAACATAACTACTAGCATGACCATGATGTCCGTGATCATGGTGACCATGTCCATGACCGTGGTGGCCATGTCCATGTCCGTGATCAGCATGAGCATGGCCGCTTATATGAACAGTAGCTTTGAAACCTTCCTTTTTATCGGCAGTGTATTCTACATGACGAGTTGTGCCGTCAGCTTCTTTTAGTGAGTAGCTGCCTAAAAATGGAATAAAAAAGGAAAATAGTTATAACACTGGGACGGACAACCACTTCTAATGTCTAAATGGTTTTAGCTCTTGTGCAGCAAATGAAATAAAACGATTGTCAGAACCGAGTTAATGCAGGCTGTACCTAAGAACGATTCAGTTACAATTCAATTCAGCGCAGAAGCTCAAGTCTCCATTGAAATCTTTTTAGAAACTTACCCTTAACCTTATGACCATCTCTATGTTCTTTGTGGTGTTTAATGTCACCGGTTTTTTTGTCCTCAACACCATAATCGAATTCATATTTAGGATGGGCATGATGATCATGACCGTGATCGTGGCCGTGACCACCATGATGTCCACCGTCATGACCACCATGATGTCCACCGTCATGACCACCATGATGTCCACCATCATGACCACCATGATGTCCACCATCATGGCCACCATGATGTCCCCCATCGTGACCGCCATGATGTCCGCCATGATGTCCACCATCATGTCCACCATGATGTCCACCATCATGACCACCATGATGTCCACCATCATGACCACCATGATGTCCACCGTGATGTCCACCATCATGACCACCATCATGACCACCATAATGTCCATCATCATGACCACCATGATGTCCACCGTGATGTCCATCATCATGACCACCATCATGACCACCGTGATGTCCACCATCATGACCACCATGATGACCACCGTGATGTCCACCATCATGACCACCATGATGACCACCATGATGTCCACCATCATGACCACCGTGATGTCCACCATCATGACCACCATGATGACCACCATGATGTCCACCATCATGACCACCGTGATGACCACCATGATGTCCACCATCATGACCACCGTGATGTCCACCATCATGACCACCATGATGTCCACCATGTCCGCCATGACCTCCATGACCGCCATGTCCGCCGTGTCCTCCGTGGTGTTCGTGTTTGGTAGCTACTGAGTAGCTTACCTCCTCACTATGCCCATGTCCATGTCCAGAATCATGATGACCGTGATGTGGATGTCCGACCACAGCCAAACAGCACAAGACTACTAAAGTAATTGTGGTAGTAAGGAAACGCATAATATTTGATGTATTTTTATGCTAATGTAAAGAAACAATTGAACTGGCTACGGCTACTGTGGCTAGTATGAAATTTAACTTGGATATTTATACTTTAAAATATGTTTTAAACTTTAGTGTGTTTCAATATTGACATTGATTTTTAACTACACATAAGTAAATGTTAAAAAATGCTTAATTAAATGTTTTTATCTCATAGATATTTCCAAATAGCATTATGAAATTATTTCCAAATAGCAGTATTAGTTTACAACAGAATCAATTTCGAGCTTAACTTTACATTCATAATATGTTAACATATTAAAGATAAATCAAAGATGCTTAAAAGAGGAGTATGTCCTATAATATTTGTTTTTTTTTTTGTCAATTAAGCTTTTTTCTTTGTAGTAAACAATGAATGTATAAACAGAAAAAGAATTCACCAAAATTGTTCTAAAGTGGAGCAACTCTATTTCGACTCTATCAACAGAAATTTAATAGCAACTGACAATTTCCATTATGATGAAGTATTTACTGTTGGGACGAAAGAATAAGTTCGAAATTCGGTTATTACTATCATCGCAATTCAGTACCAACAATTAATTTTTAGTGGTGTAGAAAGTGTAAGAAACGTAATTTTATTTTTATCTCTGATCTTTTTCGAGGAGTTGTTCCCACACGGTACAATTTTCGTCGGTTTGATTTGCAATTTTGTTCAAATAATCTCCACATATATGCAACTTTAAAAGCAAATAGTTTGTTCTAGGTGTTCTTGTGAACAGACGTCAGTCTTACTCAAATATGATGAATATACTTTTATACAGGGTTACTGGAAAGAGGTGACTGATCTTTTTTGAATAGTAGTTTGCCCTCTCCTTAATTTTAGGAAAGTGATCTATTAATATATCTGATTCGATAAATAAATTTTTTCTAGCTTATGTTCTTGGATATATTTTTGGAAAATGATGCTAAAGGCCAATTTGCATGATACCACTCCGTGGTAAGATTTTTCGACATAAAAATCCGATGAAATTTATCGGACTGTCATAAAGTTGTACCGACATCAATTCTGCATACTTAGGCCGTTTTCAGCATCACACTCAAGTCTGATGAAAACAGCTGTTTAGAATAACAAACAAATTTATTTTGAAATTTATATTTGATTTTCACTTTCGTTGTTGTAATAAAACAAACAAAAAAAAAAAAAATCTGGTCCGGTGAAAATGACAAGTTTTTAGAAATGTTTCTAAAAATTAAAAAAATCATCGGAATACTCGAAATTTTTACAAAGTGTGATAGTGTAAACTGGCCTTAAATATAGACAGCGATTGACAATGCTATGGAAACTTTTAACAAAATATATTTCTGGCCATTTACAAAAAAAAAAAAAAAAAAAAAAAAAAAAAAAAAAAAAATTGGATCATAAAATCAAAAACTCTTTTATTAATTTTTAAGTTTGTATATTTCAAAAAAATATATCGGCTATAACTTTTTTCCTTGCTATTACAAACGGAAGTTCCTTCACTACAATCAACTACAAATGATTCTCTATAAGAATCCACCATTTGAGTGCCTTTAAATCTGTGGGATGGGTTTTTTTCAAAGTCCTATAACTTTTTTTTTAGGCAACTACGAACGAAATATTTATTACACCAATCAACTGCTTACAAAATTCTGTAAGAATCGCAAAAAAATCCCGATTTTCAAAAGTCGGGTGCCAAGTTCACAGAGCTAAAAATATTAACATAAAAAAATAACAAAACAAAAGAGTATTTATTTTTATGCTGTTGACCAAACATTGGAAACCTTTACTATACAATAGTCGAATACTTTCCCTTTATATTAATATTTTATACTACTGCTTCATAACACACCGAGTTATGGTGTCAATTAAATGGTTGACGAAATCTATAGAAATTTTTTGCCACTCTGAATTAACTGCCTCTATGAGATCTGTCTCGTTTATGTAATTTCATGTTCATATTTGGCGATCTACAACTTCCCAATGACTGCGTCATTGTCATGTTGAAACTTTCAGACCAGAGGTATTTTTTCCTCCGCGTATGGATATACTACGTCATTTGGAATTTGCCTGTATCCAATTCCAGTTAGAGTATCTTAAACTACATGAATTGGACCCATTCCGTGGCTCGAAAGCAACATAACACAATATTGCCACCGCCAAATTTAACAGTTTTCTATACCCTCTATTCCACTATGAAGGTGGTATATACTTGCGACCACATAAAGTATATACATATGTATGTTATTGGTCGTTATAACAACTCGAGTCGATAAAGCGATGTCTGTCTGTTCATCTGTCCGTCAGCCCGTCTGTCTGCTGAAATCACAAACCAGGTAAAGTTATGATAATATTGTTTGCCATAATTTTTAGCAGGCTGCTATTGGAAATGGGGTAAATCGGGCAACATAGTGCCGAGATATGCCCAAAAAGAGGAAGATACTTCTAAAAAAAAATTAATAATTCAGTGTGTTTGTTTTAATAATTTAGTATTAAGTTTATCAAATTATCAAATTGTTTGCTTTTTAAAATATTTTGTTTACATTTGATATAGATAGTGCACTAAGTCCAGCTATTACTGTAAACGTAAAACCGATGTGGAAGGTACCAAAAATTCGGCATAGCCGATTTTAACGCTCTTACCAGTTTTCGCATGTTTTGGGTATAGTCTTTTTCCCTTATGTCGTCGTACAAACGTGCGTCCATCATGGCCTCTTAAATTTAATTTGGACTTATTTGAAAATAGAAGAATAAATATTCCAATTCCGTGCTGACCAGTTCATATGTTCTCTAGCAAAATTTATGCGAGCCAGACGATTTTTCCCTAATGTCAGTGGCTTCTGCACAGGACGATAACAGGAGATCTCTTTAGATAGAATTTTGAAAATTTTTTGCTGTTAAATTATCCTATCTGTGACTCGTTTTACGGGGCCTGCCGCCCCGGCATATCTTGATAATTTAAGAAATTATAGATTTATTAATAGAATATTTCTTACAAATTTTCATGTGCTTAAGATCAGCTGTAGAGTCATCTACTAAATGGTTTTTAACTCTTCAGCAAACTTTATTCTTGCCATTATTTAATATTCTATAATATTAATAGGCTAGGCGATTTTTTGTGACCGATGTTTTGTTCTGCCTTTTTATCCCGATTTTTGACCAAGCGTATATTATTTGAAAGGTATTTCTTTTTAGCCGTTTTGCAGATTTACAGATTTTTAAATTTTTTCCTTTACTAACACATACATAAAATTATACATATGCTATGAATGTTTTATTAAGTTTGTTAATGAGTTTGTTATTTTCATTCACAATAATAATAAACCATTTTCTTGCGTACCATCTTCTATCTATAAAGTTTTAATCAACTCTGGTACGGACGTTTAAAGTTTTTCCATTGATTTGGCATCGCTAAAAAAAAAAAAACACTTTTTACTACGTTTATCTATTTTTTGTCTAATAAAAAGATAAGAATATTTAGTATGGCCAAAAAATGAGGAAAATATCACAAAATATGGAAGATGAAGTTTAGCGTGGTTGTGGCTGCTAATAAGGTGGTTTGGTGGAACGAAATATGATTACTAGAAACGTCAAAAATAGCTGCCGATGCTTTGGACGGACAAATTGTTAAATGACCATACAGGTAGGTCACAGAGTTGGACTTGTGGCGGCTGTGAAAAAAGAAACCGGCACTGTCGCACGAAAATGTGAAGGGTTCAGCTCGATCTACATATTTGTACCATGGCTATCATGGGCACGACCACACGATGAACTCTCTCGACTTGACCGTTTCCTCTAGGCACTCCGGTAGCAATTAATAAGTGTTGAATACCTTCATTTTTACAGTATTCTTCGAATTCGTTCGACGTAAATAATGTACCTCTGTCGGCGATAAAACGCACTGGGTTACCAAAAATAGCTGTTTGCTTTTGTAATTTGTCCACTACTTCTTTGCTGCCTCTGCTCTTCGTAGGATAGAGCCAAACGAATTTTGAAAATGCATCGACAATCACCAAAATGTGATTGTATAACTTTTTTGTATTATCCATTGGACCTACATGGTCTAAATGATACGTTAGAAGTGGCCTATCAGATTTATCTATCGTATTAAGCAATCCTTCTTTCTTTCCTGCTTTAGAGTCAGTTATAATACACTCCACACAACTTTTTACGACGGCATCTACTCTATCATCCAATTTTGGAATAAAAAAACTGCTTTTCGACCAAATTTTTTGTCTTCTTTGTTGCGAAATGTCCTTGACGGTGGGCCATTTCAATTATTTCTTTCTCCATGTTCTCTGGTATAGCGATAAGTTCTTTAGCTGCATCTTTATGGACTATATCATATTTGATGAGATAATCCTCATATTCGCTCATCTCTAAAACTTTGCGTATAGCATTAATTCGATCAACACTTTTTTGAGCTTCTTTTATGCGATGTTGTAGAGTATCTTGTATCATCAGACATGATACAAGGCTGAGAGCGTCTACATGCCTCATTTTCGTGCCCGAGCGGTGCTCTATGATGTAATCAAAATCTTGAAGAAAAAGCGCCCAACGTGAAACTCTAACAGGAACATCTTTTTTCGCGCATGGTCATTGCGAACGCATTGCAATCAGTTATTATTTTAAATTTTAGACCCATGACGTAAATTCTCCATTTTTTCAGCGCCTCGACGATAGCTAACACCTCCAACTCATACGAATTGTATTTTTTTGTCTTTCGGCTCATATACTCAACTGGGTGTAGCTGCATGTCCTCTGAATCTCTTTGAAAAAGTACTGCCCCGTATCCAATCATACTAGCGTCTGTGTGAATTTCTGTTTCGGCTTTCGGGGGGTTATAAAGTCTCAGCACCGATTCACTCGTAAGTGCACTTTTCAATTGTTGAACTGCAAGTAATTCCTCGTCGCCCATCTTAAATTTAGTATTCATTCGTAGAAGATCTGACAATGGTTTGGCGACTACTGCGTACTCTCGAATAAAGCGTCGAAAAAATGACGTAAGTCCTAAAAATCTTTGTAGTGCTTTCACATTAGCTGGAATTGGGAAATTTCTAATTGCTGAAATTTTTTCATCCGTGGGATATATTGATGCGTTTTCTATTCTGTATCCCAAAAATTTAATATTTTTTCTCAAAAATTGGCACTTGCTCCATTTTATCTCAAGACCGTTTGACGACGCGACTTTCAACAATTTTTCCAACTTCACATTTTTCTTCTTCATTTTTTGATGGAATAACGATATCGTCCATATAATTAATTACAGTACCGTCTCTAACCAACTCTTTGAGAACTACAGAAATATAGTGGCAAAATACTGCTGGAGAATTAGAAATACCGAATGGCACAAAACAAAACTCATATTGGCCACTATGTGTAACGAATGCCGTATATTTTTGTGATTTTTCCTCTATAGGTACGTGAAAGAAACCATTTTTCAAATCAATTGTAGTATAAACCTTACCCCCTTGTAACTTTGAACTACGTCGTCAACCAAAGCCATCGGAAAGTTATCGCGGACAATTTTTTCGTTAAGACGCCGATAATCGCAACAGAGTCTGTCTGTACCATCTTTTTTAGAAACTAGTACAACTGTTGAAGAATACTCAGATAAGCTCGGTTTCACAGTGCCTTCATCTAGCCATTCTCTGACTTGTTTGTCTATTTTCTGCTGGTCAACGTAGGATGTTCTTCTTGGACGACTTGCAACTGGAATATCATCTTTGAGTACAATTTTCATCTCTACTGGGAACTTTGGCGTTTTGCACGGTTTGTACGTATTTACTGCACTCTCAACCCTGGCACGAATCTCTGTGCTTAAATGACTCAATTCTAAAATATCACAAAGTTGTTGGTCCATAGACATAGAGTGAATAATTTCACGAAACTCATTTTGCGCTGCTGCAATCGGATTGAAGTCCAATGTTGGCACATGCTCATTTGAAATTACTGACGCCTCTCCTAAAGAATTTTCCGCATAGTCAGTAGATGAATTCACACTAAAACGTGTTTCGAAAATATTAACAGGCTTAAACCTTCTCCTAAATTTTACCATCGATAATTAAATCAGCTTGACTTAAAACGTCCTTTCCAATAACGGCAGAATATAAGATATCACCCTCTTTTACGATATAGAATATAATATCCAGCTTAACATTATCTAATTTGACTAGATATTTAAGACAACCCATAGTAGTTATTGTCTTTCCACCAATGCCCAAAAGAATTTTCGCTCCAGGTTCTAGAGTTGCATCGCCTAACTTAAAAAGAGTATCATAACGGATTAAACAAATATCGCTGCCCGTATGAACCAGAGCAGAGATGGTTTTTCCGTGGGCATATCGTCTGTCAGTGTATGAACAATTTTTTTCTCTTCTTTAACCCTTTCGTCTTTAGGTTTTTCGACTCGTTTTGTTGTACCACACTCATACGATTTGTGGCCAACTTCCTTCAACTTAAAACATTTTATGTCCGCCGAACGACAATTTTTAGAAATGTGGCCCATCTCTCCACACTTAAAACATTTTACACTGCCTTGAGTTCTTGTATTCAAAATCATTTTCTCGAATCTTGGTGCATTGTCCCTGAAATTTAACGATTTCGTAGATGCACCAATTTTCTCATACACAATAATTTTTTCCTTCAGCTCTGTAATATTTCGCACTTGGTATAAAATTGACTTACTTATTCTTGAATCGGGAATGCCTTCAATAAAATATTCAACAATACTGGTTTCATCTAATTTTATGGAACTACCGATTTCCATTAAAGTGTACAAATATTGCTTGTATGACTCATCGGTCTTCTATTTGCGATTCCTCAACATTCTATGGACCACAATGGATGACAATTTAGTACCAAACTCTGTTCTTAGAATTGTCTTAAGGGTACCCCAATCTTTTATGCCAAATTGGCTTCTAACAAATATTCGAGCTGCACCCGTCAACAACTGTTTAGCATAGATATAACATTGCAATTCGTTCCATTTTACCACATGAGAGCAGTCTTCGAATTCCTGGATCCACGATTCGATATCGGGAGCACTTTCTCCTGAAAATCTTGTAAGCGAATCTCCAATATCTTTTAGAGTAAAGCTAGAACGTTCTGCTACATTCTGTACCGAATCTGAAGTCGCATCACCGAAATTGGAGCCATCGTCAGCGCCAGTATTACAGTAATGACGTATGAGACGCTCTTGTAAGTCCGTTTTAGACCCAATAGACGACAGTCCAATGTCCTCCGCGTTTGTCCTCAAATCTTCTACCGTCAACCCTAAAATGTCTCGCAACTCCATGACAGTGCACAAAAGTTTTACAAATTTTCAATAAATTTAAATTAAAAATAATACAAAATTATCAAAAATTCAAAAATATAAATTTTTTATTAAATCAACTTATATTCTTTTTTTTTTATATATCTCCAACCCGTATTTTTATTAAAGCTCAAAATTCCAAAAAAATACAAATTTTAATTTTTTTTATATATTTCCAACTCACCCTAATGTCGTAAGGCAAATAAGAAATTTACGTTATATAAAAAGAACTTTCAATTACATTGCTCCACTACAATGTCTTATTGCAAAACAAAATGTTAAAATATTTAAAAATACTAATACTCAATGATTAACAGAAAATCAACTCAAATTAAATCTCCAATATTTAAATGACTTCAAACTTCGTTCACAAATATTCTACTACTCGTTAGAATATTTTACTCTTAAATATTTTTTCTTCACATTAAATACTTTCTTACTGAAAGGTCTCTTTGCCTTTCCTACGAACTCAATACAATACAATATAATCAACAAACTACAACAACTTATCTTATTCTACAACTTGTTGCGGCTCTCTTTCTCTGTTGATGATAATGATGTTTGACTGCAGCTAACGTCTTCAGCTCTCTGTTAATAATCGGCAACAGTCACTCAAATATACACACTCAGGTACTTTACACTCTTAGATGCAATTTCTTCTTACACAAGCGTCCTCGGCATGGATCGCTTTATCTTCTTTTCTCTTAAATTCACGGCAAATTAGATTTTTTCTTCCATTCAACTGGAACACAATTTTTTTTATTTCAAATACAAATGTTGTTGCATATTGTACTTTGCAAACTAACTGTTTTTTCCAATTAGAATTTAGTTTTTGGTACACATAATTTCTTAATAGTTGTTTTTCATGTCTTCTTTATTTTTACATTCTCTTAATTTCAAAAGTTTTGTTGTTTTTAAGGGTTTCTTTTGTTAGTGGTGTTTCACCTTCAATAATGTTTTAGCGAACAAAATTCAAGTTTTATTTATGTAAGTTATTATTGCCACATTGATTTTATTTTCTTTTAGCTTATAATTTCCAGTCATTTTGGCTGTAATTTTTGGTTTAAATCCCGGTTGAGCCCCCAATTTTGTAGGGTTCTTACCATTTTATTTAGCCAACTTCAATTAAATGCAATTACACGTTTTAAAGTTAAATTGATATTCAGTTTGTTTATTATAAATTCAAGTAACAAAATTCATAGGTTCTAAAGTTTTACTTAGGTTAATTAATTATAGTTTTCAACAGTCTATTCCGTTCTACACTTTTATGTTTAGCTTTTAAGACAACTGATGTGCACTTCACTGATGTGCACTTTTTCTCAAAACCGCAACTCTATAATCCATTGCCATTCGTTATTGCTTTAGCGAGCGAATAGATGAATTGTCAAAGAGGATCAATAATTAGCGTTGTACGAATACAATTACCCAAATACCCAATTATCTGTCAGTCATTATCTCTGTCATTATTACGGTCATCCCACATCTATATTAATAATAGGTAAAGCGATTTCTTGTGACAGCTTTTTTGTTCCACAGTTTTCTCCCGATTTTGAGCAAATATATCTTATTTGAAAGGTATTTCTTTTTAGATGTCCACCAGATTTACAGATTTTTAAATTTTTACATTTTTTTTTTAGTAAAAGGCATTTAGAGTTGTGTGTGTGTGTGTTTACTTAATTTATTAATATGTTTGTTAGTTTCTTTTCTTCATTCACAATAATAATTGTGTTGATTTGCAAAATAATTTTGGACATAAACCAATAATTGAACATATGCCAATAACGACAATAATCGAAATTTCATAAATGTGGAATTGTGAATTGGCTGCAATTCATTAGCATACTTTTAAGGTCTTTATTAAATGAAAAAATAAAATTTCCTAGAATTTGCATTCGAATTTCGAATCCTGGGATCTGCTAGTATGTTATTTTTAGGCTCTTTGCCTGTTCCCACCAGAGATCTAATGCTTGGTTCATATGGTGCTTTATTTTGTGTGGTTACTAAATTCGTTGGGTTCATAAGCAAAATATGACGGCTGAAGATAGTGAAATTATACACATGACTTCGAAAAATATCCAGCAAATTTTGGCATGGAAGGATCGGTTTGGTTAATATCCGACAAATGGCTAAAGCCGCATGGTCAATGTTTTTCGGGATATTATGTTCATTGGACAAAAATATATACAAAAAACTAGATAAATGTGCCGAAAATACATTCGAAACTTAGTTTTTAAAATGGTTCTAGGAAATCTCGCCCAATAGAAAAATCGAAAAAAAAAACAAAAAAATTACTCAATGAAAAATCACCACACAAAAAATTTAATTTTGCCCAAAAATGCCACAAAAACCAAAAAAAAAAAAAAAAAAAATGAAAAATGTTAATATTGTCCACATGAAAATGCACTCAACAGATTATTAAAATTATTCAAAATGAAATATTTATTTATATAGATTTATGCAAAAATAGCCCATAAAAATATATAATGAATTGGTTTTGCTTATATAATGTATCTATAATATTAAAAGGCTAGGCGATTTCTTGTGACCGTTGTTTTGTTCTACCGGTTTATCCCGATTTTGACCAAACGTATATTATTTGAAAGGTATTTCTTTTTAGCCGTTTTGCAGATTTACACATTTTTAAATTTTTTCCTTTATTTTGAGTAAATTGGATTTAAAGTTGCTACTAACGCATACATAAAATTACACATATGCTATGTGTGTTTTATTAAATTTTTTAATGTGTTTGTAAATGAGTTTGTTATCTTCATTCACAATAATAATAAACAACCATAAAAGTGTTGGTTTGTGAATTGGCTTAGTTGAAAAATGCACTCGAATTTAGAGCGCTGGAATTTGCTAGTTCATATAAATACTTGAAGGGTGTCTAATTAAAGGGTAACTGTACAACTGCATGAAAATTTCGCGCGACTTTTTGTTAAAATTTTTCGCCTGCGGTATTTCAAATGTGCAGGAAACCAATTTGGCGATTTTTTTAAATTTTTCGCCTACAGTGCAGCCTTTCAAATATGCAAGAAACCAGTTTGGGGAAAGGATTGAGCAGTTTTCACTGCCCATATTGTCCTGCAGCTATACAAGACACTCTTCAATTATTTTTTTTTTTTAACTTTATACTAATGCCGTTTTCTTTTCTGACAAAAAAATGGCGCCCTTTTTTGCCCTTTTTTCGAAAAGTTTTTTTTTTATATATTCTGAATTAAGACCAACCTTATCTTATACATCAATCGAAAGGTCTCAAAGTAGAGCCCTCGTAAATCACAAAAAATTCCAGTCATTGACTTCTTTCAGGTCATAGTGTGAGAATATTTCGCCATTGTTCCCCTTTTATGAATATTTTCGCGCTATGACTTCCAAGAGGATAATAATCAAAATTTTGCATTTATGAAAACAGCACTTTGAGACCTTTCGATTGATATATAATATAAGGTTTCTCTTAATTAAGAATATATAAAAATGTACACTTTTCCAAAAAAGGGGAAAAAAGGTCAAAATTTTTTGTCAAAAAAGAAAACGGCATTAGTATTTATATGAAATATTAAAGAAATATATTTACACTCAACATTTAACTGTTATTGGGTAGATGTGAAGATAAAAAACAAGACAAAAATTTGTTTACAGTAATTTTTATGGTTTTCGACTACAATTTACTAAAATTAAAGAAACGGAAAATGTCCCAAAAATTGTGGGACATTTTTCATTTATAATTTTTTCGTAATAAAAAATGAACCACGTTTAAAAACGAAAAATTTACAAAAAAAATAATATGAAAAATAGCCCAAAAAGTTGGGTGATTTATCACTATCATTTGAGTGAATTTTATCAGATTTTTTTCCCTCATTTTTAATATTTTTATTTCTGTGATTTTTCATTGGGCGTTATGTTCTAGAGCCTTTAAAAATATTTTTTCGTTATATCATCTATATATAATCGTACAACAAAAGTTGGAAAATTTCCCATAAAATAATTGACAAACTGCTCGGTTTCTGGCGTATACACTTCATTGACTCTGATTGCAAATCCATATAAATTTAAAAATTTTATTATTTATTTACATACTTTTTTCTCTCTCTTTATTGGAGAAAAATGTCTTTTCACATGATATTTTGCTAATGAGTAAAATTTCAAAAAGTTCCATTCGTTACATATTATTCATTATAATTTACGATTTTTTTGTCGACCTTTTTTAACTTATTTTGTTACGTTGTTATTTTTGTATATTAAAAAGGCTTGAGGTCAAATTTGGTTTTTGTATATTTTATTTACTTATATTTTGGTTGCCAGCGGCGACCATCGTCAGAGTTTAAATATTAAAAAAAAAAAAAAAAAAAAAAAAAAAAAAAAAAACAATTTGTTTTTATTATAATAATTAAATTCTCTAAATTGACTTTTCGTCGTTGTATACGAATATCCCAAAAGTACAAAAATTTACACGTTCGAACAAAAATACGTTCGCTCATGACTACGAAAATTAGACCCCTGAATCCAATTCCGGTTATTGTATATTTTTCTACATGAATTGGGACCCGAAAACCAACCCTATATCATAATATTATCACCGCCAAACTTAGCAGTTTTATTTGTATATTTTGGGTCTATTCTTTTTCCCATTGATAAATACGATTTTTATTGTAGTTCTTATTTTAAAATGCAATTGATTTTTTCCTTAAGTTCCATAAAAATATAATTCCTATGAAAAGAAAGTAACTGCAATAGTAAAATAAGTTGGGTTTAGTGATATAAAATAGGAAAATAATTCTAATTTATTTCTTATTCAGATGTACATAAAATTTAATTAACACTAATTTTTATAATACTAATTTAGTATAATGTACTAGTTTCGGCAGTAACGGCATCAAACTTTCAGATTAATTGGTACAGTCTTTCCCGTAGGGTTAATACGATCGAGCTACTTAATGGTGTCCATGATGGCCGTGGTGATCGTGGTGTTTCGTTTCTTCGTGTTTTTTAAAGTGAACATAACTACTAGCATGACCATGATGTCCGTGATCGTGGTGACCATGTCCATGACCGTGGTGGCCATGTCCATGTCCGTGATCAGCATGAGCATGGCCGCTTATATGAACAGTAGCTTTGAAACCTTCCTTTTTATCGGCAGTGTATTCTACATGACGAGTTGTGCCGTCAGCTTCTTTTAGTGAGTAGCTACCTAAAAATGGAATAAAAAAGGAAAATAGTTATAACACTGGGACGGACAACCACTTCTAATGTCTAAATGGTTTTAGCTCAAATGAAATAAAACGATTGTCAGAACCGAGTTAATGCAGGCTGTACCTAAGAACGATTCAGTTAAAATTCAATTCAGCGCAGAATCTCAAGTCTCCATTGAAATCTTTTTAGAAACTTACCCTTAACCTTATGACCATCTCTATGTTCTTTGTGGTGTTTAATGTCTCCGGTTTTTTTGTCCTCAACACCATAATCGAATTCATATTTAGGATGGGCATGATGATCATGACCGTGATCGTGGCCGTGACCACCATGATGTCCACCGTCATGACCACCATGATGTCCACCATCATGGCCACCATGATGTCCCCCATCGTGACCGCCATGATGTCCGCCATGATGTCCGCCATGATGTCCCCCATCATGTCCACCATGATGTCCACCATCATGACCACCATGATGTCCACCATCATGACCACCATGATGTCCACCGTGATGTCCACCATCATGACCACCATGATGTCCACCATCATGACCACCATGATGTCCACCATCATGACCACCATGATGTCCACCGTGATGTCCATCATCATGACCACCATCATGACCACCGTGATGTCCACCATCATGACCACCATGATGACCACCATGATGTCCACCATCATGACCACCGTGATGTCCACCATCATGACCACCATGATGTCCACCATGTCCGCCATGACCTCCATGACCGCCATGTCCGCCGTGTCCTCCGTGGTGTTCGTGTTTGGTAGCTACTGAATAGCCTACCTCCTCACTATGCCCATGTCCATGTCCAGAATCATGATGACCGTGATGTGGATGTCCGACCACAGCCAAACAGCACAAGACTACTAACGTAATTGTGGTAGTAAGGAAACGCATAATATTTGATGTATATTTATGCTAATGTAAAGAAACAATTGAACTGGCTACGACTACTGTGGCTAGTATGAAATTTAACTTGGATATTTATACTTTAAAATATGTTTTAAACTTTAGTGTGTTTCAACATTGACATTGATTTTTAACTACACATAAGTAAATGTTAAAAAATGCTTAATTAAATGTTTTTATCTCATAGGTATTTCCAAATATCGTTATGAATTTATTTCCAAATAGCACTATGAATTTACAACAGAATCAATTTTGAGATTAACTTTACATTCCCAATATGTTTACATATTAAAGATAAATCAAAGATGCTTAAAATAGGAGTATGTCCTATAATATTTGTTTTTTTTTTTTTTTTTTTTGTCAATTAAGCTTTTTTCTTTGTAGTTAGCAATGAATGTATAAACAGAAAAAGAATTCACCAACCGAATTGTTCTAAGGTGGAGCAACTCTATTTCGACTGTATCAACAGAAATTTAATAGCAACTGACAATTTCCTGTTATGGTGAAGTATTTAGTGTTGGGACGAAAGAATGAGTTCGAAATTCGGTTATTACTATCATCGCAATTCAGTACCCACAATTAATTACACTGTCCAACAAATTAAGACTTTTTGAATGGAACAGAATAGCGACCCCATAATTCTGAAAGGGTATGTTGAGTAGATCATTTTTGTAGAACAAACTTATGGCCCAGCACGTCTGAGTATTTTTTTACAGTGGGTCAAAGTTTTCATTTTTTGGTCGAAGGGAGCATTAAACTTTATGAAAAAAATGCTGTAAGTTAATGTCTGAGAGAATTCTTATGGTCAGAGTTGTATTGTGGAATTGTATGAGGATTATTTTTGTGGAAGATCTTAACCCTCTAACTGGTCTCTTTATGGGTCAATTTGACCCTTTTTTCGAGAAAATCAAAAAATATCCTTTAAAAAAGGACATTTAAGGATTAAAATATTCTACGAAAATGTTTGCCGAAAAATTTCAGTGGGGGTTACCAAAGACACCATTGTTGTAAATAAAGCTCTTTACGATTAATTGGCAACATTACACGCCAACTTCTATAAAAAAATTATAATTTTGTTTTAATACTGGTTTATTATAGTATGTACATTAGGGTGGCCCTTCGTTAAATGGAGGGAAAAAAAAGTGTTCAAACTGTCGGTCTCACCCCCTAGGAATATGCGAATAGAAAAAAAACTGAGAAATACAAAGTTTTGGGCCAATCAAAAAACGTTTAGTCGTGGCGCAAAGCGATTGAAAATTTCAAGTGTGTTTATATGGGGAAAATATGACTTTTTTCAGATTTTACGAAAATTTCGTTCTATAATTTAATTATTCCTACAAGCTGTTACATAATTCGGGATCAGTATTAAATTATCCTTTCAAAAGGCTATAAAACTTCAAAATCGAATGAAATTTCGCCAAGAAATAGCAAATGCCCCAGACCACTTTTGTGCCAAAAAAAACTAGTTCATGAAATTTGATGACATTTTTTTCAAGTTTGAGAAATTGATTAAAGCCATCATTCTTTTTTGGTCTCTATACCTATAAGTACTCAGATATGAAGTGTTGTTTTATTACCACGTTGTTAACCTAATGCGCATTGAGACCGAAACTTGGAAATTTTTTTGATAAAATTTTTAAAACTCCTTTTTCAAGTTTGAAAAAATTTTCTGAAACAAAATTTAAAAAAATTAATCTACCACTTTAAGGTTTTATGAAATACACGTTGCAGATTAACTATTTAAATTTTTAAGTAAATCCCTCTGCCAGAACTTTTTTGACAAGGATTTTATTTTCGCGGATTTCGAGAAAAATTGGATTTTTGTGAAATATTCTGTAAATGTACTCTTTCTAAATACTTTGTATCAAAAATTCATAATTTTTCTACTTTTAAATGTTATATTTTATCTTAATAGCCTAGGGTTTCGGAAAAAAATAATATGACTCCATTAACCCTTTTGGAATTGGGGTCACATACTAATAAAAGACAATTTATTCAAAAAATTCAAATATTTTGTAAGTGCTGTCCAATTTTTAGATGCGACACTTAAAATACAATAACCAAATATATAGAAGTTTCGTTCCAAAAATTTGGGATAAATCCGAGAACGTTAACCCATTATTTGCCAAGGCCAGCTTTGGATTTTAAGATATTTTAAAATGAAAATGACCTAAAACGATTTTTTCTGTTAAACTCGTTGATACCACTATTTAGAATTTAAGAAAAATAATTCGGTTAATTTTTATTTATTTAACCCTTTAGTGATCCTGAGATCAAAATTATCCATTGTGATATATCTCTGTTGCAAGTATCTGCTTATTGCTCGCGAATATAAATTAAAGAGTACATTTACAGAATATTTCACAAAAATTCAATTTTTCTCGAAATCCGCAAAAATAAAATCCTTGTCAAAACAATGTTGGCAAAGGGATTTACTTAAAAATTCACACAGTTAATCTGCAACATGTATTTCATAAAACCTTAAAGTGATAGATTCATTTTTTTAAATTTTGTTTAAGAAAATTTTTTCAAACTTGAAAAAGGAGTTTTAAAAATTTTATCAAAAAATTTCCAATTTTCGGCCTCAATGCGCAATAGGTTAACAACGTGGTAATAAAACAATATTTCATATCTGAGTACTTATAAGTATAGAGACCAAAAAAGAATGATGGCTTTAATCAATTTCTCAAAGGTGAAAAAAAATGCCATCAAATTTCATGACCTAGTTTTTTTTTTGGCACAAAAGTGGTCTGGGGCATTTGCTATTTCTTGGCGAGGTTTTATTCGATTTTGAAATTTTATAGCCTTTTGAGGGGATAAGTTAATACTGATCCTGAATTATGTAACAGCTTGTCCGAAAAATTAAACTATACAACGAAATTTTCGTAAAATCTGAAAAAAGTCATATTTTCCCCATATAAACTCACTTGAAATTTTCAATCACTTTGCGCCACGACTAAACGTTTTTTGATCGGCCCAAAACTTTGTATTTCTCAGTTTTTTTGCTATTCGCATATTTCTATGGGGTGAGACCGACAGTTTTAACACTTTTTTTATTAAGGGCCACCCTAATGTACATATTTATTTTTTTGCGTCAAATTTTCGAGTAAAAGGGAAATGGGAAATAGCAGTAGTATGACAATGGATTAAAGATTAAACTTAATACGCTTTCCTGTATTTAGCTTGACGTGAATGTTCCGATGGGTCAAGGTTTCTGTACAAGCCCCATACGTATTCAGCAAGCATTACACTTTGGGATTTCCCTTTGAATCTTTCTTCCAATACCTTTATATCCTGATGAAACCTCTCACCGTGTTCATCTGAAACCGCTCCAAGGTTTTCTTTAAAAAAATTGAGATGAGAGTGCAGAAAATGCAGCTTTAGTGACATCTTAACGCCAATATTGTTAAAACCGATTAGCATGTTTTCAATATTTTCTGCATAGTTTTGTGTTTTTGAGTTTCCAAGGAATTCTGATATAACCAGCTGCATAAAGTCAAATGCTGTCTTTTGCATATCCGACAGATGACCATAAAATTCTTCATCTTGTAATAGTTTTCTTATATCGGGTCCAACGAGCATTCCTAGAAAAGGTAATTTACATTGAATGAAATAAATTATTTCTTAAAACCGTAGGTTACCTTCTTTTAATTGTGCTGCAGATAATCTGGGGAAAATTGTTTGAATGCGTTTGAAAGCATTTCCTTGTGTATTTAAGCTTTTAATAAAATTTTTCACCACGCCCAACTTAATATGCAGCGGTGGAAGTATGACCTTATCTTTTGGGACAAGGGATCATGGATTACATTTAAGTCACCAATAATATTTTCTTTACGTTCTTCGAAATATTTAATATGATAATGGCTGCTGGTAGCACGTGGATCCCATTTACAAAGAAAGCACATATATTTTGTGTATCCTGTTTGCATTCCAGTCAATATTGCAATCATTTTGAAGACTGCGCATACTTCCTATTTATATTTATAGTATTCAATTTTATTTAAGAGATTTTAAATATTTGCGTATGTTTCCTCCTTTTTTGTGGAATACGCAACCGGTATTGATGGATGCTGATTTCCATTGTGCAGAAAAACTGCTTTTAAGCTTTGTTTTGGACTATCTATAAATAGTCGCCAAGCGGAAGAGTCCAGTGGAAGCTTTAGATATTTTAGAACCTCTTCAATACTGCAACAGTATACAAGTTCCTCTGATTTTTTTAAATAACTCTCCAGATCGGCGTGTCTTTTTCTTGGAAATGTAACTTTTACATCGAAAATGTATGTGTAGGTGGTTGAGGCACCGGAACACCTTCACAGCGCACTTCTGGTAAAATGACATTATTTGTTGCTTCGTATGTCATTGTCGCGTAGTGCCTTTGGCGTCTACCAGAAATAGCAGAAATAGCATGTATCTGATTTGTGCTCTTCAGGTTCAATCCATGTAATAGGCGCAGAAAATGGCAGCGCCTTAGTATTCCAAAGAAAAGAAAATATGGTTCTTCAATTGTAGGCAATATCTTTCTTCTGCTTTGATGGTGCGTAAAATGTCCACAAATAAAATCAATCTCTTAATTTGCAAACAGAATCCGCCTGCTTATTTAAGCTTTAATTTTTCTTTTTTTATATTAATTTTAGTAAAAATCACACCCGATATGTACTTCTTAGTAGCTCAATTATGCTTGAATTTTTTCTTTTATTTTTATTATTAATTTTAATAAATATCACACCCGATTTGTAAGTCACAGCTGACTAGAAGCGAGAACTCAGTGTTTGGCCCGGCCGAACTTGACGCCGTTTTTACCTGTTTTGTATATGTTGGTGTATAATTTTACTAATTAAGCATAAAGAGCTTTATTTACAACAATGGTGTCTTTGGTGACCCCCAATGAAATTTTTAGGCAAACATTTTCGTAGAATATTTTAATCCTTAAATGTCCTTTTTTAAAGGATATTTTTTGATTTTCTCGAAAAAAGGGTCAAATTGACCCATAAAGACACCAGTTAGAGGGTTAAGATCTTCCACAAAAATAATCCTCATACAATTCCACAATACAACTCTGACCATAAAAATTCTCTCAGACATTAACTTACCCATAAAGAGACCAGTTAGACCCATAAAGAGACCAGTTAGAGGGTTAAGATCTTCCACAAAAATAATCCTCATACAATTCCACAATACAACTCTGACCATAAAAATTCTCTCAGACATTAAGTTACAGCATTTTTTTCACCAAAAAATGAAAACTTTGACCCACTGTAAAAAAATACTCAGACGTGCTGGACCATAAGTTTGTTCTACAAAAATGATCTACTCAACATACCATTTCAGAATTATAGGGTCGCTATTCTGTTCCAAAAATGCTGTTGGGCAGTGTTATTTTTCTCTGTTTAGTGGTGTAAGAAACGTAATTTTATTTTTATCTCTGATCTTTTTCGAGGAGTTGATCCTACACGCTACAATTTTTGTCGGTTTGATTTGCAATTAATTGATTCAAATAATCTCCACATATATGCAACTTTAAAAATAAATAGTTTGTTCTAGGTGTTCTTGTGAAATCACGTCAGTCCAGTGTTGCCATAATTTGAAATCGTGAAGATTCTAAAATGCAAAAAAAAAAAAAATATGCTAAAACGTACTGGAGTCAAAAAAAAAAAAAAGATGCAAAATTTTTTTGTTTTCAAATTTCATTACCTTTATATTGAAAAATTAAATACTTATTAATAAATTCTTTGGTTTTTAAATCGAAAAATTAATATAAAACATAAGTTTCGATTTATATTTTTTAAATTTTATTTAAAATTATTTTGGATTTCATCTGTAATTTTTTTTAACATCAAATTGATTTTTTTTAATTTTAAATTAAATATTTTTAATTTTAGAGGGATTTTTTTTTAATTTCAAATATAACAGAATTTAGATTTCAAAAGATACGATTATATTTTTAATATTAATAGGCTAGGCGATTTCTTGTGACCGATGTTTTTTTCTATCGTTTTATCCCGATTTTGACCAAATGTATATTATTTGAAAGGTATATGTTTTTAGCAGTTTTGCAGATTTACAGATTTACAGATTTTTAATTTTTTCCTTTATTTTGAGGAAATTGAATTTAAAGTTGCTACTAATACATACATAATATTATACAATGCTATGTGTGTGTTTATTAAATTTGTTAATGTGTTTGTAATAAAAATGAGTTTGGAATTTTTTTTTTGATGACCAGAGACCAAATTATAATGATTATATTTGTAACGAGCTTACTGGTCCTTGCTTGTTTTTTGTGTTGATTTGTGAATTGGCTATAATTGATTAGCATACTTTTAGGGTCTTTATTTAATGAAAAAATAAAAATTCCGAGAATTTGCACTCGAATTTCGAGGGCTGGAATCTGCTAGTTACAATAATTGGTTTATGGAATCTAATATTTCTGTGATGTCTTCATCTTCAAGTTCTTCTTGGCTCTGATAATTTTCTGACGATCGCCTTTTATCAACGACATCGCTCACTATATTGTAAGTGTAACAGCACCCATTTTTTTGATTTCATAACAACTCGGATTTTATTCTGTTCAAAGTTTGCTTTGAACTAAAGCCATTAAACTAAACACACGTTCAACTTCGGCTTTTGAGAAAGACAAAACTAATAAAGACAATACAAATATTGATAACTCTTTAAATGGATTTTCGCCAATAGAACTCTTGTTAACTTCAATCCATAAAGAGGTTGTATTCAGTGTTTTATCCCAATTTTGTTCTGTGATATAACTCCATTGGATTTGAATTTTTTCTGTTTCAGATGATATAAATTTAAACTCTTCTAATATATTGGTTATCTGTTCTTTTACCCGGTTTAATGTGTTTTGTATTGACAATTTTGGCTTATCTTTAATACAATAATATCCTTGGCAATCGACTTTTTAATTAATTTAAAACTGTTGTTGGTGTTTACATTCTTCTATTTCAAAATGTTTTGTTATATTTGTTGAAAGAAACAAGCAGATTGGTAAAAAAGAAGAGTAGTACACAAAAATCTCGTATTACACTTTGAGAAATTAAAACATATCAATACCATTAAAATTAAAATTGTATATTTAAAAATAATGAAAAAATCAAAAAAAAGATGCTAAAAGCAACTTTTTATTAATAAAAGATGCTAAGTTAGCATCTAGCATCTTTTCATAAATTTTGGATGCTAAACGACAAAAAAAGTTGCTAAATCTAGCAACTAAAATGCTAAAATTGCAACACTGCGTCAGTCTTACTCAAATATGATGAATATACTTTTATACACGGTTAGTGGAAAGAGGAGATTGATCTTTTTTGAATAGTAGTTTGCCATCTCCTTAATTTTAGGAAAGTGATCTATTAATATATCTGATTCGATAAATAAATTTATATGCTAGAAATTTCTTGGATATATTTTAGCATAATGATGCTAAATATATACAGCGATTGACAATGCTATGCCAACTTTAAGCAAAATACATTTTTAGCTACTTGAACTGTCAATACCAAAAAATTGGATCATGAAAGCAAAAAATCTTCTATTAATTTAAAAATTTATGTGTTTTATTTATTTAAAAAGGGAAACATATCTATAATATTAATAGGCTAGGCGATTTTTTGTTACCGTTGTTTTGTTCTACCGTTTTATTCCGATTTTGAGCAAACATGTACTATATGAAAGGTATTTCTTTATAGCTGTTCACCAGATTTACAAATTTTTAAATTCTTTCCTTTATTTTAAGTAATTTACATTTAAAGTTGCTACTAACGCATACATAAAATTATACATATGGTATGTGTGTGTTTATTAAATTTGTTAATGTGTTTGTTAATGAGTTTGTTGTCTTCATTCACTATAATAATAAACCAAAAAAGTGTTGGTTTGTGAATTGGCTAAGTTGAAAAATAAAGTTGCTAGAAATTGCACTCGAATTTCGAGTGCTGGAATCTGCTAGTTAACATACAATAGGTTACTAGTATTTATAGTATAATAATATATATTTTTATACCCTATACCACTATGTGGTTTGGGTATAATGACTTTGTGCTGCTGTTTGTAACAACCAAAAATATTTGACATACACCCATCTTTAATTATACCGATCGAATCAGAATCACTATCTGATTCGATTTAACGATGTCCGTCCGTCCGTCCGTCCGTCTGTGTGTCCATGTAAAGTTTGTAATCAAACTGCAGGTCGCAACTATGAATATGTTTTGACGAAATTTGGTATTTGATCTTTTATCGGCCATGGGATGAACGCTATTGAAATTGGTGAGAATCGGTCCATGTTCAGACCTAGCCCCCATACAAATGACCCCTATGAAATCAACATATATTGCCATAAGATCCAAGTTATCATGCAAATCTTAGTCAAATTGGGTTTGTATGTGTTTATTACATCCATTAATGAATAGTCCAAAAACGATCCCTATGGGACAACTCTTAGTCATAGGCCTCATATAGAGCTGCTTCCCGATCTTCGCTTAAATCTATCAAAAAACAAAAATATTGCACTGAGTCATCTCAAATTTTGTTTGTATATATTTTCGCAAAATACAAGAGACTTTACCAACCATGGTCAGGATCGGTCTATTTTTGGACCTAGTCCCCATATAGACACAGCATCCGATTTGAACTTTTTCATATTTGTAGCCAAAAAAAATTAATAAAACTGCCACTCAAATTTGGTTTATGCTTATTTTCTATATCCAATTAGTTGGGCCTAAGAGATAGGGTCTAACGCATGGTGTATGGTATCGTCTAGGTATGGTCTAGACCAGTGCTTCTCATACTTTTTCATATTGCGGCTCCCTAAATTTCGAAACAAAAGTTTCAATCAATTCTTCTTGAGCTACCCAAGAAATATATCATATTTCAATGTTTTAGCAAATGGCATCCTTATCCAGTCGTATTTTCGTTCCTCGTTCATGTTTGGGAAATATTTAGCAAAAAATCTTTAAGATTCATCAATATGATTCAGTATTGTTTTTTTTTTTTGAATTGAATTTGATATTGATATTTCATTGGTGCAAACAAACTCATTCAGACATGGGAACATTTCCATATTTCCTTCGTTAATAGAGTTTGACCATGAACAAAGTTTTTGTTGAAAAGCAATAAGTTTTGTATTCAAAACTAAAATATTGGTTTCTTTTCCCTGCAGAGAAAGATTTAATTCATTTATTTTAGCAAAAAAATCTGCTAAATATGATGCTAAACACATCCAACTTTCATCACTAAAGTGCGTAGCAAGATCTGGTTTTTTATCTAAAAGAAATAATCGTAACTCATCTTTAAGTTCTAAAATTCTATTTAGAACTTTTCCACGTAAAGGCCACCTTACTTCAGTATGATATAACAAAACCTCATGCACTGATCCCATTTCTTTACATAAAATATTAAACAATCTCGAGTTTACAGCACGATTTTTTACAAAATTAACAATAGTTGTAATGTCACTCAAAATTTCACTGAGTTCGGAACACATTCGTCGAAAAACTAAATGTTCTCTGTGTATTACGCAGTGTATATGTTGGGCATCTGGTGATACTTTTTGTACTTCTGCTTTGAATCCACAAATTCTCCCAGTCATCGCTGCTGCACCATCTGTACACACTCCTACACATTTTGACCATTCAAGTTTATTCTCATCTACTTTTACAAAAATATCAATACCTCTTGTTGAAGTTAATAGCTCCCGACAAAAAAGTAAATCGTCATGAATTTGGAAGTTATACTGATATCTTACAAAAACCAATAACTGCGCGCAATTTGCTATATCAGTAGATTCATCAATTTGTATCGCGAAGAAGTTGCTCTGTTTAATACGAGATATTAATTGGGTTTTAATATTATATCCCATGCTATCAATTCTTCTTTTCATAGTATAGTTTGAGATAGGAATAGACTTCAAAGGATTAGCAATTTTTTCACTGTATATAGTTTCACAAATTTTAATTGCTGCTGGTAATATAAGATCTTCTCCTATCGTATAAGTTTTTTTGTTTTTTGCAATTAATAGGGCAACTTCGAAAGATGCTTTTAGCAGGTCATCATTAAGTTTTGTATATTTTGTAAGACAACCAGTTTGTTCCTTTTTATCTTCTGCCTTTCTTTGAAAAAATTCGAGTGGCTTACTTTGATATTCTGGGTGCAAAGTAGTTAAATGACGCAGTAGTTGTCCTGGCCTCATACTATCGTTTGATAGTTGGGTGAAACAAATTACACTCATAGGTCTTTCTTGATTATTAAATGTTGACGAAATAAATCCATATTTCAAATAATCAGTATTATATTTACGATTTTTCAATTGAGGTGTATTATCTGCGGCGACTTTTCTCTTATTAGCAGTTGTTAATCTCGATGTTGAAGTAGAAGTTCCTGGTAAAGATGATAATTCTTGTAGATGTTCAGATGTAAGTTCTGTTAATTCATGTACACTTTCATAATTTTCTCGCTCTTTAGGTATTTTTATTAGCCACTTATCAATTTTTAAACCCGCACTAAAATCGTTAAAATTTTAGGAAAATAATAGTTAAATTTATCACCTAATTAAAAGAAATAATAATAATTACCTTGAATATAGAAAGAAATATAATTATTTTATAATATTTAATTATACTTTTTTTTGCTTTAATATATTCACTTTTTTAACTTTTTTAATATTACATAAAAAACAAGTAAGAAAATTATAGTCGGTCTAGACCGACTATACGATACCCTATACCATGTCCTAACTCTTAGGCCCAACTAACTGGACATACAAAACACCAAATTTGTGTCTGATTTTTATTAATTTTTTTGGCTGCAGATATGAAAAAGTTCATATCGGATGCTATATCTATATGGGGAGTAGGTCCGAAAATGGACCGATCCTGATCATGTTTGGTAAAGTCTCTTGTATTTAGCAAAAATATATACAATCAAAATCTGAGAAGAATCAGTGCAATATTTTTGTTTTTTAATAGATTTAAGTGAAGATCGGGAAGCAGCTCTATATGGGGCTAAAGGGATCATTTTTGGACTACACATTAATGGACGTAATGAACGCATACAAAAGCCAATTTGAGTAAGATCTATACAATTTGGATCTTATGGCAATTTATGTCGATTTCATAGGGGTAATTTGTATGGGGGCTAGGTCTGAACATGGACCGATTCTCACCAATTTCAATAGCGTTCATCCCATGGCCGATAAAAGCTTATTTACCAAATTTCATCAAAATATATTCATATTTGCGACCTGCAGTTTGATTACAAGCTTTACATGGACACACAGACGGACGGACGGACGGACGGACGGACATTGTTAAATCAACTCAGAAAGTGATTCTGATTCGATCGGTATAATTAAAGGTGGGTCTAGGTCAAATATTTTTGGTTGTTGCAAACAGCAGCACAAAGTCATTATACCCAAACCACATAGTGGTATAGGGTATAAAAAACTACAAAAATCGTCATAAAATTTAAAAATGTGCTTCTTTTTGCAAACTAACTAAGCCTACTGAGGAAATAAATTTTTCAATTTAATAAAATTCTAGGAAGTTAAAAAATATGCTTCTGTGTAGCTAAGCCTACTACGAAATCTAAAAATTTAACAAAGTTTAAAAATATGCTTCTGTGTAACTAAGCCTACTGTGAAATTTAATTTGAACAAATTTTACGATTTTAAATTTAGGAATACACCATTTTCAAAGAAATTTATGAAATAAAAAAAAATATTTTAAATACTAAATACATAAATGTAGAAATACTTAAATGTTTTGCGGCTCCTTTAAAAAAGTTCTTCGGCTCCCTAGGGGGCTGCGGGTCACAGTTTGAGAAGCACTGGTCTAGACCGACTATAATTTTCGTACTTGTTTTCTTCTCAATCAAGAAAATAACGCTATTTCGATTTCCACGTTTCGTGGGAGTTCTGGTGGTCATTATACTTTGTTGTGTTTATTTTCTTAGTAACAATTATAAATGTTAAATCAATTTGTAAATTTTGTTCATTAGCAATGTCGTACCAAAAAGGTACTCTTAACATTAATATGACATCTTGTTGTGAAAAACCAGAGTTCAGAAAAAAACGCATTCAATAAAAAACTCGTACATATATGTAAACAAACATAGTTCAGACCAACAAACACATTATTTTATTTTCATATCAATTATGTGTATTTCTAAATTTTGTTCGGTGCCGAACACAATCATGACTGTGTTTCGTTTTAATATTTCGTTGTCTACACGAAAATTTTTCTATCACGTATTTTTTGTTTCCAGTGTAGCTTTATTTTAAGTTCGTTTTCTTGCACGTGTACTGCTTAAAAAAACAGAACATGTTCTTCAACGGGTACATCTAAAAATTAAAACATTACCCACTCGCGATCGGAAAAAAACGAAATTAAGCCATAAACAACATATAAAATTTCTCACTTTTTTATTTTATTACAATCTTTTTATTTTCAAACGTGGTAGAAAAATGTTCTTGCAGATAATGAGATATTAAAACGAAATACAGTCATGATTGTGTTGGGCACCGTACAAAATTTAGAAACACACATAATTGATATGAAAATAAAAATATGTGTTGGCTGCTTTAGAACAGAGCATTGTATGTTTCATGTGTGTATTTTCAGAACTCTGTGAAAAAGTCTAAGTCCACCTAAAGGGTGATTTTTTAGCTATTATGTTTTTGGCAACACTGGTTTAAACAGCTGACGCACGTTTCGTGTTTTGTTTCATTGTCAAACATCTTCAGTTTGGTCTATAATTTAAGCATGAATCGTCTTACAAACGAACAACGCTTGCAAGTTATTGAATTTTATTATCAAAATGCGTGCTCTGTTAAGAAAGTTCATTGCGCGCTTCTTCCATTTTATGGTCAGTTTAATCGACCCACTGAAGCGGCTATTCGGGCTATTGTGACTAAATTTCGCACCAAATTTATATTGTTGGACATTAAACCACCAACACGCTTACGTAGAGTGCGAACTGAAGAAAATATCGCAGCTGTATCGGCCAGTGTTAATGATGGCCATCAATTATCGATTCGTCGGTTTTCGCAGCAATTGGGCCTCTGTTACTCAACAACGTGGAAAATTTTGCGGAAGGATTTAGGTGTGAAGCCTTTCAAAATGCAGCTGGTGCAAGAATTGAAGCCGAACGGCCTACCACAACGTAGAATTTTTGGTGAATGGACTCTTGGAAAGTTGGCAGAAGATCCACTTTTTTACCGAAAAATTGTTGTGTTCAGCGACGAAGCTCATTTTTGGCTCAATGGGTACGTAAATAAACAGAATTGTCGATTTTGGAGTGAATATCAGCCAGAAGCATTGGAAGAGCTACCAATGCATCCAGAAAAAGTCACAGTTTGGTGCGGTTTATGGGCTGGTGGCATCATTGGACCGTACTTCTTCAAAGATGATGCGAATCGTAACGTAACTGTGAATGGTGAGCGCTACCGAGAGATGATATCCAACTTTTTTTTGCCCAAAATGCAAGAGCTTGACTTGCATGACATGTGGATTCGACAAGACGGTGCCACATGCCACACAGCACGCGCAACAATGGACTTATTGAGAGCCGAATTCGGTGAACATTTTATTTCACGTTCGGGACCGGTCAATTGGCCGCCTAGAACGTGCGATTTAACGCCTTTAGACTATTTTTTGTGGGGCTATGTTAAAGCTCATGTCTATACAGACAATCCCGCTTCAATTGACGCATTGGAAGACAACATTGAAGCATTTATTCGTGAGATACCGGCCGAAATGTTGGGAAGAGTATGCCAAAATTGGACTAAGCGGATGGACCATTTGAGGCGCAGTCACGGTCAACATTTGCATGAAATAATCTTCAAACATTAAATTATATGGACCGTACTATCGATTCAAATAAAGATTTCATGCATTTTTCTGAATTTTATATTGATGCATTCAGTTTATTTCTATCAAAATCAATCAAATAAGATTTTTCTTTTAGGAAATTTTGCGGCCAAAATTCGTAAATAAAAAATACTAATTTCATGGACGATGAATTTTTATGTTGGGAATAGTATCTTGATTTAATTTATCCTGTAAGATATTTTTCATTTTTGTAATTTTTTTCTTTTGGAAATCTATAAAAATTGATGAAACTATTAACAAAAATATATTGTATATCTTATATGGGCTACCTAGATACATATGTGGTTATTACACTCAATATATAAAATACTAGAGTGCCCTGTCGTGCTCCGCTACGACTTTTCGAGACTAATTGACATGTATGTTTTCATAATCAATTTTTCGTTCGAGGTTTTTATTGTACAATTAAAAAACATTTAATTAATTTACTTTACATATGCTTTTTTTATTTTAATGATTTCTGATATTTTTTGTTTTTTCATTCGATGTACACATTTTCAAGTTTTTCGGCGTTCCTACTCTGAAGTAAGACACATATAGCTGGCCATGAGAAAAATATGGGTTTTCAAAATTAAATCCGGTAACACTTAAGATGAGCTTGAATTAAGAATATTATTTGTCAATTTTTTTATTTTAGCGATTTTTATTTTTGGCGATTTTTGATTTCTTCGATTTTTGATTTTTCCGATTTTTGGTTTTGAAAATTTTTGTTTTAAGCGATTATTGTTTTTCAATATTTTTGGTTTTTTGGCGATTTTTGAATTGGCGATTCCGCCAATATTTTCCACGACCACTCACGCTGGTAATTAATATACTTTTTTGTATAGGAGGTGCCACGCCTACTAACTATACCGCCCAATTTTGCAGACTACTCATATTAATATTTGATTGACTCTTGCAGAGTGTCGAAACTTTCCCTTTTATGGTACACCAGATATATGATATTAAATCTTTACTTCGTATAGGCGGTACTACGTCCACTGCTCCGATCGCGCCCGTATTTGATCCGACTACTCTCGTTAATAATAGATGACCTAGGACAAATTTGCAAAGTTGTGTATGTCGCTGTACTCGAGATATATCATATTGAGTAATTGCTTTGTATGGGAGGAGCCACGCCCACTTATCGGATCCCGACATTTTCGGCATGGCTACTAACATAATAATATGTCACATCACACAAATTTGCAAAGTTATTTCTGTCGTTGTACTCAATATCTATGATATTAAGAATACCCTTTGTACGAAAAGTGCCACGCCCACTGAAAATATCAAAAAAATTTATAGCCTATAGCACTTCCCATATCTGCAGTAAGACCCTATGAAAATTTCAGAAAGATCAGATGAGCAGTTACGGAGATTACCTCCTACAAACAAACAAACAAACAAACACACATTACCTCTTTATTATATTTGTATAGATAACTTCCACTGTAGCATTAAATTAGACAATATACCCAATCGAAATTATGTATAATAAAATGCAGTATTCTGGATAACAAAATTCAGTAATCGCAACAGAATAATGTGATAGGACATGGGACTGCAATTCCATGTTGACCAGTTCAAAAGTTATGCGAGCTAGACGATTTTTTTCTGATGTCAGTTGCTTCTTCACAGAGCGATAGCAGGAAGACCGATCGACTCAGAATAACTCTCAAAGTCTATTTATCGATATCCGTCCGTCCGCCCGCCTGTCCGTCCGTCTGTGTGTTCATGTAAACCTTGTAATCAAACTACAGGTCGCAAATACGAATATATTTGATGAGATTTCGTGTATAAGCTGTTATCGGCCATAAAATGAACTGTGTTGAAATTTGTCAAAATCGGTGCATGTTCAGACCTAGTCCACATATAAAAAATCGCTGTTAGACCGACTTAAATTGCCATAGGATTCAAATTATCTTAAAGATCTCTGCCAAATTTGAGTTGTGTGCGTGTGTTTATTACACCCATTAATAAGAAGTCCCATTGGTCATAGCCCCCATATAAAGCTGCTTCCTGATCTTTACTTAAATCGATCAATAAACAAAAATGTTGCATAGATTTTTCTCATATTGGGTTGTTATATATTTTACCAAATATGGTGAGAATCTGTCCATTTCCCATTTTCATATTCAAAGGCAAACAAATTAATAACAACTAGCAGATACCAGCCCTCGAAATTCGAGTGCAAATTCTAGGAAATTTTATTTTTTCATTAAATAAAGACCTTAAAGATATGTTATTCAATTATAGCCAATTAACAAATCAACACAAAAAAACAAACTAATTTTTATTACAAACAAATTAACAAATTTAGTAAACACACACATAGCGTTGTATAATTTTATGTATGTGTTAGTAGCAACTTTAAATGCAATTTACTCAAAATAAAGGAAAACATTTTAAAATCTGTAAATCTGCAAACCGGATAAAAAGAAATACATTTCAAATAATATACGTTTGTTCAAAATCGGGATAAAACGGTAGAACAAAACATCGGTCACAAGAAATCGCCTAGCCTATTAATATTATAGATGCCACTCAAATTTGGTTTATGCTTATTTTCTGTATCCAATTAGTTGGATTTAGGACCCTTTCTTTAAACATATGGCTTAGCGCATTGTATTGTCGGTCTAGATCAACTATAATTTTATAGTTGCTTTAAGAAAAACTTAACGTCTGTCTGAAAAAAATAAAGTTTTCTAGATCCAAATATGTTCGATTAGATATTATGTAAATAATGCAAGTTTTTTTTTTTTTTAAATTAAAATATAATGGATAAAGCAATAAAAAAACGAACTATTCTAAAACTGATAAATTGTATTTTCGACTATGTCGACAGAAATTTAATTGCACCAGGGAATATTTACTGTTAAGATACCACAACTGTTAACTTAAGAAAACTGTAATTCGCCAATTGAATTAACTGCAATTCGGTTGGCTATAAATTCCGTAGCCGTAATTGTTCTACCTATACTTTCTGACTGAATGTTTTTCCTACTGAGAAAACATCACATAAACGGTTTTATATGATGTTTGATAACACTACCCAACAATAAGTTTGCTCTTTAAATGGGAATTTTTTTTTATTTATTTATTTATTAGGTCAATGGAATAAATCCTTACAGACCTGTATAAATGATATAATTATATATTTACATTTATTGAAACAATTAAATGATTTAAAAATAAAAACAAATAGTTAGGAATTTAAGAAAATAATGATATTATGCTTAATTACATAAACTCAAAAATCGCAATAAAATAAAATAATTGTTTATCAACACGTGTTTGACCAGAATATTGACAAATGATAATCCGACTTAACGAGCAGTCATTTTTTAATTCCTTGTTACCTAGTGTAGTTTACAGATTCAAGTTAACATTATTTCATTATAAGTTAACATTATTTCAAAAAATTCTTGGTGAACGGATAATGGTTAAGGTTCCTAATTCCAAAATAACCAATCCGAGGGCTAATATTATATATTTTTAAATTCGGTTTATTATTTAAATTCATTTAATTAACGATAATTAAAAAATAAAATATATCATTTTAGTAAAAAAATCAATATAATATGTATAAAAATACAGCATATCAAATAGAGGTTAAGTGATATAAAATTGGAAGATAATTAATTCTAATTTATTTCTTATTCAAATGTATGTACATAAAATTTGAATTATTCTAATTTTTATAATACTAATTTGGTATAACTAATGTACTAGTTTCGGCAGTCACGGCATCAAACTTTCAGATTAATTGTTATAGTCTTTCCCGTACAATCGAGCAACTTAATGGTGTCCATGATGGTCATGGTGACCGTGGTGTTTCGTTTCTTCGTGTTTCTTGAAGTGAACATAACTACTAGCATGACCATGATGTCCGTGATCATGGTGACCATGTCCATGACCGTGGTGGCCATGTCCATGTCCGTGATCAGCATGAGCATGGCCGCTTATATGAACAGTAGCTTTGAAACCTTGCTTTTTATCGGCAGTGTATTCTACATGACGGGTTGTACCATCAGCTTCTTTTAGTGAGTAGCTGCCTAAAAATAAATTAAAAAAAGGATACTAGTTACAGAATTTTAGATCCTGTTTAACAAATGAAATAAAACGGTTGTCACAACCGAATTATTCTGGGCTCTACATTTGAACGATTCAATGGAATCTCAATTCATAAGTCTGCATTGAAATCTTTCTAGAAACTTACCCTTAACCTTATGACCATCTCTATGTTCTTTGTGGTGTTTAATGTCACCGGTTTTTGTATCCTTAACACCATAATCAAATTCATATTTAGGATGGGCATGATGATCATGACCGTGATCGTGGCCATGACCTCCATGATGTCCACCATCATGACCACCATGATGTCCACCATCATGACCACCATGATGTCCACCGTCATGACCACCATGATGCCCACCATGATGTCCACCACCATGACCACCATGATGTCCACCATCATGACCACCATGATGTCCATCATCGTGACCGCCATGGTGTCCACCATGATGTCCACCATCATGACCACCATGATGTCCACCATGATGTCCACCATCATGGCCACCATGATGTCCACCATGATGTCCACCATCATGGCCACCATGATGTCCACCATGATGTCCACTATCATGACCACCATGATGTCCACCATCATGACCACCATCATGACCGCCATGATGTCCATCATCATGACCACCATGATGTCCATCATCATGACCACCATGATGTCCACCATGATGTCCATCATCATGACCACCATCATGACCACCATGATGTCCACCATGATGTCCACCATCATGTCCACCATGATGACCACCATGATGTCCACCATCATGACCACCATGATGACCACCATGATGTCCACCATCATGACCACCGTGATGTCCACCATCATGACCACCATGATGACCACCATGATGTCCACCATCATGACCACCGTGATGTCCACCATCATGACCACCATGATGTCCACCATGACCGCCATGACCTCCATGACCGCCGTGTCCTCCGTGGTGTTCGTGTTTGGTAGCTACTGAGTAGCCTACCTCCTCACTATGCCCATGTCCATGTCCAGAATCATGATGACCGTGATGTGGATGTCCGGCCACAGCCAAACAGCACAAGACTACTAAAGCAATTGTGGTAGTAAGGAAACGCATAATATTTGATGTATTTTTATGCTAATTTAAAGATACAAGTGAACTGACTACGACTACTGTGGCTAGTATGAAATTTAACTTGGATATTTATACTTTAAAATATGTTTTAAACTTTAGTGTGTTTCAACATTGACATTGATTTTTAACTACACATAAGTAAATGTTAAAAAATGCTTAATTAAATGTTTTTTTTCTCATAGATATTTCCAAATATCGTTATGAATTTATTTCCAAATAGCAGTATTAATTTACAACAGAATCAATTTCGAGCTTAACTTTACATTTCTAATGTGTTTACATATTAAAGACAAATCAAAGATGCTTAAAAGAGGAGTATGTCCTATAATATTTGATTTTATGTCAATTAAGCTATTTTCTTTGTAGTAATCAATCGATGTATACACAGAAAAAGAGTTCGCCGACCGAATTGTTCTAAAGTAAGCAACTCTATTTTCGATTCTATCAACAGAAATTAAATAGCAGCTGACAGTTTCCTATTATGATGAAGTGTTTACTGTTGGGACGAAAGAAAAAGTTCGAAATTCGGTTATTACTATCATCGCAATTCAGTACCCACAATTATTTCTTTTTCTTTTATCTCTGAGCTTTTTCGAGGAGTTCTTCCCACACGATACAATAGGTGGTCTTGTGAACAGACATCAGTCTTACTCAAATATCAGGAATATACTTTTATACAGGGTTAGTGGAAAGAGGCGACAGATCTGTTTTGAATAGTAGTTAGCCCTCTCTTTAATTTTAGGGAAGTGATCTTTTAATATATCTGATTAGATAAATAAATTTATATGCTAGAAATTTCTTGGATATATTTTTGGAAAATGATGCTAAATTCCAATTTACATGATACCACTCCGTGGTATGATTTTTCGACATAAAAATCCGATGAAATTCATCGGACCTGTCACAAAGTCGTACTGACATCATTTTTGCTTACTGAGGCCGTTTACAGCATCACACTCAAGTGTGATGAAAACCAGTGTTGCCATTTTAGCATTTTAGTTGCTAGATTTAGCAACTTTTTTTGTCGTTTAGCACCCAAAATTTGTGAAAAGATGCTAGATGCTAACTTAGCATCTTTTATTAATAAAAAGTTGCTTTTAGCATCTTTTTTTTGATTTTTTCATTATTTTTAAATATACAATTTTAATTTTAATGGTATTGAAATGGGTTAATTTCTCAAAGTGTAATACGAGAGTTTTGTGTACTACTCTTTTTATCACTCTCCTCGTTTCTTTCAACAAATATAACAAAACATTTTGAAATAGAAGAATTTAAACACCAACAACAGTTTTTTAAGAATTAAAAATTCGATTGCCACAAAATATTATTGTATTAAAAAAATGCCAAAATTTGAAATACAAAACACATTAAACCGGGTAAAAGAACCGATAACCAATATATTAGAAGAGTTTAAATTTAAATCATCTGAAACAGAAAAAATTCAAATCCAATGGAGTTATATCACAATCTTCTTTATGGATTGAAGTTAACAAAAATCCTATTGGCGAAATCCATTTAAAGAATTATCAATATTTGTATTGTCTTTATTAGTTTTGAACAGAGTTCAACGTTCGTTTAGTGTAATGGCTTTAGTTACAAGCAAATTTTGCAACAGATTAAAATCCGAGTTGTTATGTTCTGTAATACGTATAAAAGAAGGTTTGAAATCAAAAAAATGGATGCTGTTAGACCTACAATATAGCGAGCGATGTCGTTGATAAAAGGCGATCGTCAGAAAATTATCAGAGCCAAGAAGAACTTGAAGATGAAGACATCACATAAATATTAGATTCCATAAACCAATTATTATAATATAATCGCATCTTCTGATAATGTAAACTCTGTTATATTTGAAATTAAAAAAAAAAATCCCTCTAAAATTAAAAATATTTAATTTAAAATTAAAAAAATCAATGTGATGTAAAAAAAAATTAGATGAAATCCAAAATAATTTTAATTAAAATTTAAAAAATATAAATCGAAACTTATGTTTTATATTAATTTTTCGATTTAAAAACCAAAGAATTTATAAATAGGTATTTAATTTTTCTATATAAAGCTAATGGAATTTGAAAAAAAAAAAAAAAAAAAAAAATAGCATCTTCTTTTTGACTCCAGTACGTTTTAGCATTATTTTTTTTTTTTTTTTTTTTTTTTTTTTTTTTTTTTGCAATTTAGCATCTTTACAATTTAAAATTATGGCAACACTGGCTGTTTAGAATAACATACAAATTTATTTTGAAATTTATATTTGATTTCCACTTTAATATAACAAAAAAAAAACAAATCATAAGTTTTCACAAATGTTTCTAAAAATTCGAAAAAATCATCGGATTTCGAAACTAAAATCATACAGACTGTCAATTTCATACATCAGCTTCTTACATGGTACGACCTTTTCTCAATTCTCGAATTTTTGCAAATTGTGATAGTGTAAACTGGCCTTAAATATATAGAGCGATTGACAATACTATGGAAACTTTTTACAAAATATATTTTTGGCCATTTGCAAAAAAAAAAAAAAAAAAAAAAAAAAATTGGATCATAAAATTTTATTAGTTTTTAAGTTTGTATGTTTTATTTATTCAAAAAAGTAAAAAAAAATATTAACATAAAATGGCTTAAAGTATTTATTTTTATGCTGTTGAGCAAACATTGGAAACCTTCACTATACAATAGTTGAATACTTTCCCTTTATTTTTGGTTTCAATATTTTTTAGGTTTCTAATATTTTATACTACTGTTTCACAATACACGGAGTTATGGAGTTAATTAAATGGTTGACGATATCCATTGAAATTTTTTGCCACTCCAAAACACTGACTGCGCCATTGTCATGTTGGAACTTTCAGACCAGACACAATTTTTCTCCGCGTATGGATACATGACGTCATTTAGAATTTGCCTGTATCCAATTCCAGTTAGAGTATCTTAAACTCCATGAATTGGACCCATTCCTTGGCTCGACAGTAACATAACATAATAGTGCCACCGCCAAACTTAACAGTTTTATATACCCTCTATTCCACTATGAGGATGGTATATACTTGTGACCACATAAAGTATATGCATATGTATGTTATTGGTCGTTATAATAACTCGAGTCGATAAAGCAATGTCCGTCTGTTCATCTGTCCGTCCGCACGTCCGCCCGTCTGTCCATCTGTCTGTTGAAATCACAAACCAGGTAAAGTTATGATAATATTGTTTGCCATAATTTTTAGCACGCTGGTATTGGAAATGGTGTAAATCGGGCAACATTGTGCCGAGATATGTCCAAAAAGATAAAGATACCTCTATAAAAATTGTAATAATTCAGTGTGTTTGTTTTAATAATTTAGTATTAAGTTTATCAAATTATCAAATTGTTGCTTTTTAAAATATTTTGTTTACATTTGATAGAGATAGTGCAAGAAGTCCAGCTATAACTGTAAAAGTAAAACCGATGTGGAAGGTACCAAAAATTCGGCATAGCCGAATTTAACGCTCTTACCTGTTTTTGCATGTTTTGGGTATAGTCTTTTGCCCTTAGGTCGTCGTACAAACGTGCTTCCATCATGGCCTCTTAAATTAAACTTGGACTGATTTGAAAATAGAAGAATAAATATTCCAATTCCGTGGTGACCAGTTCATATGTTCCTTAGCAAAATTTATACGAGCCAGACGATTTTTCTCTAATGCCAGTGGCTTCTTCACAGGACGATAACAGGAAGATCTCTTTAGAAAGAATTTTGAAAATTTTTTAAACTTTTGCTTTTAAATTATCCTATCTGTGACTCGTTTTACGGTATTTCTTGATAATTTAACCCTGCTGTTAGGTTAAGCCCATTTGGTTCAATTTTTGGATTGTTTCCTTTGTAATTTTTGAACGGTGACATATGGTGACTTAATTTTTTTAGCTCACGTGGTCTTTTTATAAAACCATGTTATGTACAAAAAATCAAGGTTCTGACTTAAAACAGGACTGAGAAAAATAAAAAAATACGAATCTTAGGTTAAGGGACCATTTGGTCCATAGTATAATTTCTTGATTTCTTTTACATTTGTTTAAAAAAAAAAAGTATTTATTAGTTGGTTTTATAATAATTCTCATTTTTCGGTTAGTTTTGCAAACAAACTTGCTGCAAATGGAGCATTTTATATCAGACTTAGACTTGCAGCAACTACGAATTCCACGCTTTCGAGCCCCTGAATTAGAAGTATTATTTGAAGAGGCCACTGGAACTATGCATGGTGATCGTATTTCAGTCAATAACTGTGCTGAGAACTCTTGTTGAGGTAATCTAGTCCATTTCATCATATACGCGTTAGCAAGAGAAAGTGCTAGTTGCCGCAAAAACTCTGGTCTCCTGCGATTCCGATCAGCTGGAGCCCATGAAACGTCGATTTCAGAAAATATTATGTACACATTCAATGCGGATATATCAAGTATATTTGAAAATACAATGTTTGGCCATTGATTTGTTTTGCATTTTGTGCTGTAGGAACCCACCATTTGATCAGCAGTATCTACGCCACCTAAAATAGATGAAGTATTAGAAATTATAGGAGAACATAAAACTAACATACCTTTCGTTGAATTGTAATACGAAATAATCTCTGGTTTTTTCTTCAATCCACTCTCATCAACTGCAACTATCTTGTGCATTGAACTAATCAATATTGTTCCTTTGTTCTTGTGGCTGATGCATGATACCTATGTCGCAATGCTATCGAATGCAAATGTAGAATGGTACAAAGGGAGTTTTTTGACAGTCAGCAATTTCGGAGGAATGAATGTTTTATTTTTGCATACTGTTCCCACATATGTAAGTTTCCTTTCCTGCAGTTTTTTTTACCTACTCAAAAGTGGAAAAAAAAATTGTCGCCTGTTATATTTTACCCTTTCAAGCCTTCTGTTTAGTCCAATACAACGCATTGCCTTTGGTTCTTTTCAGGCTGTGCATTTCTAGGCTTACCAAGGTATGGTTGTATTTTCCACACGTAGCCTGACTTAGAGTCCACCGATAACCAAAATTTCAAACCATATTTTGCAGGTTTTGATGGCATAAACTGTCGAAAACTACATCGCCCCCTGAATGCAACAAGTTGCTCATCAATGGTGACATTTTCGTGATAATTGTAAAACTTTGGAAGAAGTTGTTCCCAACGGTCCCACAGTTCACGAGTAGGGCAAATTTATCGCAACTACGCATTTGTCGTCGACTCAAAACCTCATCGAAACGGATCGCACCATTAATCATATGAAATGTATCTTCAGACATAATGGACGACCAAATTTTGCATCAAATAAACCACGAACATCTTCATTTTTTCTACTTTCAGTAATAGATTTTATATTAGCCAACTATTTTGCTGAAATAAAAAAACAAGGTTATGCATACCGACATACGCCTGCAAGAATATCTTTCCACTTGCCACCAAACTTGACCTTGCCGTACTTATTAGTATTTTCGATGATAATTCTTTCTATTGGAGGCGGAAAAAACAACAAAAAAGCTGACAGGTCGAGTTGGTCCTGGTTGCGTTGAGATAATATTCTCAGCCGTAGCTCCAATAGGCTGAGGTAATGGAGTGGCACTCCAAACCATTTTGTTTTTAGCAATAAAAAACAGAGCTAGCTGCAGCTAGGACGGGTCCCCGTTCATTATCTGTTTTAGAAGAACTTGTTTCGCTATTTTCTGAAATATAATCAAATTTCGAATCTGAAATATCGGAGTCACTTTCTGCATTGAGCAGTTCTCGTATCTGATCTTCGTTCAAGTTTGCCATGTCGTAAGTAAAACACGTCTGAACTATTGAAAACAACTCACAAAATGAACCAAGCAGTACAAATATTTGTGCTTCTTTACAACAAAAATCAAAAAAGGGGGATCCCACAATTGTCTTTTACATATTTAATCTATGTTGATTAAAAAAAAAAAAAAAAAAAGGGGAATCCCACACTTATTTTTTACATTAGCTGTTAATGAATAAAGAAAAATGCAAAAAAGTGGAATCCCACAATTGTGTTTTGCATTAGCTATCCTGAGTAAAGAAAGATGCAAAAAGAGGAATCCTTCAACAAATTTTTACATTAGCTGTGTTGAGTAGAGATTTGCACTGATCACGTGATTTGCGTGGTTCACGTCAACCACGCGTGAGCGTGAGTTATTTTAATTTTAGTGACGTGAGTAGTGCGTGAGTTAAGAAAAATTCGAGTGAGTGATTCATGAGAGATTATAAAATTTCTTGCATGAGCGTGAGCCAAAATTCACTCACGCGCCCATCTGTAGCGTTGAGTAGAGCTTGAATTAATAATATTTAGGGAGAAGTGTTCCAAAATAGATACAAATATAAGATTAAAAGGTTATTTTGTATTGAAGTATGGATCAAATGGTCCATTAACCTAACATTCGTAAGTTTTTTCTAACCTAACAGCAGGGATAAAAAATTATAGATTTATTCATAGAATATTTCTCACAAATTTTCTTGTGCTTAAGATCAGTTGTAAAATCATCTACCAAATGGTTTTTAACTCTTGGCATTATTTTATAATAATTATACCCTATACCACTATGTGGTTTGGGTATAATGACTTTGTGCTGCTGTTTGTAACAACCAAAAATATTTGACCTAGACCCATCTTTAATTATACCGATCGAATCAGAATCACTTTCTGAGTTGATTTAACAATGTCCGTCCGTCCCTCCGTTCGTCCGTCCGTCCGTCTGTGTGTCCATGTAAACCTTGTAATCAAACTGCAGGTATGAATATATTTTGATGAAATTTGGTATGTAAGCTTTTATCGGCCATGGGATGAACGCTATTGAAATTGGTGAGAATCGGTCCATGTTCAGACCTAGCCCCCATACAAATTTCCCATTTGAAATCGACATAAATTGCCATAAGATCCAAATTGTCATATAGATCTTACTCAAATTGGGTTTGTATGCATTCATTACATCCATTAATGAGTAGTCCAAAAATGATCCCTTTGACCCCATATAGAGCTGCTTCCCGATCTTCACTTAAATCTATTAAAAAACAAAAATATTGCACTGATTCTTCTCAAATTTTGTTTGTATATATTTTTGCAAAATACAAGAGACTTTACCAAACATGATCAGGATCGGTCCATTTTTGGACCAAGTCCCTATATAGATATAGCATCCGATATGAACTTTTTCATATCTGCAGCCAAAAAAATTAATAAAAATTCCACTCAAATTTGGTTTTTGCTTATTTTCTATGTCCAGTTAGTTGGGCCTAAGAGATAGGGTTTCTAAACGCATGGTATAGGGTATCGTATAGTCGGTCTAGACCGACTATAATTTTCTTACTTGTCTTAATATATAAAAACGTTGGTGCGTATGTTGGTACTCTAATAACTGTTGAACCACTAATGCTACCGACTTCGTATTCATATGATATGTTCCTTTGGTTCTCCGATTTGCATAACTTTTTTTTGTACCCGATAGGTGGCGCTGGGGTCTAGATTTTCCCAAAAAATTTATTTACGGTCCAATTTAGCTCAAATTCGCAACATATATTATGTACATAAAACTATAGTTGCTGACAAAGTTTTTCACCTGTAGGTGGCGCTGGTGTTAAAATATTCAAGAAAACGTATATTTTTTCTGTCATATTCATAATATTATTAAATCGTGCTTTACTTTTGCCCGACACTCGGTATTATAATTTAGATGCAATATAAAATCCAGATTTTTTCTTCGGGCCAGCAACGCGGACCGGACTCAGCTAGTTAATTATAAGATTAAAACATTGAAAAATAAAATTGTATTTAGAAAACAGTTGACAGAAAACGCCAGAAACTATATATATTTAGATAACGGTTAAGATTTTATACATTTTCTTTCGTACCATATTCTATCTATATTGTTTTTATCAACTCTAGTACGGGCGTTTAAAGTTTTTCCATTGATTTGGCATCACTAAAAAAACGCTTGTTAGTTCGTTTATCTATTTTTTGTTTAATAAAAAGATAAAAATGTTAGTATGGCCAAAAAATAAGGAAAATATCAAAAAATATTGAAGATGAAGTTTACAAAAAAGCTAAACGTGTGCCATCGAACTGGCAGCCTAGTAAGAATACGGTGATACGTGGTTGCGGCTGCTATTGAGGTGGTTTGGTGGAACGAAATATGATTACTAGAAACGCCAAAAATAGCTGCCGAGGTAGGTCATAGAATTGGACTTGTGGCGGCTGTGAAAAAAGAAACCGCCACTGTCGCACGAAAATGTGAAGGCTACGGATTAGTTTTTGCAAAACTCATAAAAACTGGACAACTGATGTCTGGAAATGATGAAATACAATATAGTTCGGAGAGGCCGGGTGAAACCATTGCGCGACCTTGTCTTGCAAACGTTGAAACGCGGTGGTTGTAGAGTAATACTGTAGGCAAGTGACCAGCTCAAAGATCCGATTTGAATCCTATCGAGAATTTGTAGACAATTTTCAAAAGAAACTTTTTCAATATGAACGTTTCAGCGGAATGGGCTAATATCCTACCTCAAAATTTTACAAAATTTAGTTGAAAGCATGTTTCTTTCTTTATCTTTTTTTTTTTTCTTTTTTTTAAGGAACAAAGCACTTTGTACAAAATAATAACGAATAAAAAACTAGCCAAAAATTTCAAATATGAATAATACTGGATAAAAGCAGCAACAATGCAAAAAATTTTTTTTAATAATTTCTTAATGTTTTAATAACTTCTTAATGTTTATTGAAGAAAAATGTTTTAGTTTCAATATTTGTTAAAAAAAAAATATAATAAATTTCGAAAAATCTTGAATTAATGTATCCTCTTTAGGCCACTACTGTACATATCGTTATCTTACAATAAGAATAAGTATTTTATTTATTATTTTAAGTATTTTTTTAAATATGTATGCACTTTAAAATTTTAAACTCCATCACAAAAGAACATGAAACAGCACGAAATGGAAAACTGAGTACGGGCTTTAATGGATTCGTTTTTAAGTGAAAAAAAAAAAAATGCAATTTTTAGATGGTGTAACCATGCTGAGGGTAAAATAATGTTAAAAAAATACTGCGATTGAAAATGTGTTGACTTTGTTTATTGATTCTAATGATGTAAACAAAATTAAAAAAAAAAAAAAAAAAAACTAACCCATAAAAACTAAGTTTTTAACTTCACTGCAACTTAGTTTCTGTATCGAAAATGTCGGCAGTAATATTTTAAATTTTAACGGCTTCATGTTTTTTAAAATCATATCGGTTATTGATTTTCAACAACATTTGCATGGTTGCCTATTTATAAAAAAAATTAAAATTTCGAAAAGTTCAAAATTATACTATAAACAAGTAAGAGTGTTAAATTCGGCTGTGCCGAATCTTTGATACCCTCCACCTCGGTTTGAGTAATGATAATAAATTTAAACAAAATATTGGAAAAAGTAAACAATTTGTTAAACTTAATGCCAGATTATTTCAACAAATTCTTTGGGATGGTTTTCGTCTTTTCTATTATTTCGGATTTATTTCGGTGTTTGCTTTTTGGTCATTGTGGTTGCTGATCGGCATGCATTTAGGTTATATACCTATATGCATGCATTTCCGGTTATATGACATAACCTCTCGTTTAATTTAGTTTAAGTTTTTGCTAATTAAATAGCTCGCCCTAACCTCCATTGCAAAGGTAATGGTTGTGTAGGGTGGCTACATGCATTAAATCGTGCTAATTGGAGATGGCTGTATAGTTTCTTTTAACTGGCCAAATATTTCTTCATTGCGGCCATATAGATCGGATGGAGTAACAAAATAATAACCAAAAAAAAAAGCTCTCTCAACTTTTTTATTAAAATATTGCCATATTTGGAAAACATAGAGAATAAATTTATAATAATAATAAATAATCAAATTAGGCATGCCAAACACAAAAGCCAAATGTCCCAAACATTTTAAATAAAATTATTTGTTAACTTTATTTTCTGAAAAACTTAAAATTTTCATCCAAAAAAATTGTAAAAAATAATATATACATAACATTCTCATAAAATTGCGTTTATTTATGTTAAATTTTTGTGTTCGCAATTCTTAAATATCATTTGAGGTTTTCTAAAATTCATTGAATTTAAATCAATGTTTTCTGTAGTCCGATTCTGTAAATTTCAACGATCCGACAATCGCAAAATATATCAACAGCTATTGTTGTTTGCACTAAGGATTAAGTGATTCACTAAGTACAGACATCTTAACGACAGTCGACATCTCCATTTTTCTATTTATTTAAATTGTAAACGAGTGGCATCTCTGTCAAAATAAGCGAAAAACACAAAGAAGAATAGAAAAAAAAACAAATTACTTCATGTTTGACAGGATGATTTTATGTTTATGTTTAATATCTCTATTTTTTTTTTACTAATATTTCTGTTTATTTTTTTGAAAACGAAATAATGAATTCAATATGCTATTTAATTTTTTTATTTATATAAAAAAGTTTTTTATAAAAGCAAAATATTTTCACTATTTTATGATTTTTATTTATGTATGACGACATTTCAACCTAAAAATTTAAGTTTTTATAGATTGAATAAACAACACAAACATGGTTGTCGTTTAGATAACAACAACAGCTGACTTTAACAATCAATAGCGAATATCGTTTAAAAATTTTACTGGTAATATTGCTATTTTCTTTTTTTTAACGATTCGACTATCGTTAAAATAAGTTACTGGAACGCGGTACTGAAAAGTTATTAATTTCTCCTGAATGGCAATATTTTTTTTAAATGTAAACATTTTTTACATGTAAATATATTTGGTGTTTTTTTTTTTTTTTTTTTTTTGGAATTTCAATTTGTGTTTAACGAATAAAATTTATATATAAAGATGTGTTCTAAATTTAAAATTATTATTTCCGATGTTTTGATATGATTTTCTGAAATTCAATTAATATTTTCTAACTTATAATTGGAAATTTTAATTCCAGTTTCTAGAATTGATATTTTTTTAAATTTGAATGGAAAATTTAAAAAGTGCAATTTTGTATTTATGTGAATAATAATGCTTTAGTAATTATAAAAAATTTTTAAAAATTAGATGTAATCGCAATCAGATATTTTGTAGGTAAAGCAGAATAATAGTTCTATATAACTATGTAGAACTGTTTTGAAAGCAAAAAACTCATTGATGAACTCGGTAACTCTATTTTGTAAAGACAGCAAAGAGTTAATATGCCAAACTTATGTTCATATTTGTAAAAGAATAATGAAAAAACTTATGAAATAAAAGACCAGTCCGTGTATACTCTTAACATTGTGCTGTATGATATCTATTTGAAAATATTGACATTCATGTTAAAATAGAAATAACTATTGCAAAGCTAATTAGAACAAAAATTGTGGCGCCATCTACTGTGGCATAGTTACACTGAGCAAAATGAAGTGACACTCTGTTAATGCAAAAGAAATGTATTTTCCCCACAACAAAATATTGCAGAATTTTATGTAAAAAAAAATTATATACCGATTTATTTCTAACATGCAGTTATTTGGATATACATACATATATAGAATATATGTATATTATTTGTATTATTTAATATGTGTATGTATGTACATGTAAATGTTACACACAAAAAATACAACATCAAACGTTATTTTTGTGCTTATCTCTTTAAATAAATGAATACATAAATTTTTTTTTTTGCTAAATTTACATTGTTTTTTTTTTTTTATTAACAACTAGGTATTTTAGCATTATTTGCTTTAGATGTTGGTGAATTTTTACTCCCTTCATATTAAATCGTAGTGTCTGCTTGTCGAAAAAATTTTGGATCGATTTTAACCCCTTTCCCATGACCCAATGGATCTGGGTTAGTTTTAATTATATTATTACCACAATGACCACCAAAACAACAAGTCCAGCTATGACAACAATACAACATTTAGAATAACAACAAGAACAATATAGAAACATCATTTTTTTTTTTAATTTTTTAGAGATTTCCCTGGACCTATTCCACCGATTTTAATGATTTTTGAAATAGAAATCTTCCCACGAATTTGGTGAATCATTCTCATTGAAAATGACCACCTTAGCTATCCTATTGAGTGCGTGATCGTGACAAGAACAACATAGAAAATTATATTTTTTCAATATTTTTTTAGTTCTTCATTCAAATCTCGGGCCCTAATCAACCGATTTGGACGATTTTAAATACCAAACTTCTCAGGATGTCAATGAATCGTTTTTTAAGGTCAACGAGCACCCTAGCTGCCCGATTGATGCCGTCATCGTGATTTCCACAGACGGACAGACGGACATCGCTATATCAACTGCGGTTGTTGTAAGGATCACAAATATATATATTTTTTTGGGGTCCAGAATTTTTTCCTAATTATACAAACGGAATGACAAACTTATATATACCCTCTGCACACTGGTGTGGAGGGTATAATAAATTTTGGTAAACGAAAATTTGTTAGATCATTTTTATCGAGTCTTCTTGCAAAGTTTCAGCCGAAAGTTCGGCAGACAAATACATACTACGAGTTAAAAGAAGAGGAGTAAAATAATTCGTTTCTTTAATATTTATAAATAACATTTTTTTGATATTAAAACCTAAATTTCTACCTAAATATCATAATGAAAAAATAGGATAAAAAAACTCTAAAAGCAAATATTTGTAATCTTCGTGAAGCATTAAGCTATAAATTTTACTGTGAGTGAGTTTTGTCATTAAAAAAAAATTATATATAAAGATATGTGCTTTTTTAAACTTCTTAAAATTTTCATAAATATTGGTGTAACATAAAAAATAAAATAAAATTAATGTAATGCCAAATCCATATATTAAGAGCTGAGGCAAAATATAACATCTTTAATTTTTTACAAACTAGCATAGCCCAGCACTCGAAATTCGAGTGCAAATTCTAGGAAATGTTATTTGTTCGTTAAATTTTATTCTTCCAATGTTTTTTTTAATCTATATACATATAAACAATTTACGAATATTTAAATAACATTCATCAAATTTCATAATAAACATTTATTGAACAGACAGAAGATATAATGGAGTTTTTTAATAAATAATTGTATAAGAGCCTAAAGGTATGCTAATCAATTTTAGCAATTCAAAATTCAACACGGCGTGTGATATACAATTATAATGAAATGCGATGAATTGTGAATTCGCTAATACTGATTAGCATACTTTGGCTCTTATAATATTATTTATTATAAATATTTTATTTTATTTAATTTAATATATTTTAAACACATATTTATTCACAAATATTATCACTCGGTACTTCTCCTCCGTATGATCTATAACTATACCAAATTTTAAACTTGCTTAAGAACGGCCACAATGATTTTCCTTCACGTATTAATATATAGATAAATTCAGTACTAAGAACATCGGTGTGCAGACATAGCCCCCATAAAAATGACCCCCACGAGATTGACTTAAAGTGCCATAAGATCCAAATTATCATATAGATTTCGTTCAAAAATAAACTCTAGAGGATAATCCGTAGTCATGGCCCCCATATAAAGCTGTTTCCCGATCTTCACTTAAATCTTATCAAAAAACACTAATTTTTTACAAATTTGGCCTAGTCCCCATATAAATATAGCATCGGATATGAAGTTTTTCAAGTTAATAAAAATTCCACTCATATCTGGGTTTTGCTTATTTTTTATACCCTATTAGATGGACCTAAAAACAATTCTCTAAACGCAAGGTATATGGTATCGCATGCTAGACCGACTACAATGTTCTTACTTGTTTATATTGAAGTTTTACAAATAATTGGCTTTTGTTCGCTTTAGGATCATGTCTCTAATTTCTAATAATAGACAAGATACATTTTGGTATTGTAAGCGAAATATGGAAGGAATTTCTTGCCTCTCATTCGAATTTTGGAAATCCCAAAGTTCTTCCCGGAAAATGAATTTGCCCTCGAATTAGCACTCCCCACGTTTAACGAATGCATTCTTCTTGAAATAGGCAAGTGTCGTTCTGTTCCTCCAAATTTCCAATAATACAAATTAAAAGATTTTATAGTTGCTTGTAAAAAGCTAACAAAAAGTGTAGCAAAAGATCGGTGTAATTTTATTTTAAGGCAAAAATAACAATATTAATAATAAAAATATTTTTTTCAAACAAACTTCAAAGTTTTCTAATAATTTTTTTTTTCTCGAATTCTATTCACAAAGTTTTGGTAATTCTTAACATAATCGAGCTCCTTAGTGGCCATGTCCGTGATGACCATGGTGATCGTCGTGTTTCGTTTCTTCGTGTTTTTTGAAATGAACATAGCTGGTAGCATGGCCATGATGTCCATGATCGTGGTGGCCATGTCCATGTCCGTGTCCGTGTCCATGTCCATGTTTATGTCCATGTCCGTGACCATGATGTCCACCATCATGATGTTTACCACCATCATGATGTTTACCACCATCATGATGTTTACCACCATCATGATGTTTACCACCATCATGATGTTTGCCATGATGATGCCCACCATCATGATGTTTACCACCATCATGCCCACCATCATGATGTTTACCATCATGGTGTTTACCATCATCATGCCCACCATCATGATGTTTACCATGATGTTTATCATCATGATGTTTATCATGATGTTTATCATCATGATGTCCACCGTCATGACCACCATGTCCGCCATGACCACCATGTCCGCCGTGACCGTCATGACCGCCATGTCCGCCATGTCCTCCGTGATGCTCGTGTTTAGTATTTACTGAGTAGCCTACTTCCTCTGTATGTTTACCACCATGTCCATGCCCAGAATCATGATGACCATGATGACCGTGATGACCATGATGCTTATGTCCAGACACAGCCAAGCCGCACACGGTTAATAAAACCAGAGTAGTAATAATGAGACGCATAATATTTCTGGATTATTATGCTAATTTAAAGAAACAATTAAACTTGCAACGAATACTGTGCCTAATATTAGATTTAACAAGGCTATTTATATCTTAAGATATTTTTTAAACGTTAAAATGTTTCAACAATGACATTGATTTTTCGCCTCGCAAGAAGTAAATGTTAATAACGACTAGTTAGTTTAAGTTTAAACTAATTCAAATTGTTTTACATGAAGTTAAGGCATATATTCGAAGCAGTAACAATAAAGTAACAGAAAGTGAATTTATTTGAAAATAACTTAATAACTATATTGCTGGTTTAAACACTTTTTGTCCAGTTTAGCATTCAAGAATTTTTTTGTGGATTTTATTAGTTAAGGTGTGTTTACACTATGTGTATTTTCCATATGTAAATTCAGTTTTTCGATCCATACGTAATTCCGTGTGTGTTTCAAAATTGGCGTTTTACATACGATTCATAATTTTTGCGTTCAAACGTACGTATGTATTTCCGTATGACATAACCTCTAAATATAAACAACAGCTGATTTAATTTGTGAATTTACAAAAATTTATTGTTAAAAATTTAGTTATATATTTTATATGTTTTTTAATTGTTAATTAATATTAAACAAATAATTTTTCTTTCAATATCAATCTTTATAATTTACTCTGTTTTTCTTTCGCCACAAGCAGTGTTGTATTTTCATATGTTTGTTATGCAAAAATAGAACCTGCTCTAATTGCAAAATTTACATATGTCTTGCTAAATGTATTGTACATAAACAATGTTTGAAAGGGTTCACAAATTGCACGTGCTAAAAAAATAAGAAAAACACAGGCAAAACACATAGTGTGAACGCAGCTTTAGCTCTGCACTTTGTGTGAGATATTTACAATTTGTTGTTGAGATAGGACAAGTGTTATATCTCGATCAGCGTTATTGGATTTTTTATAGAGGCTCTGCAACTAGAATGTTGCATGTTGAGTTTTCGGTTCCTGCGTACTTACTGAAATTGAAATAAGTTTTTCTAACATTACAGAATTTACCCAAACTTTTGTTTGCTTGTGCATTTAACAGTGTTTTTGAGAAAGTTATTAGAAATTATTACAGATTTTCGCGCTATATTTTGACCATCCAAAAACCGAATTTTTTCCATTTAGTTCCTTTTATAAGAAAGCGCTAATTTGGCGCTTTATGTAGTCCTTTTTCGGCGCTTTTAAATGAAAGTTTTTAAGATCATATTTGTGTTTTAAATGAGTTTATGAAAGTTAGAAATCGAATATTACGAAAATTATCTAAAAAAAAATTAAAGCGAAGTAAATGCAAAAATCGAGACAGAAGTCATTTATTTGAAATTCAGATACTTAACTTTAAAAAGTCAGCCAATGAATATCCGATTATTGAATTGTCAAGTTTCGTTGCGAAGTCGAAAGTGTACATATTCAGTGCAACGATTTTTTTGAAATTATCTATATATATAAAATGGAATGTGCACACAGAAAAGATATTTTCCAACCGAATTGGTCTTAAGCGGAACAGCCGTATTTTCGATTGTATCAACAGTAATTTAATATCATCTGCAAATTATAAAATTATTATAAAATATTTACTGTTAACACAATGGAATTGTAATCATCGTGAACCCGAAAATCGGTTATTAGCATTATCGCAATTCGGTTGGTAATAAATTCGGTAGCCACAATGAATCTGTTTTCTGTGTGTGTGTTTGTTTATTTGTTTGTTCGTTTGTACCTTATAGGAGACCAAACCTCTGGACCGATCTTCCTGAAATTTTCACAGCATTTAACTGGGACTCTGGCATGATTAATAGGGTCCTTTTTTTTCGACCACGCCCACTTTTTAAAAATTATGTAATTGCTCCCATATAGTTTTTAACAGATTTACTTCAAATTGTATACATATTATACTCCAGGCGAGGTAGAAATAAACATTTCTTACGCCACTCCCCCTTTCACGCACCTTTTCACGCCAAATTTTGTTTGAAAGTTTTAAATTTTTTTTTCTCTGTACAAATTTGTTTCATCCACCGTTTTTTTTAATTTGTAGTATATTGGTCTTAATACTGTTAACGTCGCCATATAACTATGAACCACGCCCACTTCACCGCCCCCTTTTTTTAATTCAGATACTTACTTATAACAATGTTTGCTATACTAAATACTTTTTTTGTAATGTGTATTTACCTAAAGTTTTATGCACTTTTTATCTACAATTAAGGTAGCCATACATTTTTTTATTACCAAATCCCCCTTTTTCGCCCCATTTTACCTTAAATTATAATTAATCTGCTTTCAATCTATATATATATATATATATATATATATATATATATATATATATATATATATATATATATATAAAAATGAATGTGTGTTTGTTTGTGCTTTATAGGAGGCCAAACCCCTGAACCGATCTTCCTGAAATTATCACAGCATGTTACTGTTACTCTGGAAGGAATAATAGGCTATATAAATTTTTGATTGGACAAAAGGTCGGTGCCACACCCATATAACCCAAAACTTTAAATCGTCATATCTCGGTAATTTTTTGACCTACAGCGGTCATATTTGGTACATATAGTATTGGCATGAATAGAAATACATACCAGGAGAAAAGTGAGCGGGACCACGCCCCTTTTTAGAAAAATAAAAAATCGTAATATCTTCTAAACTACTGGAAGGGTCGTCATGGAATTTTCACAAAAGGATATTTTTGCGAAATACTAAGTCCTTAACTATATAAAGTTGTTAGTGGGCAAAGGGGCGTGGTCCCGCCCATATAATCCAAAATTTAAAATCGTCATATCTCGACAATTTTTTAACCTACGACGATGATATTTGGTATATATCGTATTGAAATTAATAGAAATAGTACTACAAGAAAACTGGGCGGGACCACGCCCTTTTTAGAAAAATTATAATCCATAATAACTTCTAAGCGCTTGACTATATAAAGTTGTTAGTGGACAAAGGGGCGAGGCCCCGCCCATATAACTCAATATTTGGCATGGATTGATTTGCTTAATAAGGTGTTTTCTTAAATAGGTATACATTCCATACGAAAGTCTGCGGGCCACGTCCCTTTGTTTCCGATTTGTAGGAAGCCATACCTGTACACCATTCTTCCTTAAACTTTCACAGTGTGAAACTTTCACTCACTACACCCAATTTTTTATATTCGATTATTGATGTGCCAGGCTTTCCTCCACATGTGCTACAACTCAAAATTGGAGTGCCCATTATTTTACTGCGCAATAAAGATCCACCACGGCTTTGCAATGGCACTCGACTTGCAGTAAAAAAATGCTAAATAATTTAATAGAAGCGACCATTATAACAGGAAATTATAAAGGAACATACGTACTTTTGCCACGCATTCCAATGATCCCAACTGATTTACCATTCGACTTCAAGCGATTACAGTTTCCTGTTCAATTACCGTTTGCGATGACTGTTAACAAAGCTCAAGGTCAATCTCTTCAAGTCTGCGGCTTAAATTTAGCAAATCCATGTTTCTCGCATGGACAGCTTTATGTTGCATGCTCACGTGTAGGGAAACCCACCGACTTATATGTTTATGCTCCAATAATTAATTCTAAATTAAATAAATAATATTTTGTTAATGTATAAATATTTTTTTTTTATTTTGTTTTATTTTATATCGATGAGGGGTAGCGAAGTGCACTGGGTTCAGCTAGTTTAATATATAATTCCATTAATACATACATATTTAATATAGACCAAAAAGTTTATGATGTACTAATTATAAAATTCCATCAAATATTTCTGTTAAAATTTATTCTCTGGGTCAATCCATGTGAAATCAACGAATAAAAAAATAATTTTGGAAATTGATATTTCCAATTTAGTTTGTTTTTTGTATGTTGGTAGTACTATTGGTTTATGTAAAAAATCAAAAATTTTTAATTTTTTCAATAAGCCGTTTTATGAGGTATTGACTTTTTAAATTTTTAAAATAGCGTAATTTTTGCAGTTTTGAAATCATCTAACGGCTCTATCTTGAAAACTATTTAACATAGAGTGCTAAAATTAGTGTTATTATCTTGAGATTTACATAAGTTTTAGTTCGATATATAACTTGGCTGTATTATAAAACTTGAAAAAAAAAATTAATATTTTTTTGAAAAAAATTTCAGAAAATATTTCAAAATCTCGAAATCGAAATCTTCAATGTTTTTGAAAAAAATATATTGTATTCATGCAGTTGTTGAGAACATATGTCCTAAATTTGAAGATGGGATGACAATGGGTTCATATTAAATTAAATATTTGTTTATAGCAGTGCATCATAAATTCATTGGTAATGTGATATATCTGGCCAAATTTGATTTTTAATAAAAGTGCTTTACATCTAAAAATATTAACATGAGCTTGAAGTTTTCAAAATAATTTTACAGTTTTAAGTTTTATTATTAAATTGAAGTTAATTTTGTTTAAAACAATTTGTATTGAAATGAAAAATATATATGTATCTATTTATAAAGATTTTCGCATTTCATTTATTAAGGATGAAATTTCACCAAATTTGAAAAAAGTTTATTACTTCAATGATGGTGCTGCTTCTCAATACAAGAACCGTAAAAACTTTTCAAACTTATGCTGTCACAAAGAATATTTTCAAGGAGTAGAAGCAGAGTTGCATTTTTGTGCAACATCACATGGTAAAGGAGTATGTGATGGGGTTGGCGGTACGGTTAAAAGGCTTGCAACCAAAGCTAACTTACAAAATCCAGTGGAAAATCAGATCTTGACACCTATTCAATTGTTAGAGTGGAGTAAATAACATATCTCGACAGTGAAATTTAAGACTACTTAGAACATGAAAAACTTTTGGAAAAGAGATTTAATAACGCCATTGCAGTTACAGGTACACAAAAATACTATGCATACATAACTCAATCAAAACTTAAGATGAGAACCGAAATAATTTCTTACAGTGAAAATTATGATGTACACAAAATTCAAGTATGATCCGATGTCGAAGATGTGCCATTTGATTAAATTTCAGGATTTGTAAACTTGTGCTTAGGACAACATTTGGTGGTTGTCATTTGTACTTTCAAAAAATGGTAATGCACAAGAAGTAAATGTATCATTTTTCCATCCTTGCGGACCATGCTCTTCCTTTACTTAAGAGCTGTACGCAGCTTGTTAAGGAATCTTAACAGAAAATTTTCATATATTTCTTAAAGAAAAAAAAGCACAAAAGTACTTTTCAGTGCAACGCTAGAAATCAGCTGTTTTCTGTCAATTATTAAGAATTGTGAAATTGAAAACAAATCAATTCTTCGGTTCTGCTTTATTTGGCCTGCTAAACGCTTTTTAAGCTCAGTATCAAAATTACCCATCCGCTTCTTGTTTTTTTTTTTTTTTGCCGAATTTTGTTCGTTTTTTCCCAGGTTTGCAACTGAAAAATAACTTTTATTTTTTTTAGCATACTACATTTTGTTTATGCTTACCTCTCCTGTCAAAATTCCTTTCAGAAGGAACGAAAAATTTGATATTCCTGCTCAAAGCCTGGGTTGCCTAACTTAATTTACGTCAAAAAAAAGTAGTAAAAACAATACTACTTTTTTAAAAAGCTGCGGACTATCAACAGAAATTTTTTGACAGACCTTAAGCATTTCTGAAGCGTTTTTTTATATGAAGTTTTTGATTCCTTAGCAAGCTGCGTACAGGCCTTTACCCAAGAAAAGCAGACATTTTGACTGTACCATAGAACTTCATAATTTGCAAGGTCAATCCATCCAGCAACTGGGAGAAGTTATAAATTTACAGCTGCAAAAATGATGGTTGCATCTCAGATTTTGTTAAAAAAAAAAAAAAAAAAAAAAAAGAAGATTTTTATAATTTTTCATTTCAATACAAATTGTTTTAAACAAAATTAACTTCAAATTAATAATAAAACTTAGAACTGTACAATTATTTTGAAAACTTCAAGCTCATGTTAATATTTTTAGAAGTAAAGCACTTTTATTAAAAATCAAATCTGGCCAGATATATCACATTACCAATGAATTTATGATCTATTGTTATAAACAATTATTTATTTAAATGTGAACCCATTGTCATCCCATCTTCAAATTTGGTACATATGTTCTCAACAACTGCATGAATACAATATATTTTTTTCAAAAAAATTAAAGATTTCGATTTTGAGATTTTGAAATTTTTTTGAAAAAAAAGATTATTAATTTTCTTTTTCAAGTTTTTAATACAGCCAAGTTATATATCATATTAAAGCTTATATAAATCTGAAGAGAACAATACCAATTTTTGCTCTATATGTTAAATAGTTTTCAAGATAAAGCCATTTGAAGATTTCAAAACAATGCAAAAATTACGCAATTTTAAAAATTTCAAAAGTCAAATATCTCATAAACCGCTTATTGAAAAAATTCAAAATTTTGGATGTTTAAAATAAACCAATAGTACTACCAAAATACAAAAAATTAAATGAAATTTATTCTGAGCTATGAAGGTCCAGACCATTGGTGGATTTCATATGGAATGACCCCTCCACAAATATAAAAACAACATGAACATGTGGAAGAAAAGGGAGCAGTTGTAATAAACAATTTTTTTTTTGACGTACTCTGTATAATTTCTTTTTTTTTTTTTGATAATTCTTTTTTGAAGTTATGAATTATGTTGGATTATTTATTTCATATACACGTTATAGCATAACATTTGAAGAATCTTTGAAAGAATTTTCAATTAAAATTTTTATTAATAAGTCCGTGACAGCGAATCTCCGGAGGCGTTGTTGTTTTGCGGTGAACATCATAACTCGTTACCGGATTATGTGAAACTTAAAGTAAAACTGTACTCCGAAGACCGAGAATTTTTAATTGAAATTATTTACAAATAATTAATCGCATATGTTTGTAATATATCTATGTAAAATAAATATTTCTTAGTTTTAACTCCTTTTGTCGAAAATAATATATGTATTTAATATCACCCAAATAAATAAAAATACATATAAAATTTCTTTAAACAATTTCACATCTATAATATTAATAAGGTAGGCGATTTCTTGTGACTGATGTTTTGTTCTACCGTTTTAACCCGATTTTGACCAAACGTATATTATTTGAAAGGTATTTCATTTTAGCCGTTTTGCAGATTTACAGACTTTTAAATTTTTCCTTTATTTTAAATAATTGCATTTAAAGTTGCTACTAGCACATACATAAAATTATACAATGGTATGTGTGTGTTTATTAAATTTGTTAATGTGTTTGTAATGAAATGAGTTTTTTTGTGTTAATTTGTGAATTGGCTATAATTGATTTCATACTTTTATGGTCTTTATTTAATGAAAAAATAAAATTTCCTAGAATTTGCGCTGGAATTTCGAGGGCTGGAATCTGCTAGTTTTTGTTAATATTTCAGGAAACAATAAGAGCTCACTCAAAATTTTTGGCACCAAATGCAGAGAATACTATCACGATTAACATATATTTTTTCCAGAATTTTAAAAATTTAATATTTTGAGATATATGTACATAGCTTCCCAAACTGTAAATCATGTGACAGTGACCTTTGACCTTTCAGAAAAAATATTTAACTAAATTCAGTTTAAAAGCCATTTTCAATACCTTTAAAATAAGACAAATTTGAACCGTGGGTGGTAAAAACTTTTTGATATATGGGGGGTTTCATGTCAAGTGCACCAGCTTTTGAAACCGATGTCTTCCGATCGGGATGAAATTTGCACCAAGGTCCTATTGGATAGTAGTTTAGACTCTATTTTTCAACAAGATCGGTCAAGATCTCTCTGAGTTAGAGGGGATCAAAATTTGACATTTTGGCCAAACAGGTGTTTTTTTTATCATCAATTTTTATTACCTATTGTTCTCAGAAATTTTTCTCCCAAATAGTTTAGATAGCTATTTCTTCAATATTTCGGGAAAAAAATACTTAAAAAAAAAATTTTTTTTTGTAGTTTTTTTTTTTACTAAGTCAAAGCATTTTTTGCCAAAGGGCATTTTTTTCAAAAAGGGCATTTTTTTTTTCATAAGAAAGCTTAGGATTTTTCCTTTAAGAGATTTTTGGTCGCTTAGTGAGATGGGAGTGGGATATCTATCAAAATAAATGTTTTGCAACTCAAGACAACGGTTTTTCAATTTTTCACAAATGCACTATTTTGAATTTTTTCCTATTTGTGTGAAAAACCTTACAAATAAAACTTATACTGAGAAACTAGACAATTTAACATTTCCGAAGGTATGTAACATACCTTCATAACGTAACAGAAGAGAATGGTTCTCTGTAACCTGAAAGAGTTATTTGCAATATTTCAATCTGAACACGATGATGTTAGAATTGGCTTCACGAAATTATCCCAAATTTACCATGAAAATGTTAAACTGATGTTGAAGGAAATCGACTTAAAGTATTTAACAGATGATTCGGCAGAAGATTTACACGTTTACCGCGATTGCCTTAAATTGACTATGTGTCGTAATGCAACAACTTCTTGCCACTTATCATCAAAGAAAATTTAATCAACTCTTTAGATCGAGAATATATAGAGGAGGTAAAATTTGATTCTTGAATTCAGACTGGCAGATGCACATTGAAAACAATCATTTTAAATGTGGATGATTTTGTGGAAAAAATGTATACAGGATTGCTAAGCTTGAGAAACCATGACTTTTTAGTCAAAGAGCAATGGTCATTCTTCAAGGATTTGAAGATACATTTGAAGTCTGGTGAATTCGTTATTTCATATGATTTCGCAGAAAACTATAAATATGTTCTTCACGATGCCATACAAGTTATTGTAAAGAAACTAAAATAGTTTTTAGTAGCAAAGAGGATCATCAGGAAACATTGAAAACACTGAAGCGCAGATTCGATGCTGCGGTAACAATCGATGGCACCGCTCAATACCATGCTTTTATACCGCTTGTCGATGGAAGACCCAAGTTGAAAAAGTTTTCTACCTCTATTCAATGCGATTTTTTTCCAAAGACAACAAATAAACCAGCAGCGAAATCAACAGCTGAACCTAGTAACGCCAAGAAAGGATTGACAAAAAAACGCAGTAAATAAAGGCGACAAAAAAGCTGGATGAAAGACTGGGTATTTAAAAATTTACAAGACTTAAATACTTCATCAGCTACAATAAATTAAGTATAAAAATAGTTATGATATAAATGGATCTAATTTAATGAAGATTAAATTTTAATAAATTATTTATCTTTTTATTTTTAATATTATTATTATTATATATTAATTTAATTATTATTACAAATAAATAAAAAATAATAATTTTTCAACATTTCTATAGAAAAAAAGTGATTTTTTTTCTGAGGTTAACATATTCTGGGTATTACAGTATTGAGGGTATGAAATTTTAGTTAGGTACGTGTACATACCTTCGGAAAGGTTGATTTGTCTAGTTTCTCAGTATAAGCTTTATTTGTAAGGCTTTACACACAAATAGGAAAAAAAATTCAAAATATTGCATTTGTGAAAACTTTAAAAACCGTTGTCTTGAGTTAAAAAACATTTATTTTGAAAGATATCCCACTCGCATCCCACTAAGCGACCAAAAACCTCTTAAAGGAAAAATCCTAAGCTTTCTTACGAAAAAAAAAAAAAAAAAATAATGCCCTTTTTGAAAAAAAGGCAAAAAATGTTTTGATTCAGGAAAAAAAAAAATTTTTTTTTTTAAGTATTTTTTTCCGAAATATTGAAGAAATAGCTATCTAAACTATTTGGGAGAAAATTTTCTAAGAACAATAGGTAATAAGTTACATGGATGAGAAAAACACCTGTTTGGCCAAAATGTCAAATTTTGATCCCCTCTAACTCAGACCGACGGACGAACATTGCTAAAGCGACTCAGAAAGTGATTCTGAGTCGGTCGGTATAATAAAAGATGGGTCTGACCACGTTGTGGTATATGGTATAAAAACAACAAGCGAAAAAAAAATTAAATTATTGCATAGTCCGTGACTTTTAGAATGAAACACAGTTTTTTTTTGCAAAAAAAAAAAAAATATTATTTTCAACATAGTCTCTTTTTTTTTAGCTCAATACACTTAGTCCAACGTTTCTCTAATTTTTGTATCCCTTCCAAAAAATAGGATTTTTCGAGGTCCATAAAAGAGGCATATATGTGATCAATAATTTCATTTGGAGCTAAATCTCTTTCCACCAAGCCATTTCTTTAGGTTTGGAAATTGGAAATAGTCACTGAGGGCTAAATCCGGAGAATATGGTTGATGAGGTACCAATTCGTAGCCCAACAAACAATCCTTTGAAGTTGTCACACGATTACGTTTATGGTCAATTGAGAGTAAAGGCGGCACCCATCTTGCAGACAGCTTTCTTAAACCCAAATGATCATTTAAAATCGAAACCACACTGCCATATGAAATGCGTATGGCAATCTCACGCACTTTTACTCTTCGATCGGTCAACACCATATCATGGATTTTTTCGACATTTTCGGGTGTATTGACCTCAATTGGCCGTCCAGAACGTTCAGCGTCATTTGTATTTGTGCGACCACAACGACAAGGAAAATCGTATTCTAGGGATCAAAATAAGAAACTTATTCAGAGGAACCATACCTCTAAAACGAATTCTGATGTCCCGACTTTTGACCTGCCTGTCTGTCTGTCTCACTTTGACCCATTTATAGTGCCCCAATCGAGTCCAAATGTATGATCGACCCCCACTAACTTTGGAGGGCCCACCCATTCATGCCAGTAGCACACCCCCTGGAATTCCCATGGGGGTTCCCCATACAAACATATCAAAAAATCATTATTTTTTGTTTAGAATTGGGCTGACTATGTTTGATTTAATATTAAAATTAACACTCATACGTATACGTATCTTCAACTCTGCTAATAAATAATAATCATACGCCTTGACTATGTTATGTTATTCAAAAAGATCGATCGGATGAGGGTAAATGACTTTTAGATCAGTCCGTGACTATGCGTGACTACCCCAAAATTAATCTGTAGTCACAACAAGACCATGGGCCAAGTTTCAGATCAATTGCATGAGGTGGAATGGGGTTGCCCCATGGCAGACAGACAGAGGTCAAAAGTCGGGACATCAGAATTCGTTTTAGAGGTATGGTTCCTTGGGCAAAGTTTCTTATTTTGATCCCTAGAATATGATTTTCCTTGTCACTTGAGAGATTTTTTTGTCTCCCTACAAATCGAACCGCCATTATCATTATCCTTGTAAATAAAAAAAATTATTCACATTTTGTAAAAAGCAAACTATAACTATATTAAAAATACTAGAGTGCTCGACTTGGAGACATTGTATATACATTAGCGTGTCCCGAGTTATTTTTTTAGCTTGCCCCCCCAAATGATGGGGATTTAGGAGCCTTTTACGGGAAAAATAGGAAAAAACATTTTTGGACAAAAAACCATATGGATACCGGATCCTAAAGATTGCAATCCTTGTGCATTTTGAAAAAAAAAAAAAAAATATTTTTGATTCTCAAAAAATTGACGCCAAAGGTAGCGTAATACAGAGTACATTCTGGGAAAAATTTTAATAAAATTTCCGTAGAGCAATTTTGGTACAGCGTTTCATCTTAAAGATGGAAAGTGAGTATATATTTTTATTTCTTTCTTTCAAGCTAAATTAGTCTCAAAAGCTGCACAAACTAGAGGATATTAGTTAAAACTATTTCAAAACATGTGATAGAGCTTTTCTGTTACAGCGCACAGCTTTTGAGACTAATTTGTCATTCGGATTGTATCGCATTAATCGTTATAACAACTCGAGTCGATATAGCGATGTCTGTCTGTCCGCTGTCTGTTGAAATCACGCTTATTCATAAAATAAACTATTTACCTGATTGAAATTATTTTAAAATTGTTTGTCACTATTTCGAGCAGGCTAGTTTTGAATTTGAAGCTCTAGGACCAATAGATGAGGCGTGACGTACGAAAATGTACAGATAACGACAGAACATGTTGATATACACTTGTGATCACATAATTAAGTCGCTAGTATGCTACTCGACATTATTGTCAAAAATACGTAAACCCTTTTTTTAAATTCTGATATATTTTTTTTTTTATTATTCTTATACGTTAGCAATCAATTTACAGTGAAGTTAAAAATTACAAAATTTTGGTTCATTCCAAAAAAATTAAAAAACTTGGAAATTAGCCAAAAACAGCTGCTCACATAATTAAGTCATCAAAAAAAAAAAAAAAAAAAAAAAAAAATGGTTGAAATTGTAGAAATAAGTAATAAATTTTGTCGAGAGTCCCATTTTTTCATTAGCTTACCTCAATATTGAGTAGGAGAACCTTTTTGCTTCAATACTGTGGTGCATCGCTATGGCATGCTGGCTACCAGAGAAGCGCACTGGCCTGGAGTAATTTTGTGCCACTCCTCTTGGATAACTTTCCATAACATGTCCTTATTTGCCGGTTTTCGTGCTGCAATGACTCATTTTATTAAGCCCCACAAGTTCTCGATAGGGTTTCAGTCGGGACTCTGCGGCGGCCATTCCAGAAGCTTGATGGACTGTGTTGCCAACCACGAACAATGCTTCGGGTCATTGTCGTGTTGGAAAATCCACACAAGCGGCAAATTGTCAGCATATTCGGTGGCCAAATTTTCCTTTAGTATATTCTTATATATTTCCCCATTCATTATACCGTCAATCTTGACTATAGGACCCACACCGAATGCGGTAAAGCAACCCCACACCATGACTGATGATCTACCGTATTTCACAGTTTTTTTGGTGTATTTTGGATCCAATTCCTTAAGGGGAGTGCATCGCAAATATGTTCTACCATCATTTCCAAAAACATTAAACTTGGATACGTCGGTTCAAACAATTAAATTCCAAAAATTTAGGCCTTTAGCAAGATGGTCAGTTGCAAATCGGAGCCGCTTCTTAGTGTTCTTCAAGGAAACCAACGATTTCTTCGTGGCCATTCGTCCATGCAAATTGTTTTCTTGCAAACTTCGTCTTAAGTTCTGCAACGAAACTTTACGCCATAATCCGTTTCCATTTGAGCTCTGATTTGCGACGAAGTTATAAAAGGATCAGTTTTACTCAGGTTTGCAATGCGTCTGTCATCATTTAAAGTAGTTTTCCTCGGTTTTTGGCGCGGAATATTTTCAAAAGTTTCATATTTTTTGTAATGCGTAATGGCATTTGTAATTCTACCCCGAGAAAAGTTCAAAATCTATACTACTTTTGCAATATTATTGTATCTTTGGAAACAGTCCCATATTATTTCCTTTTCAGCCGAATTCGAATTTTTTTGTTTACCCATAGCGTTTCAGCTGATGTTATTTGTTTTTAATTTATTTGTTCTTAATTTATTTATTATTTAAACCGCAAAAAAAATTATCAAAACACTAATTTGCTCACGATACTCGTGGTGACTTAATTATGTGAGCACAGCGCATATGACCTTTTTGACGTTTTCCACATTTTTCGGGGTAATGTAAACAATGTAATGTAAACAACTGCTCGCATAGCAGGGTTGCAGAAAATAGTAAGGTTAGAACCGAAAGAAATAGGCTTAAGAGAAAAACTACAAAAACATTTCATTGCATACACATGACTTAATTATGTGAGCATAAGTGTAGATAACCAAGATAGTTATTCTCTTATGCCTGGTTTTCACTATGTCATATAAACTGACAACAAACAATTGCCGCAACTGGCATCTCGAAAGTTTCTATTAATTACGCTTGTATTAAATCTTATAAACTAACAAAAAATCCGGCTATCAAACAAAAACAAATTACCAACATGTTGACAATTCCATTTTTGATGTCAAATGTTGCCTGAGGTTGCAAACGACAAGGCATTACAACCCGTTTTTCATACAACTCACAATAATTGAGAAATATTGTTAATTATCTTAATAATCTAAACATCATCGTAAAAATTCTAGCCATTATAATGTGAAATCTAGCCTTTTTATATATCTTAGTTTTAACAACCTTTATTATAGAACGTGGGTGAAACGTATCATAGATTCGGCACAGACGAATGCTAGTTTTTTTTTTATATATACGTTATATCCCCTGTCGTATGGATTATACATAAAATAATTATTGATATCCCGGGAATCTCAAACTTTTTTCCGTTTTCTCGGGAAATCTAAAAGTTCGCGAATTTGAAGTAGAACAATATATACTTTGTAGAATATAAGAATTATCGTTCTGTCCCATTGGCATGACCCAACTTCAGCTCGAGAATTATGAGCCACTGTTCCTATAATTTTCCCACTTGATGTGTAAATTAAAAGATTTTGAAGTTTCTTGTTGAAAACTAAATTAAAAGTTTAGCAAAATTTCTTGCAATTTTATTTTAAGGCAATAATATATTTTTAAAACAAATAACAAAGTGTTGTATTAATGTTCTTTTTCATATATTCTTTACTTAAATTCAGTACTTAATACAGCCGAGCTCCTTAGTGGCCATGTCCATGTCCGTGTCCATGTCCATGTCCATGTCCATGACCATGATGATCGTCGTGTTTCGTTTCTTCGTGTTTTTTGAAATGAACATAACTGCTAGCATGACCATGATGTCCATGACCATGTCCATGTCCATGCCCATGTCCATGTCCATGATCATGTCCATGTCCATGTCCGTGATCAGCATGAGCATGGCCGCTTATATGAACAGTAGCTTTGAAACCTTCCTTTTTATCGGCAGTGTATTCAACATGACGAGTTGTGCCATCAGCTTCTTTTAGTGAGTAGCTGCCTAAAAATTAATTAAAAAAAGGAAACTAGTTATAGAATATTAGATCCTGTTTAGCAAATGACATAAAACGGTTGTCACAACCGAATTTTTTAGGGGTCTACATATGAACGATTCAGTCGAATCTCAATTCAGTGTAGAAACACAAGTCTGCGTTGAAATCTTTCTAGAAACTTACCCTTAACCTTATGACCATCTCTATGTTCTTTGTGGTGTTTAATATCACCGGTTTTTTTGTCCTCAACTCCATAATCGAATTCATATTTAGGATGGGCATGATGATCATGACCGTGATCGTGGCCATGACCTCCATGATGTCCACCATCATGGCCACCGCCATGACCACCATGACCACCGCCATGACCACCATGACCACCATGACCACCATGACCACCATGACCACCGCCATGACCACCATGACCACCGCCATGACCACCGTGACCACCGCCATGACCACCATGACCACCGCCATGACCACCATGACCACCGCCATGACCACCATGACCACCGCCATGACCACCATGACCGCCATGTCCACCGTGATGTTCGTGTTTGGTAGCTACTGAGTATTCTACCGCCTCACTATGTCCATGCCCATGTCCAGAATCATGATGGCCATGATGTGGATGTCCGGCCACAGCCAAACAGCACACGGCAACTAAAGCAATTGTGGTGGTAAGGAAACGCATAATATTTGATGTATTATTATGCTAATATAAAGAAACAATTGAACTGGCTACGACTACTGTGGCTAATATGAAATTTAACTTGGCTATTTATACGTTTTAAATGTGTTTCAATATTGACATTGATTTTTCGCTAAACATAAGTAAATGTTAATAAGCAGTGGAGAACGTTTTAATTACAAACTAATCTATTAAAAGTTCATAGGTGTACGAATTACCATTATGACTTTACAACAAAAACAATATTTAAACTTAAAGCAAAGATCATTAAAAAAAAAAAGATCTGCTGTAACATTTTTGATTTTTTTCAATTAAGCTATTTTCGCGATCATGGCCCTATATTATTACAATTTTCTAATATTTGCTGATTATTTATCGAGGCTTAAGTCAGAGAATAGTGTTTGTTATGATTGTACAGTGGGGAACAAAAGTTTAACCGTTTACTAAATGTTGTGAAATAATGCTCAATATATCTTATTATGTATGCAAATAAAATTGTTATTTTAACGAGCGAGGAACAAATTAAAATAAAAATTTATCAGGAATGTGACCTCTTTGTGTATGAAATAGCAAAAAAAAAAAAAAAAAAAAATTGGAAGAAGTAGAAAATTCGTATATAATTTTATTCAGAACAGCTCAAATTAAAGAAAAAATATGAAAGGTAGTGTAAATAGTGTACTTTCCAATGCAGATAAGAGATCTATACTGCGCGAGGCTTTCAATTCGCATGACTCTGTTGACAAAGTAAGAGCAAAAGCTGGAGTTAACGCAAGTAAAACTACTGTGTGGCGGGTGCTTTCTAAAGCTAAACATCTGAAGCACCTAAAGTTAGAGAAAAAACCACCACTGGCCCCTCTACGTAAAGAAGCTCGGCTTAGTTTCTGTATAAACTACATGTCATGGAAGACAGAGTGGCAGCGCGCTGTATTCTCTGATGAGAAAAAAATTTAATTTCGAGGGCCCTGATCGGTATAACTATTACTTCCATGAGATAAGAACGGAGACCCATCAATTGGAGCGTCTACACAGCAGAGTTGGTGGGTTTATGTTCTGGGGAGCTATATCCTATTTTGGAACATGCGAGCTTCAATTTTGACTCCCAAGATGAACGCGCAATTGTACAAAGGAGTTTCGGAAAATGCTTTTCCCCCACTAGAAAGACTTTTTGGGATTTTGCTATGGACTTTCCAATAGGACAATGCCCCAATTCATACAGCCCGTGTTTTCAAATAATGGATCGAGTCAAAAAATGTCAATCTCTTAAACTGACCTCCGTACTTGCCGGACCTTAATATTATCGAAAATGTTTGGGGTGGTTGGCCAGACAAGTTTATGTGTCAGGGAGACAGTTTTCTACCAAAGCTAATTCAGGATATTCGGGTAGCATGGGCTTCAATTTCCCTTGACTATATTAAATAGCTTTATGATTCCTTACCAAATAGGATTTATGAAGTTATTCTAAACAAAGGAGGTCCTACCCATTATTAAATTAGATTTATAAATTAATAAGTTATATAACTAAGCCAAAACAAGTTGTTTAAAATTATTTATATTATATTTAATATAGTTTAAAACAAGGTGTGCTATTCAAATGAAAAAAAAATGTACGCGCTATTTTTAAATTATTCACTTTTTAAGCCCTGTAACTTAGAAAATACTTAATAAATTTTGGTTTTGTTTATTGCTAATACAAACTAAATACTTTAACTATAAATTTAAACCAAGAATTATTCTTCGCTTTCATTTTTTTAAAAGCTATCGTGAAATAAAATGCATCTTGCCAAGCGTGTTGTTCAAGTGAAACGGAGTGTATATGATAATTTGAATCTTATGGCAATTTAAGTCGATCTTATAAAGGTCATTTGTGTGGGGAATAGGTCTGAAGGAATCAGCGATTTTCATCAATTTTAAAAGTGTTCGTCCCATGTCCAAAAGAAGCTTTTATGCTAAATGTAATCAAAATATATTCATACTTGAGACCTGTAGTTTAATTTCATGGCTTACATGAACACACAGACGGATGGACAGACGGACGGACAGACGTGCGGATGGACATCGGTAAAGCGACTCATCGCTGATGGGTATAATAAAAGATGGGCATATGTCAAATATTTTTGGTAGTTTCAAACATCAATGCAAACTCATTATACCCTGTCTACGTATAATTTAAGAAAGATGAATCTGCTGTTTCCGAAATTTTATGAACTAAATTAAGATTAAATTTTCGAGTTTTTGTAAAATAATTTGTTAAAAATAATTGAAATACTTTTTTATTTCTTTTTAGGTAAGTGGTTCTAACCCGAAATCGATATAATAATTTCCTACAATTATTTATAGCAAGGTAAGAATTGTTGTTGTTAAATTCAACGTGTTTTGAAAAAAAAAAAAAAAAAAAAAAGTCAACTCATGTTCCAAGTTTCGATTGAAAATCATTTTGTTAAGATAACAGTCAAATACGAATATGACAACCTTAAAATTCAATTCAAAATAACACTGTTCAAACATACAAAAATCGGCGCCTGTATCACAAAAAAAAAGAAAAAAAAAATAGAAATATGTCCTCGCTAAAACAGAAATACAAGTAATATACATATGTGAGTTTCAAACCAAAACTCAAACATATGTCCTCAACCTGAAATTTTAGGATTTTTTAAATAACACGAGCGCTTAATCATAATTCTGTGGTTTTCTAGAATAACCGCATATGTCATAAAATCAAAATGTTCAGGGGAGCCAAAAAAAAAAACGCGTTATTTGAAATTATGGGCTCGATATAAAGTTTTTTGACCTTTTTATTTAACAGTCCTGTAGATATGGGCAATAAATACTTCATATAAAATTTTGAGTCAAAAATCTTCAGAGGAATAGATCCTAGAGAAGGACGAAAAAAACAATATGTAAATAACAATTAAAGTGTGTGCAGAAAAATAACTTATGACGACAAACGTCGTTTTCTTTGAAGAAGAAAACTACCAATGCAACCACCCATGTAGACATTAGTTGTTGTTGCTTGAAAAATGAATTTTTTGTTCGTCAACAAAAAGTTAACGGGACTTAGGGTGAGAATATAACAACGTATCAAGAATAATAGTGACAAAAAATAACAGAAATAAACACACAAGTTTTTATAAGTGGTTATACACTGAAAACTAATCCAAAATTATTTTGCATTTTTTTTCATTAATAACAACGTATGTCGCTATGTGTCGTTTTCTGAGAAAATAATTTGTCAGCGATTAAACGTAGGTTGACATACGTCGTTAGTGCTGCACATTAATTTAATAAACATTTAAGTTACGTCGTTATTTAAAGAAAAAACACAGAAATGGTCAATATTTTTTTTAAATAAAATTTAGCACATGTAAAGAGCGTTAAAAATTAATATATTAAAAATTAAAAATTAATATTTAAAACTGACAAAAATGGACATACGCGGTTATTTCAGAAAAAAACGGAATTGTGTCATATATTTTTGGATAGGTCTTCATATCCTTTTCATGTGATCTTTAGATCAATAATAAAAAATCTGCCCTGTCTTTCTCTTTGCCCTAAATTATGAGATTGGGTAGTTAAAAACAACTCTATAGAATATCCAAGTTGCAGCACTCCCATGAGATCTGTCCGTTTGTATGTCTAGCTGGTGCGCTGATTATAGATATCCAAACTTTTAAATTGGTTAAAATCGGTTCAGCTTTAGACTTAGCATTCATACAAATTTCTACTATTGCACTGTGGAATAAATTCAAGTTAGCAAAAGTTAGGTCGATTCTGAGAGTGAGGGGTGAAAATAGAGGCTAAATTAGAAGACCCTTATCGCGGCGTTTGTTTATGTTTGAATTTTTTTTTTAATCGACCTTCGAACTTTGCAGTCAAATGCCGATTTTCAGCATATTGTTTATATGGTTTTTTGGCTATAACTCGTCGACTAATTGATATTTTTTCAATCTGTAAAAGCCAAATTATTGCCAGAGACCTGTGCAACAATTAAAATTTTTAAAAAAAATTGATTTAGAAAATTTTTGTGGTGCTTATGGAGCAAAATGTTGAAAAAATTATTTTTTTTTCATGCTTTTTGAAAATATTTTCCAGAAAACTAAATCTTTTTTGCTTTCTGTTTGATCTATAATATGCTTCTCAGTTTCTTCAATAAATTTCATTTGAAAAGAAAACAATCGTAATACAAAACTTGCGTTTTCCAGCTTAATATTAATTTACTTCTCATTTTTTATGTACCAATTTTGTTCAGTGTTGATTTGGAAGAAACATTGAAAAAGAGAAATTATAAAAATATGGAAAAAATATATTTTTGAATTGTTAGTTATGAAAAGTTTTAAGTAAAAAAATTAAATAAATTAAATTAATGATTCGGCCAGTTGCCGTTTAGCAGGCGGCTGTGGATCAACATCACCGCTCTCTCTAACATCTTGGTCATCGTCATCATCATCATAAAGGTCGATAATTTCGTCCAACAGATATTTTGGAATTTCATCTTTGTCTTTCCCTTCTTCCTCTTTTTCCTCGTCTTCCTCTTCTTCAATGGTGTTTTTATACCACCAACAAATTTCAGCGAGTATTGCATCTGGAGATTTCTTTCCTCTGTACCTGAAACGAAAATAGTTTTCAATCGTTAACATGTTTAAATTGTGCACTCTGACAAAGATATTAGAAAAATCTAGGAATTCAAAATATGTACACTCTATAGATACCTTATTTCAAATGGAAGCGCAGTTTGGTGATAACGTTCGCCTTACTCATCAGATTCAGTTGGCAACTGTTGCAAGAGATGAATTTTGTACGACATATTAACCCCAATTTCATCGAAAGCTGCCAACATGTTTGCAACAGATTGCCTGTAGTTGTCTTTCCGTTCTTTATCCAAAAGTCCTTTAATGACTGCTTTCAACGCGAGCCATGCATTTAATTGGAACTTGGTCAAAATCTTGACGACTCATTAGTTTCCGTATGTCGAGACCATTAACAACCCCTTCCTGAATTTTGGCGTTACTTAGTCTTGGGAAAATTTCTTTTAAGCGGTTGAATACTGCTGGTCTTTTTGCGATACATTTCAAAAAATTTTTTGCAATGCCAAGTTTAATGTGTAGCAACGGGAACAAAATTTTCATTTCTGGAACAAGACTTTCGTGTAGCCTATTGTCTTTAGGTCATTTCCGTCCAATGCGACTATTCCAGTTATGCTGTTTGTACTGGTTTCTTCCTTTAATACCTTCTCCATATTGTAAATCCCAATCGCACAAAAAGACGGATATTTTGGACGGCCAGGTGCTGTTAAGCCTGTAATCAATGAAACTATTTTGAGGTCGCAGCAAATGCGCCACTGGTGTTCGTTATATTTGACTACTTCCAGAATGTGTTTCAAATTATCAAAATTTTCTCTAGTGTCAGTGCTATACGCAATCGGAACCGAAGGCATTCTATTTGTCTTGTGCAAAAGCACAACTTTTAAGTTGATTAGTGAACTATCGATGAATAAACGCCAATCATCTTTTTTTATAGGTTAACCCTATCGTCTCCATTAACTTTTCAATATCATTGCAATTAGCGAAATTTTTGCAGCATTCACACTGAAGAACTTTTCTAACTCTTTTTGGCGTTTTCGATATGCTGTTACTTTGGTACCTTTAGCCAGCAAATTATTTCCTTTCAAAAATGAAGCCAGTAGTTCTGATTTTTTCTGAGTCAAACACAAATTTGCAACAATGCCATCCAATTGGTTTTGTGTGACTAGGATTGGGTCCTTTGATGTTTCATAGGATGTACCTTCACCAGGATCGTATTCTGAGAAGAAATCCATGGATGTAGCAGCGGCGGTTGTAGTACTGATATCTGTTTGAAGATCAATACTTCGGTATGTTGGTACTGGAACGAATTCTGAGTGCGGTCATGGTAATTGGACACCTGGCACTGCTATATAAGTTTTATTCTTTGCTTTCCTTCTATTCAAAATTTTATGGTAGTTGATACATCCATAGCAATTTTCTTCTTGATGCGGGCTGTTGTCTAACCACATCATTGATATACCAAAAGGCATAGCCTTCTTTTCACTTTTGCATTGCATAAGAGTTGAATAGCAATTAAAACTTTTTAGGGGCATAGTTTACATCAGTGATAAACTCTTGCGAGAAATATTGTTTATAGGCTTCCAAAAATAAATCACTCGCATTGCCACATTTTTCATCGCTTGCTATGAAACGTCCACAAACATTACAAAAATGGTCCATTTTATATTTTGGTTCCGACATTTTTAATACAATATATATTATACAATGTTTTTTTTTTGTTATTTTTATGAAACCGATGCACTTAACTTAAATCACTCACAAAATGAAATAAGTTCCAAAAAATTAATAGCGAATTTTATCACAACCGAGCGAAAATTAAAAGACATCAGCTTCGGCTAAGATTCGAGTCTTAACTGAATCTTCATTTTTGAAATTAGTTCGCTTGTACGAAATAAAAAAAAATCGCTACCTGTGCGGTGGTTGAAAACAAAAAAGTTGTTTTTACTAATTCCTAATTCTTGGAACTTCCCTTTTTAATTACTTCTACCTAAATCGCTATTTATTTAATGGTTTTGGGATTTTTAACGCAAATTATCGACTAAGACCATTTTCAAATGAAATTTATTGAAGAAACTGAGAAGCATATTATAGATCAAACAGGAAGCAAAAAAGACTTAGTTTTGTGGAAAATATTTTCAAAAAGCAAAAAAAAAAAAATTTTTTTTTCCAACATTTTGCTTCATAAGCACTACAAAAATTTTCTAAATCACTTTTTTAAAAAATCTTAATTGTTGCACAGGTCTCTAGCAATAATTTGGCTTTTACAGATTGAAAAAATATCAATTAGTCGACGAGTTATAGCCAAAAAACCATATAAACAATATGCTGAAAATCGGCATTTGACTGCAAAGTTCGAAGGTCGATTAAAAAAAATTCGAACTAACATAAACAAACGCCGCGATACGGGTCTTCTAATTTAGCCTCTATTTTCACCACTTACTCTCAGAATCGACGTAACTTTTGCTAACTGAATTTGTTCCACAGTTTTATACGTATATACAAATAATATATTAAAATTTCAAGGAAGTTTTCTAAGCGGGAAGTCTCTCGATGTAATAAAAATAGACATGTGATAGAAGATACAAACAGATTGGAATATCATATAAAGCCGGTATTTTTCGAGTTTTCCATAATAAACGGAGTTTAAAAAAATAAAAATTTATATTGAGAAAAGTATAATTGTTAATAAATACAACGAGCTGATATTGAATTCATAAAGGAAATTACTGGAATAGAAAAATATATATTGAAATAGAAAAATTCTCAATCGATAATTGTACCATGAAATATGGAGTATGAATGATTCTAAGCATTACCCATTCAGAAGAAGTGATTTACTACGACTTCATTTACTATGACATAGTATGTATGTATATTTTCTTTGGATACTCAACTTTTTTCCTTTTCTGGTGAGTGGTTCCGATATAGCTGGTTGACCTAAAACAATCATCAGCAACATATTGAGGATTAATATGCCGTAATCATTTAAAAAGATATTACCAAAGTCAACATGGTCGAAGCGCATGAGTCAACATTGATAAAGCGCCGTTTGTGTTATAAAATGTAATAAGAAAAACTAGAAATTCTAGTATTTTGTTTTTATACCCCTATTTATGAAGTCAGGGTATACTAAGTTTTTGCTAATGTTTGTAACTTCTAAAAACATGTGACCTAGACTCATACGTCTGTGTGGCCAAACTATGTAATCAAACTATGCACCGCAAATGCATATTAAATTTGGTGAAAATCGGTGCATATTCAAACTTAGCCTCAAAAAAATAACTCCTGTTAGACCGAGTCAAATTGCCAAAAGATCCAAATTATAAAACCGATCTCGGTCAGTTTTGTTTGTGTGTGTTTATTACACCCATTGATCGGGTAGTGCAAGAATAAACCATGTATGACAATTAATAGTCATAGCCCCCATATAAAGCTACTTCCCGATCGTCGCTTAAATTATCACAAAGCAAACAAAAATATTGCACAGATTTTTCTAAAATTTTGTTATACCCTCTACTCCAGTGTGCAGAGGGTATATATAAGTTTATCATTCCGTTTGTAATAATTAGAAAAAAAATTTTGGACCCCATAAAATATATATATTTGTGATCCTTATAAAAACCGGAGTTGATATAGCGATGTCCGTTTGTCCGCCTGTGGAAATCACGACGACGGCATCAATCGGGCAGCTAGGGTGCTCTTTGACATAAAAAATGATTCACTAACATCCTGAGAATTTTGCTATTTAAAATCGTCCAAATCGGCAGATTAGGGTCCGAGATTTGAATGAAGAACTAAAAAAAGTCTTGAAAAAATATAATTTTCTATGTTGTTCTTTTCACGATCACGCCCTCAATAGGACAGCTAGGGTGATCATTTTTAGTGAGAATGTTTAACCAAGTTCATGGGGAGATTTTTGTTTCAAAAAACATTAAAATCTTTGGAACAGGTCCAGGGAAATCTCTGAAAAAGTAAAAAAAAAAAAATTAAAAACATGATGTTTCTATATCGTTCTTGTTGTTATTCTAAATGTTGCATTGTTGTCATAGCTGGACTTGTTGTTTTTGTGGTCGTTATTGCAATAATATAATAAAAACAAACCCTTTGTAAATTTTTTTTTATCAACTCTGGTAGAAAAATTTAAAAGTTTCCATTGTTTTGGAATCACTAAAAAAATTTGTTAGATCATTTCTGTCACTGCCACGAGCCTGCCTGCAAAATTTCAGATCGATTGGGTCACGGGAAAGTGGTTAAAATCGATCCAAAATTTGTTCGACAAGCAGACACTACGAGTTAAGATAAAGGGAGTAAAAATTCACCAACATCTAAAGTACCTAGTGGTTAATAAAAAAAAAACAATGTAAATTTAGCAAAAAAAAAAATTATATATTAATTTATTTAAAGAGAAAAACACAAAAATAACGTTTGATTTTGTATTTTTTGTGTGTAATATTTACATATATGTACATACATACACATATTAAATAATACAAATAATATACATATATTCTATATATGTATATCCATAAAAACTTCATGTTAGAAATAAATCGGTATATTATTTTATTTACATAAAATTCTGCAATATTTTGTTGTGGGGAAAACACATTTCTTTTGCATTAACAGAGTGTCACTTCAGTGTGTCTACATAGTTATATAGAACTATTATTCTGCTTTACCTACAAAATATCTGATTGCGATTACATCTAATTTTTAAAAATTGTTCATAATTACTAAAGCATTATTATTTACATAAATACAAAATTGCACTTTTTAAATTTTCCATTCAAATTTAAGAAAATATCAATTCTATAAACTGGAACTAAATTTCCATATATAAATTAGAAAATATTAATTGAATTTCAGAAAATCATATCAAAACATCGGAAATAATAATTTTAAATTTAGAAGACATCAATTGCATCTTTAATATATAAATTTTATTCGTGAAAATATGCTTACATTTAAAAAATGTTTACATTTAAAAAAAATATTGCCGTTCAGGAGAAATTAATAACTTTTCAGTACCGCGATTCAGTAACTTATTTTAACGATAGTCGAATCGTTAAAAAAAGAAAATTGCAAAATTATCAGTAAATTTTTAAACGATATTCGCTATTGTTAAAGTCAGCTGTTGTTGTTATCTAAACGACAACCATTTTTGTGTTGTTTATTCAATCCATAAAAACTTAAATTTTTAGGTTGAAATGTTGTCATACATAAATAAAAATCATAAAATAGTGAAAATATTTTGCTTTTATTAAAAAACTTTTTTATATAAATAAAAAAAATTAAATACCATTTTCAAATAAATAAACAGAAATATTAGTAAAAAAAATAGAGATATTAAACATAAACATAAAATCATCCTGTCAAACACGAATTTGTTTTTATACCCTATACCACTATGTGGTTTGGGTATAATGACTTTGTGCTGCTGTTTGTAACAACCAAAAATATTTGACCTAGACCCATCTTTAATTATACCGATCGAATCAGAATCACTTTCTGAGTTGATTTAACAATGTCCGTCCGTCCGTCCGTCCGTCCGTCTGTGTGTCCATGTAAAGCTTGTAATCAAACTGCAGGTCGCAAATATGAACATATTTTGATGAAATTTGGTATATAAGCTTTTATCGGCCATGGGATGAACGCTATTGAAATTGGTGAGAATCGGTCCATGTTCAGACCTAGCCCCCATACAAATTACCCATATGAAATCGACATAAATTGCCATAAGAACCAAATTGTCATATAGATCTTATTCAAATTGGGGTTGTATGCGTTCATTACATCCACTAATGAGTAGTCTACAAATGATCCGTTTGACCCCATATGGAGCTGCTTCCCGATCTTCACTTAAATCTATTAAAAAACAAAAATATTGCACTGATTCTTCTCAAATTTTGTTTCTACATATTTTTGCAAAATACACGAGACTTTACCAAACATGATCAGGATCAGTCCATTTTTGGACCTAGTCCCTTTATAGATATAGCATCCGATATGAACTTTTTCATATCTGCAGCCAAAAAAATTAATAAAAATCCCACTCAAATTTGGTTTTTGCTTATTTTCAATGTCCAGTTAGTTGGGCCTAAGAGATAGGGTTTCTAAACGCTTGGTATAGGGTATCGTATAGTCGGTCTAGACCGACTATAATTTTCTTTGGGTATAATGACTTTGTGCTGCTGTTTGTAACAACCAAAAATATTCGTCCTAGACCCATCTTTAATTATACCGATCGACTCAGAATCACTTTTTAAGTCGAAATAGCCATGTCCGTCCGTCCGTCCGTCTGTGTGTCCATGTAAAGCTTGTAATCAAACTACAGGTCGCAAATATGAATATATTTTGATGAAATTTGATATATAAGCTTTCATCGGCCATGGGATGAACGCTATTGAAATTGGTGAGAATCGGTCCATGTTCAGACCTAGCCCCCACACAAATGACCCCTATGAAATCGACATAAATTGCCATAAGTTCCAAATTATCATATAGATCTCAGTCAAATTGGGTTTGTATGTGTTTATTACATCCATTAATTAGTAGTTCAAAATTACTACCTATAGGAAAATTCGTAGTCATAGGCCCCATATAGAGCTGCTTCCCGATCTTCACTTAAATCTATCAAAAAACAAAAATATTGGGCAGATTTTTCTCAAATTTAGTTTGTATATATTTTTTCAAAGTATAAGTGACTATACCAAATATGGTCAGGATCGATCCATTTTTCGACTTAGTCCCCATATAAATATAATATCCGATATAAACTTTTTCATATCTGCAGCGAAAAAAATTAATAAAAATGCCACTCAAATTTAGTTTATGCTTATTTGCTATATCCAATTAGTTCGACCGAAGAGATAGGGTTTCTTTCTTATTTTTTTCTATTCTTCTTTGTGTTTTTCGCTTATTTTGACAGAGATGCCACTCGTTTACAATTTAAATAAATAGAAAAATAGATTGGTCGACTGTCGTTAAGATGTATGTACTTAGTGAATCACTTAATCCTTAGTGCAAACAACAATAGCTGTCGATATATTTTGCGATTGTCGGATCGTTGAAATTTACAGAATCGGACTACAGAAAACATTAATTTAAATTCAATGAATTTTATATAATCTCAAATGATATTTAAGAATTGCGAACACAAAAATTGTTACATAAATAAACGCAATTTGATGAGAATGTTATTTATGTATTATTTTTCATAATTTTTTTTGGATGAAAATTTAAAGTTTTTCAGAAAATAAAGATAACAAATTATTTTATTTAAAATGTTTGGGACATTTGGTTTTTTGCGTTTGGCATACCTAATTTGATTATTTATTATTATAAATTTATTCTCTATGTTTTCCAAATATATCAATATTTTAATAAAAAAGTAGAGATGGCTTTTTTTTTTGGTTATTATTTTGTTACTCCATCCGACCTATATGGCCACAATGAAGAAATATTTGGTCAGTTAAAAGAAACTATACAGCCATCTCCAATTAGCAAGATTTAATGCGTATAGCCACCCTACACAACCATTACCTTTGCAATGGAGGTTAGGGCGAGCTATTTAATTAGCAAAAACTAAATTAAACGAGAAGTTATGTCATATAACCGGAAACGCATGCATATAGCTATACAACCTAAATGCATGCCGAACAGCAACCACGATGACCAAAAAGCAAACACCGAAATAAATCCGAAATAATAGAAAGACGAAAACCAACCCAAAGAATTTTCTGAAATAATTTGGTATTAAGTTTAACAAATTGTTTACTTTTTCCAATATTTTGTTTACATTTATTATCAATACTCAAACCGAGGTGGAGGGTATCAAAGATTCGTCACAGCCGAATTTAACACTCTTACTTGTTTTTGTATGTGTTAGCAAAAAATAAGTACAGTATTGTTCGAATTAATGTGAATACAAGTAATGAATTGAAAAAAATAATAAAAGTTCTTTATTGAGGAAAAATCAGAGAAACACTGACAATAACAAATTTTTTTTAGTACGAAATGTCTCCGCCTGTAACTTTTTTAACTTCTTGTACACGATTTGGCATAGTCTACAATTTTTTTTTTTTTTGAATTTTCTGATATCTGCGTGTCTCTAAACCAGGTCTGAATTACTGCTTCATTCAGTTTTTTTTTTTTTTTGGTTGTGCAATCAATTTTTCTAAGTCTTGCTTTAACCACAGCCCATAGATTTTCAATTCGATTAAGATCCGGAGAGTTACCTGCCCCTTCAAGACATGTAATTTTTTTTTGTCTGAAATATTTCATCATGGCCTTGGACACATGACATTGAGCTGAATCTTATTGAAAAACGGCTTGATTGCTGGAATCAACTTTTCTTAGCTATGTTTCCAATCTCTGCTCCAACAAGTCTTTGTATTTTTGAGAGTTCATCATGCTTTCATTCGGGACAAGGGATCCTGTTCCTTTATAAGAAAAGCAGCACCAGAACATCGTTATTAATGGGTGTTTGACTGTCTGATCTAAATGTTTTGTTGTAAGTTTTTCGTTGCTGGTTTTTCTAACGTAACGAGCTCGCTGTCCTTGTTCCAAAAAATGGCTCTCATCTGAGAACAACATTTTTCTTCAGTCTTCAACATTCCAGCCTACATATTTTTTCATCCTGTAATATCGCTTTTTCATCATAGCAGTATTCATTAATGCTTTCTTTAAGGTCTGAATATTTTTCATCCACCTTCAATAAGGCGTTTTCGTACGATAAATTCATGGGTTTTCTTTACTTTCCCTTATGAGAAAAGCTTCATCTCTTGCTGTAGTCTTTCTTTTCCTTCGATATTTAACTTTTCTGTTCTTCTCAATCTTCCCAGTCCCCCTTTTTTGTTTGAACTTCTTGTTAATGGCTCCTTAACTCACACCACACTCCTTGGCTATATCTTTTGGTCATTGCTGTCTATTCACTTAAATTAACAATCTTATGCCGTTTTCTTTTCTGAAAAAAAAAATGTTGCCCTTTTTTTGCCCTTTTTTGGAAAAGTGTATTTTTTTTTATATATTCTGAATTAAGAGAAACCTTATATTATATACCAATCGAAAGGTCTCAAAGTGCTGTGTTCATAAATGCAAAAAAATTTTGATTAATATCCTCTTGGAAGTCATAGAGTGAAAATATTCATAAAAGGGGAACAATGGCGAAATATTCTCACACTTTGACCTAAAAGAGGTCAATGACTGGAATTTTTTGTGATTTACGAGGGCTCTACTTTGAGACCTTTCGATTGATGTATAAGATAAGGGTTGGTCTTAATTCGGTATATATAAAAAAATACACTTTTCGAAAAAAAGGCAAAAAAGGGCGACATTTTTTGTCAGAAAAGAAAACGGCTTTACTGGGTTTTTCCGAAGATACAGCCATCTTAAAAAATAACTTTAATTCAAAAAAAATTACAAAATTTACCACGTGTGTAGCTTGGCGTGTCTCGTAACTGATTGGGAGAACACGAGCACAAAACGGTCGCTATTTTTACATATACATGTTGCATACTACGAATAACAAGTGCAACGGTCTTAATTATCACATGTCACATTAATTCGCACAGTACTGTAACTTTGCCAAATATGGTAAGTATCTAAACATTTCGCGACCTATTCCCCATATAAATATAGCATCCGATATGAACTTTTTCAGATCTGCATGCAACCAAATTAATAACATTGGCTTGTGCTTATTTTCTGTATCCAATTAGTTGGACCTATGTATCGTATATGGTACCGTATATTCGGTCTACGGCGATTATTATTTTCTTACTTGTCTTAGTTTTTAACTTTATTCTTCCCACATTGTGCGGCGCGGTAGAAAAACACCTCATCTGTCTGAAAAAAATAAAGTTTTCTAGATTGAAATTTGCTCGATTAGATGTTAAGTAAATAATACGACATTTTTTTGTTTTTATTTAAAATCCAATGGATAATCCAATAAAAAACAAGTAAGAAAATTATAGTCGTCCTAACCGACTATACGATACCCTATACCATGCGTTTAGAGACCCATCTCTTAGACCCAACTAACTGGATATAGAAAATAAGTATAAACCAAATTTGAGTGGGATTTTTATTAATTTTTTGGCTGCAGATATGAAAAAGTTCGTATCGGATGCTATATCTATATGGGGACTAGGCCCAAAAATGGACCGAGCCTGGCCATGTTTGGTAAAGTCTCTTGTATTTTGCAAAATTATATATAAACAAAATTTGAGAAGAATCAGTGCAACATTTTTGTTTTTTGATAAATTTAAGTGAAGATCGGGAAGCAGCTCTATATGGGGCCTGTGACTAAGAGTTGTCCCATAGGGATCATTTTCGGACTACTCATTAATGGATGTAATAAGCGCATATAAACCCAATTTGACTAAGATCTATATGACAATTTGGATCTTATGGCAATTTATGTCGATTTCATAGGGGTCATTTGTATGGGGGCTAGGTCTGACTCTCACCAATTTCAATAGCGTTCATCATATGGCTGATAAAAGCTTATATACCAAATTTCGTCAAAATATAGTCATATTTGCGACCTGCAGTTTGATTACAAGCTTTACATGGACACACAGACGGACGGACGGAGGGACGGACATCGTTAAATCGAATCAGATAGTGATTCTGATTCGATCGGTATAATAAAAGACGGGTCTAGGTCAAATATTTTTGGTAGTTACAAACAGCAGCACAAAGTCATTATACCCAAACCTCATAGTGGTATAGGGTATAAAAAATCAGGTGTATTTTCGACTGTATCAAAGGAAATATAATTGGACCTAACAACTTTCTATTCTGATAGAATATTTATTCATATTTATTCTTAAATTAAGCAAACTGCAATTAGGCTATTAAATAAATTCACTGCAATTCGGTTGGCGATAAATTCCGTACTTTTTGAGAGAATATTTTCTCTACTGATGACACGACGCTACTTGTATATATAAAACGGTTTTATATGATGTTTGATAACATTACCCAACAATTAATTTGCACTCCAAATGGGAGTACTTACTTCAAATTTTTTTTTTCGTATTCTAAGCCCGAAAATCGCAGGGAAATAATTGTTTATCAACACATGTTTGACCAGAATATTGCCGAACTAAAGGGCAGTTTTTTTTAAATTCCTTGTTGCCTGTGTACAGATTCAATAAATTCAAATTCAAGTTAACATTATTTCATCATAAAGAGGCCCTTTAGTGTTGCACAGTCAAAAACATTATTTATTTATTTATCTATTTATTGTTGAGGCTCGTAATTCCAAAATAACCAATGCGAAGGCTCATATTTCATATTTTAAAATTCAGTTTATTATTTTAACTCATTTAATTAAGGATAATTAAAAAATAATATATTTTATGAAAAATTTTTAAGGTTTTAAGTAAAAAAAAGTAAAAAAATTAATATATATTATATACAAAATAGGATATCAAATAGGATATAGAAGAATATAAACTAGGAATGTAATTAATTCTAACTTATTTCTTATTCAGATGTATACACATACGATTTAATTTAAACTACTTTTTATAATACTAATTTGGTATAATGTACTAGTTTCGGCAGCCACGGCATCAAACTTTCAGATTAATTGATATAGTCTTTGCCGAAGGGTAAACACAATCGAGCTACTTAGTGGTGTCCGTGATGGCCATGGTGACCGTGGTGTTTCATTTCTTCGTATTTTTTGAAATGAACATAACTGCTAGCGTGATGGTGATGGCCATGTCCGTGATGGCCATGGTGACCGTGGTGACCATGTCCATGTCCATGGTCAGCGTGAGCATGCCCGATTTTATGAACTTTTGCTGTGAAACCGTTCTTTTTATCGGCAGAGTATTCTACATGACGGGTGGTGCCATCAGCTTCTTTGAATGTGTAGCTGCCTAAAAATGGAATAGAAAATGAAACTGGTTATAAGACTGTTATAATGTTTCAACTACTGTGGATTCTATGTAACAAATGAAAATGGCCACAACCATGTTTTTAAGAAACTACATATGAACGATTCAATTGTATAACGATGTAACTAACTCAGTGTAGGATCACTAGTATACATTGTAATCTTTTCTGGAAACTTACCCTTAACCTTATCACCATCTCTGTGTTCTTTGTGGCTTTTAATGTCACCGGTTTTTGTGTCCTTAACACCATATTCGAATTCGTATTTAGGATGGGCATGATGATCATGACCATGATCATGACCACCATGATGCCCACCGTCATGACCACCATGATGGCCACCATGATGTCCGCCATGATGTCCACCATGATGTCCATCATCGTGACCGCCGTGATGTCCACCATCATGGCCACCATGATGTCCACCATCATGACCACCGTGATGTCCACCATCATGACCACCATGATGTCCACCATCATGACCACCGTGATGTCCACCATCATGACCACCATGATGTCCACCATCATGACCGCCATGATGACCACCATGATGTCCACCATCATGACCACCATGATGACCACCATGATGTCCACCATGATGTCCGCCATGATGTCCACCATCATGACCACCATCATGACCACCATGATGTCCACCATCATGACCGCCATCATGACCACCATGATGTCCACTATCATGACCACCATGATGTCCACTATCATGACCACCATGATGTCCACCATCATGACCGCCATGATGACCACCATGATGTCCACCATCATGACCACCATCATGACCACCATGATGTCCACCGTCATGACCACCATGATGACCACCATGATGTCCACCATCATGACCACCGTGATGTCCACCATCATGACCACCATGATGTCCACCATCATGACCTCCATGATGACCACCATGATGTCCACCATCATGACCACCATGATGTCCACCATCATGACCACCATCATGACCACCATCATGACCACCATCATGACCACCATGATGTCCACCGTCATGACCACCATGATGACCACCATCATGTCCGCCATCATGACCACCATGATGACCACCATGATGTCCACCATCATGACCACCGTGATGTCCACCATCATGACCACCGTGATGTCCGCCATCATGACCACCATGATGTCCACCTTTACCGCCATGACCTCCATGACCTCCATGACCGCCATGTCCGCCGTGTCCTCCGTGGTGTCCGTGTTTTATAAATAGTGAGTAGCCTATCTCCTCACTATGCCCATGTCCATGTCCATGATGACCATGATGTGAATGTCCAGACACAGCCAAACAGCATACGGCTACTAAGGCAATTGTGGTAGTAAGAAAACGCATAATATTTAATTGATTATTATTGTAATTTGAAGAAACAATTGAACTGGCTACGACTACTGTGGCTAATATGAAATCTAACTTGGCTATTTATACTTTAAACTCTTATTTAAACTTTAGTTTGTTTCAACATTGACATTGATTTTTAACTACACATAATTAAATATTAAAAAATGTTAAATTAAATCTTTTAATTTCATAAGTATTTCCAAATAGTATTATGAATTTATTTCCAAATAACATTATGAATTTACAACAGAATCAATTTTGAGCTTAACATTCCTAATGTATTTACATATTAACCCGAATTGTCCCAGTGTGTCCATATGCCAACGCAGAAATGGTCTGCAGTTACAGATTTTTTAAAAATCAACGTATTGTTAAAATTTTAAGTAGGCGACGATTTTGTGTTCTAAAAAGTACAATTGATTTCCATTACAAGTAGATAAACAATATCTTGTTTAGTTTTTACGTGATAGTCATACAAAGAAGTTATAAAAAAAATAATGTCAAAAAAGTGCAAATCTGAATTCATGAGGAGTTAAATATATTTGTATAATATCTAATGTTTATATCCAATTGGTTTCCTATGATGAATTATAATCTAGATAGATGGGAGATTATTTAGAAATATTAACTTTTTGAAAATGTTTTGTTTTTATATAGTTTTTTTGATATTTTATATCGCCGTTGCCATATGGCAACGCCGGGTCATACTGGAATTTTCAAAATATTAAAAAGTAAAATTTCAGGCAATCGACTATTTGGAAGAGTTGAGTCTCGAAGATGACGTACCTGAAGCTATACATATATTGCCGCCTGAAAACGAAAATGGGGTGGTTAGTGGTGAAGACGATGGTATAGATGAAGAGGAGGCCATCCTAGATAATGTATGTGCAGGTCAACTAAAATCAAACTGTGAAATAGTATTTCGATCTGGAAAACACGTGTATACAGCTGGTGCACTTCAGTTGGATGAACCGGATGACGAACTCACATTTGATAAAAATATTTTCGCAGACATATTGGACAACTCTGCAGTAAATATAGAAACAAATCTTTTGGATGTTTCTGTGAACGAGCAATCGACTTCAACTATAAAAGGCAGATTACGTAAAGTTATCCCATCGAAATCAACTATTAAATTACCACAACACAATAAAACAAAACAATTGGTTTGGATAAAAGATAACTCTACAGATATCATTCCAATATTTCCACCAGCAAATTATAAAGACTGCGAAGTACCACCACACGAGCAAATTTTTGACGATGATTTGATTCAACACATTTGCGACGAATCCGGAAAATATGCTATTTTTCTTGGGAAACCAAACCCTAATATAACAGTACAGGAGTTCAAAGTGTTTATTGGTATCTTGTTTGTTTCTGGTTATAACTATCACAGTCGTATAAGAACGGCTTGGAGTACCGCTGATGAGATGCTAAATATTCTGATAAAGATTTCAGCAAATATTGCAATTTCTCCATTTTGAGGACAGCTGTAAAAAAGTTACGGATAGTGATAAAATGTGGAAACTACGGCCTATAACAGACCATTTGAAGGCAAATATGCTAAAACATTTTCATCCTGAGCAGCATTTGTCTTATGACGAGAGCATGATTGCAGACATGGCTGCAAGCAATTCATCAAAGGTAAACCGATGCGCTTTGGCTATAAGCTATGGTCGTTGTGTACTCCAGCAGGTTATTTAATAAACTTTGAGATTTATGAAGTCCAAAATCCCAAGTCAAATCCGAAGTAGGAAGAGATATTCGGAAAATGCGCTGCCCCTTTTATAAATATGATTGATGATTTCACGCCGGAAGTGCAGGCACTGCCATTCTCATTCTATTTCGACAACTTATTTCCATTACTGTCATATTTGAAATCTCGAGGATAGATGCCACTGGTACAATTCGAGAAAACAGAATTCCAAAAAATTGTCCTTTGCCGTCCAAAGACAAGTTGAAAAAAATGGAACGTGGTTATTCTGTTTAAAAAAAAAAATAAATGACGGAAACATTGTATTGACGAAATGGGTGGATAATTCAGTAGTATGTGCTGCATCAACTGCAGCAAAGCACAAATGCGAAAAATAAATTTGCCTCGTCCGAACGTTATTGGAAAATATAATCAATATATGGGAGGCGTTGACAGAAATGGACCAAAACGTAAGTCTATATCGAATTGCAAATAGAGGAAAAAATGGTGGAGTTCCATATTTACTTGGTTGGTTGATGTGTCGGTTCAAAATGCATGGCAACTACAGAGATCTGTAGAACAGACTATGCCACAATTAGAATTTCGACGACAGATTGCGACATTTTACTGCAAACATTAGTCCTGGTGCAACACGAAAACGCAAAATGGAAGGAACGGTGCTGGAATCACTTCGCTATGATGGAGTCAACCATTGGCCAATGACTATCGAAAAGAAAAGACGATGTGCTGAAGGCACCTGCACGAGTACTGTGCGTACTGCCTGTAAAAATGTAATATTGGTATGTGCATCAATTGTTTTGAAAAATATTATACCAAAATGTAAAATATACAAAAGAAAAAAAATGTTTTTGTGTATATTTATTTTATTTTACTATTTTGAATTGTTTTAAAAACTTACAAAAACGTGTATTTAATTTTAATTTAATGTTTTTTAATGTTATTATTTGCTTTTAAAAGTAAAGAAATTATTTGAAAAAAATTTTAACATAGATTTTATTTATTTGCATGTAATTTTCCAGTATGACCCAGTGTTGCCATATGGCAACGGCCCCCCACCGAACAAACCACGTAATGAAAAAATGTTTTGTTAATATTTCTGTAATCATTAGTCACCATTCAATTATTTTATGCGAGCAAATATTGGATATTCCAAAAAAAAAAATAATTGTGGGACAATTCGGGTTAAAGATAATCAAAGATAAATAATATTTTTTTTTTTTTTTGGTAATTAAGCCATTTTCTTCGTAGTAATCAATGATTGTATACAGGGTGGCCCTTAATAAAAAAAGTGTTCAAACTGTCGGTCTCACCCCCTAGAAATATGCGAATAGCAAAAAAAAAAAAAACTGAGAAATACAAAGTTTTGGGCCAAGCAAAAAACGTTTTGTCGTGGCGCAAAGCGATTGAAAATTTCAAGTGTGTTTATATGGGGGGAAAATATGACTTTTTTTCAGATTTTACAAAAATTTCGTTCTATAGTTTAATTTTTCCGACAAGTTGTTATATAATTTAGGATCAGTATTAACTTAGTCCTTCAAAAGGCTATAAAACTTCGAAATCGTATGAATCCTCGCAAAGAAATAGCAAATGCCCCAGACCACTTTTGTGCCAAAAAAAAACTAGGTCAAAAAATTTGATGGCATTTTTTTCAACTTTAAGAAATTGATTAAAGCCATCATTCTTTTTTGGTATCTATACTTATAAGTACTCAGATATGAAGCATTGTTTTATTACCACGTTGTTAACCGATTGCGCATTGAGAGCGAAAATTGGAAATTTTTTGATAAAAGTTTTAAAACTCCTTTTTCAAGTTTGAAAAAATTTTCTTAAACAAAATTTAAAAAAATGAATCTATCACTTTAAGGTTTTATGAAATACATGTTTCAGATTAACTGTGTGAATTTGTAAGTAAATCCCTCTGCCAGAATTTTTTTGACAAGGATTTAATTTTTGCGGATTTCGAGAAAAATTGAATTTTTGTGAAATATTCTGTAAATGTACTCTTTCTAAATACTTTGTATCAAAAATTCATCACTTTTCTACTTTTAAATATTATATTTTATCTTAATAGCCTAGGGTTTCGGAAAAAAAATAATATGACTTCATTAACCCTTTTGGAATTGGGGTCACATATGACCCCAAACTAATAAAAGACAATTTATTCAAAAAATTCAAATATTTTGTAAGTGCTGTCCAATTTTTAGATGCGACGCTTAAAATATAATAACCAAATATGTAGAAGTTTCGTCCCAAAAATTTGGGATAAATCCGAGAACATTAACCCATTATTTGCCAAGGCCAGCTTTGGATTTTAAACTATTTTAAAATAAAAATGACCTAAAACGAGTTTTTCTATTAAACTCGTTGCTACCACTATTTGGAATTTAAGAATATCGGTTAATTTTTATTTATTTAACCCTTCAGTGCTCCTGACATCAAAATTATCCATTGTGATATACATATCTCTGGTGCAATTATCTGCTTATTGCTCGCGAATATAAATATAAACAATTTATGTCATATATCTAAAAAATAGGACGTTTTTTGAAATTCACTTTGATTTAATTTTGTAATTTATTCCATTAAGAGTAGTATTAATTTAATATTACCTTTTATATATATTATTATATTTGAAATTTACTTTTATTTAATAAACTATTTAAAACTGGGAAATAAAATGTTAGAAGTTTGAAAAGATATAGGTGACATTGAAGATAACATAAAGCGACCGATTATAAAAAATCAAAAAATGTCAACCAATATAAAGTAATGGCATCTTCACCGATTGACCTGAAAAACATTTTTTTTTCGTTTTTCATCAATATCCACCAAATTGGTGGGTGAGACAGCAATAAATTCAACTATTACTTTATTACATAAAGTAATTTTATAACAAAATTGGTTAAAAGTTGTTTTAATTTATATTCGCGAGCAATAAGCAGATAATTGCACCAAAGATATACCACAATAAATTATTTTGATCCCAGGAGCACTGAATGGTTAAATAAATATAAATTAACCGAATTATTTTTCTTAAATTCTAAATAGTGGTATAAACGAGTTTAATAGAAAAACTCGTTTTAGGTCATTTTTATTTAAAAATAGTTTAAAATCCAAAGCTGGCCTTGGCAAATAATGGGTTAATGTTCTCGGATTTATCCCAAATTTTTGGGACGAAACTTCTACATATTTGGTTATTATATTTTAAGTGACGCATCTAAAAATTGGACAGCACTTACAAAATATTTGAATTTTTTTAATAAATTGTCCTTTATTAGTTTGGGGTCATATGTGACCCCAATTCCAAAAGGGTTAATGGGGTCATATTATTTTTTTCCGAAACCCTAGGCTATTAAGATAATATATAACATTTAAAAGTAGAAAAGTGATGAATTTTTGATACAAAGTATTTAGAAAGAGTACATTTACAGAATATTTCACAAAAATCCAATTTTTCTCGAAATCCGCGAAAATAAAATCCTTGTCAAAAAAGTTCTGGCAGAGAGATTTACTTAAAAATTCACACAGTTAATCTACGATATGTATTTAATAAAACCTTAAAGTGATAGATTCAGTTTTTTAAATTTTGTTTAAGAAAATTTTTTCAAACCTGAAAAAGGAGTTTTAAAACTTTTATCAAAAAAATTTCCAATTTTCGGTCTCAATGTGCAATAGGTTAACAACGTGGTAATAAAACAATACTTCATATCTGAGCACTTATAAGTATAGAGACCAAAAAAGAATGATGGTTTTAATCAATTTCTCAAAGTTGAAAAAAATGCCATCAAATTTCATGAGCTAGTTTTTTTTTTTTGGGCACAGAAGTGGTCTGGGGCATTTGCTATTTCTTTGCGAGATTTCATACGATTTTGAAATTTTATAGCCTTTTGAAAGATAATTTAATACTGATCCCGAATTATGTAACAGCTTGTCGGAAAAATTAAATTCTAGAACAAAATTTTCGTAAAATCTGAAAAAAGTCATATTTTCGCCATATAAACACACTTTAAATTTTCAATCGCTTTGCGCCACGACTAAACGTTTTTTGATTGGCCCAAAACTTTGTATTTCTCAGTTTTTTTTGCTATTCGCATATTTCTAGGGGGGTGAGACCGACAGTTTGAACACTTTTTTTCCCTCCATATAAGGGCCACCCTAATGTATACACAGAAAAAGAGTTCGCCACCCAATTGTTTAAAGTATAATAACTCTATTTTTGACTCTATCGACAGAATTCACTTTATTATTTTAACTCATTTAATTAAGGATAATTAAAAAATAAAATATTTTCATGAAAAATTTTTAAGGTTTTAAGTAAAAACAGTAAAAAAATTAATATATATTATATACAAAATAGGATATCAAATAGGATATATAAGAATATAAAATAGGAATGTAATTAATTCTAACTTAATTCTTATTCAGATGTATACACATACGATTTAATTTACACTACTTTCTATAATACTAATTTGGTATAATGTACTAGTTTCGGCAGTCACGGCATCAAATTTTGAGATTAATTGGTACAGTCTTTCCCGAAGGGTAAATACAATCGAGCTACTTAGTGGTGTCCGTGATGGCCATGGTGACCGTGGTGTTTCATTTCCTCGTATTTTTTGAAATGAACATAACTGCTAGCGTGATGGTGATGGCCATGTCCGTGATGGCCATGGTGACCGTGGTGACCATGTCCATGTCCATGGTCAGCGTGAGCATGCCCGATTTTATGAACTTTGGCTGTGAAACCGTTCTTTTTATCGGCAGAGTATTCTACATGACGGGTTGTGCCATCAGCTTCTTTGAATGTGTAGCTGCCTAAAAATGGAATAGAAAATTAAACTGATTATAAGGCTGTTAAATTGTTTCAACTGGATTCTATGTAACAAATGAAAATAGCCACAACTATGTTTTTAAGAAACTACATATGAACGATTCAATTATATAACGATGTAACTAATTCAGTGTAGGATCACTAGTACACATTGTAATCTTTTCTGGAAACTTACCCTTAACCTTATCACCATCTCTATGTTCTTTGTGGCTTTTAATGTCACCGGTTTTTGTGTCCTTAACACCATAATCGAATTCGTATTTAGGATGGGCATGATGATCATGACCATGATCATGACCACCATGATGCCCACCGTCATGACCACCATGATGGCCACCATGATGTCCGCCATGATGTCCACCATGATGTCCACCATCATGACCACCATGATGTCCATCATCGTGACCGCCATGATGTCCACCATGATGTCCACCATGATGTCCACCATGATGTCCACCATCATGACCACCGTGATGTCCACCATCATGACCACCATGATGTCCACCATCATGACCACCGTGATGTCCACCATCATGACCACCATGATGTCCACCATCATGACCGCCATGATGACCACCATGATGTCCACCATCATGACCACCATGATGACCACCATGATGTCCACCATGATGTCCACCATGATGTTCACCATGATGTCCACCATCATGACCACCGTGATGTCCACCATCATGACCACCATCATGACCACCATCATGACCACCATGATGTCCACCATCATGACCGCCATCATGACCACCATGATGTCCACTATCATGACCACCATGATGTCCACCATCATGACCACCATGATGTCCACCATCATGACCACCATGATGTCCACCATCATGACCACCATCATGACCACCATGATGTCCACCATCATGACCACCATGATGTCCACCATCATGACCGCCATGATGACCACCATGATGTCCACCATCATGACCGCCATGATGACCACCATGATGTCCACCATCATGGCCACCATGATGTCCACCATCATGACCACCATGATGTCCACCATCATGACCACCATCATGACCACCATGATGTCCACCGTCATGACCACCATGATGACCACCATCATGTCCACCATCATGGCCACCATGATGACCACCATGATGTCCACCATCATGACCACCGTGATGTCCACCATCATGACCACCGTGATGTCCACCATCATGACCACCATGATGTCCTTTACCGCCATGACCTCCATGACCTCCATGACCGCCATGTCCGCCGTGTCCTCCGTGGTGTCCGTGTTTTATAAATAGTGAGTAGCCTATCTCCTCACTATGCCCATGTCCATGTCCAGAATCATGATGACCATGATGTGAATGTCCAGACACAGCCAAACAGCATACGGCTACTAAGGCAATTGTGGTAGTAAGAAAACGCATAATATTTAATTGATTATTATTGTAATTTGAAGAAACAATTGAACTGGCTACGACTACTGTGGCTAATATGAAATCTAACTTGGCTATTTATACTTTAAACTCTTATTTAAACTTTAGTTTGTTTCAACATTGACATTGATTTTTAACTACACATAATTAAATATTAAAAAATGTTAAATTAAATCTTTTAATTTCATAAGTATTTCCAAATAGTATTATGAATTTATTTCCAAATAACATGAATTTACAACAGAATCAGTTTTGAGCTTAACATTCCTAATGTATTTACATATTAAAGATAATCAAAGATAAATAATATTTTATTTTTTTTTTTGGCAATTAAGCCATTTTCTTCCTAGTAATCAATGAATGTATAAACAGAAAAAGAGTTCCCCAACCGAATTGTTCTAAAGTGGTGGAACAACTCTATTTTCGACTCTATCGACATAAATGTAATAGTAACTGATAATTTTCTATTGTGATGAAGTATTTACTGTTAGGGAATACCATCGTAGTGAGTTGGAAATTCGGCTATTACCATCACCATGATGTCCACCATCATGACCACCATGTTCTCCACCATCAATGTGCAATGTTCCCACTAGATTTGATTTCATGTTTTATAGTAGTCAATCTCTGAATGGTACAATAGTAAACTCTGTAGTATTACTTTGTAATAAAACAATTTAATGATCATTAATCGGTTTTTACTATTACTTTGTGTCGAAAATCGGTGCATGTTCAGATCTAGTCCCATACAAATAATCGAGGTATATCGGTAAAATTTGGTGTATATCTGTTTATTCTACTTACTAATCTGTTGTCCAAAAATAAACCCTTTAGGAACCTTTTTAATCATACTACCTATATAAAGCTGATTCCCGATCTTCACTTAATTATATCAAAGACAAAAATATTGCATAGATGTTTTTAAAATTTGGTTTATATACAGTGAATCAATATAGTTTATGCACGCCATCATTTTCAAGAAGGATTTGTCAATTACTTTGTTTTTTTTCTTAACTTAACGATGATATCGTTTTATAGGTTGATCGTTTTATTGACCATTCAACACAAAAAAATATTTCATATTTTATTATTTCTAAGATACAACACATTAAAGACTTTAAAATAAAGTAAATCCATGTAAAAAAAAAGTTTAAGCACACATGAGAAACGTTGTGATATATGAGTGGTTTTTGCACATTTAATATTTCGTTGAGCCTCCTATGGCCTGCATAATTGCTTCTAAGCGGCGACACATACTTTTTACCAAGCTGAATGTTTCAGCAGGTGTAATATTTTCCCATTCTATGCGAAGTACCAAACGTGCCCTATGGAATTCGTATCTGTACTGCGGACGTGTTTTTAGCAGTTTGCAATGGTAGATAAGCCATTCCTGAACCCAGATTTGTAACAGTTGGAGCTAAATTTTCTTTTAAAATATTCAAGTAAGAATGCTTGTCCATTTTATCGTGTAGAAACACAAGATTTGTCTTAACATCATTACTAACCTGAAGTTCTTTGTTTGCTTTTCGCCAAATTTTTTGTAAACCATCCGAACCAGAAATGTTGCACTTTGACGCTATTCCAGAATGCTTCAGGCTGATTAATATGAAGTTTTGCTAATTCTAATCTCTTTTTCTTGTTTATATCAGAAAGCAGCGGCTTGCTACGTGGAACTCCTGCTTTGTGCAACGTATTCCGTATTGTTTGCGTATTGCAGTTTTCTTTAAAACTTTGCTTCATTTCTTCGCACAATTTCACAGCCGAAGTCTTTGGGTTTTGGGCCACTGCAGCAACAATTATCCGCTCCTGGCGTGGTGTAATTTTTTTTTGGACGTCCTCTCAAGTTCTAAATTTTTCGTTTATTGATAATATTGAACATTAGCATAATGCGTCTGCACAATGAATCCAATTTAGGGGCAAGAATTTCATTTCTTGTGGAGCTTTATAATAATTTTGCAGACGTACAAGGAAATTTCTAAAAGATTGACCATTTTGCTGTTTTCCCCACGAATCTAATATCGAAAATAAATTTTGAACATTTGATATATGATTACTGTGTACCAAGTAATTAACATTAACGAATTAAAGCAAAACAAAGTGAAAAATTCCAAAACAAAAAGGCATGTGCCTACTCTTTTTTCACATGAATTTACAATATTTTTTTTAATCTTTAATACGTTGTATCTTAGAAATAATAAAAAATCAAATATTTTTGGTGTTGAATGGCCAATAGAACTATCAACTTATAAAACAATATCGACATTTTTTCTTCAAGTAAAGGAAAAATAATGTTATTGACAGAGCCTTCTTGAAAATCATGACATGCCTAAACTTTATTGATCCACTGTATGTTTTTGAGAAAAGTGCTTGACTTTACTAGATATGGTCATGATTAATCCATATAAAAAGAAGTAAGAGTGTTAAATTCGGCTGTCCCGAATCTTAGATACTCTCCACCTCAGTTTGAGTATTGATAATAAATGTAAACAAAATATTTGAAAAAGTAAACTATTTGTTAAATTTAATATCAAATTATTTCAGCAAATTCTTTGGGTTGATACGCTTAACAGATGATTATTGTATATTTAAAGAGTTGGTCTATAAAGCTCTCTCACATTAGTAATTCGCTCTCCAACGAGGAAATATCGTTTTGTCTTTTCTGTTATTTCGGATAAAAGAAAACTCGTTTCGGTGTTTGCTTGTTGGTCATCGTGGTTGTTGATTTAGGTTATATACCTATATGCATGCGTTTCTGCTTATATGACATAACCTCTCGTTTAATTTAGTTTAAGTTTTTGCAAATTAAATAGCTCACCCTAACTTCCATTGCGAAGGTAATGGTTGTGTACGGTGGCTATACGCATTAAATCGTGCTATTGGAGATGGCTGTATAGTTTCTTTTAACTGGCCAAATAATTCTTCATTGCAGCCATATAGGGCTGGCGGAGTAACAAAATAATAAACAAAAAAAAAAATTTTTTTTTTTAAATATTGCCATATTTGGAGAACATAGAGAATTATTTTTTTTTATGTATTAAAAGGGAGTTTTAACTATTAGAGTTTGTGGTAACACAAAATAACACAATACAATACAAAATCTAACCCAACTTTTGATTTTGAATTAAATTATGTTAATTAAATATATTTTCATTTATTGGGTTGTACTTCGCATACCATAAAGTCAAATTTTGAAGTCATCATGCACACTGGTTCAAATTAGGGGTGCTAAACGCAAATAACTTTATTTCTGAAAAACTTCAAATTTTCATCCAAAAATATTGTGAAAAATAATATATAATATACATATAATATGCATTCTCATCAAATTGCGCTTTATTTATGTAACAATTTTTATGTTCGCAATTCTTAAATATAATTTGAGGTTTTCTAAACTTAATTGAAATTAAATAAATGATGTTTTCTTGTCCTGAAATACTATTTATGGCGCCATCTACTTTAGCATAGTCACACTGACCAAAATGCAGTGTCACTCTGTTTGTTAATGCAAAATAAATGTATTTTCCCTAAAACAAAATATTGCAGAATTTTATATAAATTAAATAATATACCGATTTATTTCTAACATGCGGTTATTATGGATATATGTACATATATAGAATATATGTATATTATTTTATTATTTAATATATGTATGTATGTATGTATATGTAAATATTACACAAAAAGAAATACAACATCAAAAGTTATTGTTGTTTTTTTTTTTTAATAAATTCATACATAATTTTTTTTTTTTTGTAAATTTACATTGTTTTTTTATAAACAACAGTTAGTTTAGCATTATTTGCTTTAGATGTTGGTGAATTTTTACTCCCTTTATATTAACCCGTAGTGTCTGCTTGTCTGCTTGTCGTCAAAATGTTGGATCGATTTTTAATCCCTTTCCCGTGACCCAATCGATCTGAAACTTTGCAGGCGGGCGATGACAAATATGATCTAACAAATTTTTTTAGTAATGCCAAAACAAAGGAAACTTTTAAATTTTTTACCAGAGTTCATAAAAAGAATGTACAAAGGGTTGCCTTTTATTATATTATTACCACAACGACCACAAAAACAACAGTATAGCTATGACAACAATAGAAAATTTAGAATAACAAAAAGAACAATATGGAAACATATATTTTTCCAATTTTTTTTTACTTCTTTAGTGATTTCCTGGGACCTATTAAACCGATTTCCATGATTTTTCAAACCTTCTCATGATGTTAGTCCAACATTCTCACTAAAAACGAGCGCCCCAGTTACCCTATTGAGAGCGTGATCGTGACAAGAACAACATGACAAATCATATCTTCTCAAGACTTTTTTTTACTTCTTCATTCAATTCTCGGAACATAATCAACCGATTTGGACGATTTTAAATAGCAAACTTCTCAGGATGTCAATAAATCATTTTTTATGCCAACGGACAGACGGACATCGCTATATCAACTCCGCTTGTTCTTAGGATCACAAATATATATATTTTATGGTTTCCAAAATTTTTTTGTAACTATTACAAACGAAATGACAAACTTATATATACCCTCTGCACACTGGTCACCACCGTTGTAGTCATACCAACACAAATGATGCCAACCTTTCAAGTCACCTTTAAGAGAGGTCGTCACTCCAGAATCGTCGACAGAATCGATGGAATGATATTGGACGATCGGATAATGAAAGTGCATTAGGTAGCTGGTGTAGTGAATCAGTCAACCATTATAAAAGAGAATGCTACGTTATACAGAAAATGAGGAATTGGAAGGCTTCCGCCAATAACGACTAGAAGACTCGAAATAACTTTTGTCAATATCGTGCATTGAAACGTTTTGTATATACAAGAACAATTGTTGAGATAAAAGCTGGAAAGATCTCGTAAAATAGTATTGGTGAATTTATTCGTCAAATAGGCAAAAATTCTGTCCAAACGTCCGTTCAAACATACATTTTATTAATCGTTTGCAGCTTCCAATTATATTTTTAATAAACTTGTTTTTTTTTAGAAAAATAACAAACTTTATTTGTAGCGTTTTTAAAAAGTCTCATTTTTGATCTTTATATTTTACAAATAAATGATTTCTGTTCGTTTTAAGATCATGTTTCTAGTTTCTAATATTAAGAGAAATATGGAAGGAATCTCTTAACTTTAATCGGGATTTTGGGAATCCCAAAGTTTTTCCCATTTTCCCCGAAAGTGGTATGAATAAAGCCCTAACAAAATTAAACAAATTTCAAAAATATTAAGTAACGCTCCGTTTGTGGGGTGCTAGTTCCAAGGTTCAGAAAATACTCACATGAAACACACAATGTTATGTTCAAAAGCAGCCAACACATATCTTTATTTTCATATCAATTATGTGCGTTTCTAAATTTTCTACGGTGCCCAACACAACCATGACTGTGTTCGTTTTAATATTTCGTTATTTACACGAACATTTTTGTATCACATACTTTTTGTTTCAATCACACATAAAGCACACATTTTTGAGTGTTGCTTTATTTGAAGTTCATGTTCTGGTACGTGTACTGAAAAAAAAAAAAAAAAAAAACACAGAACATGTACAATAAACAGGTTCGAGTTCAGTTATATTTTAAGTCGTGTTTAATATATAACTGAACTCGAACCTGTTTATTGTACATGTTCTGTGTTTTTTTTTCAGTACACGTACCAGAACATGAACTTCAAATAAAGCAACACTCAAAAATGTGTGCTTTATGTGTGATTGAAACAAAAAGTATGTGATACAAAAATGTTCGTGTAAATAACGAAATATTAAAACGAACACAGTCATGGTTGTGTTGGGCACCGAAGAAAATTTAAAAACAAACATAATTGGTATGAAAATAAAAATATGTGTGTGTTGGTCTAAGTTATGTTTGTTTACATATATGTACGAGTTTTTTATTCAGTGTGTGTTTTTTTCTGAATTCTGGCTAGTTCATAACTAAATAAGAATCCATTTTCTAAAATGAAATAAGATACCATTTTTGAATTTATTGCCGAATCTTAAAGGTAAATAACTACATAACAAATTAGTTCATATATCTTTTATTCAATACTATATAGCCCAGCATTCGAAATTCAAGTGAAAATTCTAGGAAATATTATTTTTTCATTCAATTTTTGACCTCTAATGTTTTTTTAATCTATATACAGTCAGCGTCAAAACAAAGTGTACAGCTAACATTTCAACATTTATAAGCTCATAGATATTTAAATGGGGGCAGTACAAAAAAAATCTTTTGATTTTTTAAAGTGTATTCAGTAGTAGTTTATTTAATTTAAAAAAAAATTAATTTATTTCTTCTTCATTTTAAATTTAACATTATTCCTAAAAAAGCCCTTATTTTACGCATCAAAAGAAAGTGTACACTTAAAATATATTTTTAAAAACTAAAATGTTTATTTTATCCAAGGCTTATATTTAGTTTGCTTGCCCTTTGATTTTCTGACTGCAGCAAGTCGCCTGGGCATTGAATCAACAAGATTTTTGGTGACTTGTGAGGGAATATTATTCCATTCCTCAGTGATTGCGCGTTTTAGGGATTCTTTGTTACTTATGCTGCGTTTTCGGATCTGCCGGTCTAGATGTTCCCACAAATGCTCGATGGTATTCAAGTCTGGTGATTGAACGGGTGATCAAGCTGCTTTGGCGTTCTATAAAGCAACCATTCTTTGACATTTCGAGCAGTATGCTTAGGTTCGTTGTCTTCCTGAAAGACCCATGTCGATCCTAAGCATAATTTGTCAACACTCGGCTTCAAATTTGCTTTTAAAATGTTCAGATAATCTATGCTATTCATAGTATTATCTATGAATACAAGATTTCCTACACCACTTGCGGCCATACACCCCCATACCATGACTGAACCACCACCATGCTTTACGGTCTTAGTAACATTATTTTCATCGTATGCTTTATTTTTTCCTCTCCATATTTTTTGTGACTTTTTTCTTCCAAAAATTTCAATTTTGCACTCATCACTGAATAAACAGTTGTCCCAAAAACAGTTATCTTTGTATTTATACTTTTTTGCATACTCCAGACGCTTTTTTTGATTTTTCGCAGAAATGAGAGGCTTTTTTCTAGGAACTCTACCATAGTCCATGTTCATGCAGTGAACGGCGAACAGTACTGGCGCTTACGCTTGCTCCTAATGCTGCTGTGCGTTCCTCGGCTATTTTGACTGCACTTTACCAGGGATTCGCCTTAACTCTTCGCACTATTGCCCTCTTCTCCACGCAGGACAAAATTTTCGGTCTCCAGAGCGCGGACAGTCTTCAACATGTTTCAAGTTTTTGAACTTATTTAATATTTTTTTTAATGGAATTATGACATCGGCCAATAGTTCTGCCAATTTCTCTCAAAGATTTGCCTTCAGAAGCTAATTTAACTACTAATTTACGCGTTTCTATAGTAGTCTGCTTGCCCATATTGAATATTATTTAAAGACTAAAATTAACTTGACTTGTCATTGATCAATAGATAGTTAAGATAATTAAACATCAGTAATAAGAATGTAAGAAGAAACAAAACAAAAATAAGCGGTTAATTTACCGTTATATCAAGAGAACGTTGAAAGTGTACACTTTCTTTTGATGTGTAAAATAAGGCGTTAATGTGAGAATGAAGAAGAAATAAATGAATATTTTTTTTTATTAAATAAACTACTACTGAATACACTTTAAAAAATGAAAAGATTTTTTTTGTACTACCCCCCTTTTAATATCTATGAGCTTATAAAATGTTGAACTGTCAGTTGTACACTTTGTTTTGACGCTGACTGTACATATATATATATAAAATTTATGAATATTTAATCAATTTTAGCAATTCACAATTTAATACAGAGCGTCTGATATATAATTTATATCATTCGCATTAACAGGGTGTAACGAATTATTTTAAATATTTTATTTTATTTAATTTAATATATTTTTAAGGCAGATTAAACATAAATTTTATCATTCTCAGCTTCTCCTTCATATGAACTATAACTACGCCAATTTTCACACTCCTCCATGCCCGCATATTGCTTAAAGAGGGAACTAAAAATTTACCTTCACGTATTATATTGAAAATAACTTTGAGTTAAGTAGTAAAATAAAAAAGAATATTTTATATTTCTTTCATTGAAAAAAATAATACTTTTCACAACAAATAAAAATAATAATAACAAGTAAGAGATTATAGTCGGTCTAAAGCGACTATCCGATACCCTATACCATGGTTTAGAGACCCTATCTCTTCGGTCCAACTAAAACGATATAGAAAATAAGCCTAAACCAAACTTGAGTGCCATTGTTATTAATTTTTTTGGCTGCAGATATGAAAAAGTTCATATCGGGTGCTATATTATATGGGGACTAGGTCGAAAAATGGACCGACCCTGATCATACTTGGTAAAGTCACTTAGATTTTGAAAAAATATACACAAACCAAATTTCAGAAAAATCTGTGCAATATTTTTGTTTTTTGATAGATTTAAGTGAAGATCGGAAAGCAGCTCTATATGGGGCCTACCTATGACTAAGAATTGTCATATAGGGATTTTTTTGGACTACTGATTAATGGATACAATAAACACATACACACCCAATTTGACTAAGATCTATGTGATAGTTTGGATCTTATGGCAATTTATGTTGATTTCATAGGGTTCATTTGTATGGGGCTAGGTCTGAACATGGACCGGTTTTCACCAATTTCAATAGCATTCATCCATGGCCGATAAGAGCTTATATACCAAATTTCATCAAAATATATTCATATTGGCGACCTGCAGATGGACGGACGGACGGACGGACGGACATCGCTAAATCGACTCGGAAAGTGATTCTGAGTCGATCGGTATAATAAAAGATGGGTCTAGGTCAAATATTTTTGGTAGTTACAAACAGCAGCACGAAGTCATTATACTCAAACCACATAGTGGTATAGGGTAAAATAAACAAGTAAGAAAATTATAGTCGGTCTAGACCGACTATACGATACCCTATACCATGCGTTTAGAAACCCTATTTCTTAGGCCCAACTAACTGGACATAGAAAATAAGCAAAAACCATATTTGAGTGCGATTTTTATTAATTTTTTTGGCTGCAGATATGAAAAAGTTCATATCGGATGCTATATCTATATGGGGACTAGGTCCAAAAATGGACCGATCCTGATCATGTTTGGTAAAGTCTCTTGTATTTTGCAAAAATATATACAAACAAAATTTGGGAAGAATCAGTGCAATATTTTTGTTTTTTAATAGATTTAAGTGAAGATCGGGAAGCAGCTCTATATGGGGCCAAAGGGATCATTTTTGGATTACTCATTAATGGATGTAATGAACGCATATAAACCCAATTTGAGTAAGATCTATGTGACAATTTGGATCTTATGACAATTTATGTTGATTTCATAGGGGTAATTTGTATGGGGGCTAGGTCTGAACATGGGCCGATTCTCACCAATTTCAATAGCGTTCATCCCATGGCCGATAAAAGCTTATATACCAAATTTCATCAAAATATGTTCATATTTGCGACCTGCAGTTTGATTACAAGGTTTACATGGACACACAGACGGACGGACGGACGGACGGACATTGTTAAATCAACTCAGAAAGTGATTCTGATTCGATCGGTATAATTAAAGATGGGTCTAGGGCAAATATTTTTGGTTGTTACAAACAGCAGCACAAAGTTATTATACCCAAACCACATAGTGGTATAGGGTATAAAAATATTATTTCATATATCTTCCATTGAAAATAATAATTGCTTTCTCATGTAAAGATCTGCGTAGTATCTTCAACTCTATGTCGGCAATAAGGGCAGTTGACTTTTTTTAAACCAGTCGAAATTGCGTCGGCATAGAACTTAAGATTGCATTCATTACTTATCTTGAGATGTTTACAAGGCAGAAGAACGATATTTGAAGTTTTATCTTTACAAACTACATATTCATTTTAATAATATGAAGACACTATATCAAGTTCTTCATCTGAAAATTCGTCATCGGAAGTATCTTGTTTGAATATATGATTTTTAAGACCATGTTAACTCAAATCTGGCTTTAATTTTTTTTACTTTCAACCGATTTACACTCAAAATTTTTTTTCACCAATGAAACATTTTCAAAACACTATCTTTATACAATAAAATTATATAAGTATTTAAATATTGACCAGCATCTCCGAAGTTTTGCTCGCGTATAAACCAAATTTACAGCTTTTCTCATTCCTTGTTCATAATCAGTTAAAAATGTATATGTATCCATAACAAATATATATTTTCTTTATATATAGTGAAGGAGAACAGTATATATATCAAATATTTTTTTTGTCCATTAGAACAAAAAACAGTAAAGCGAAGAAATAGAGTGCCATATAAGTTGCAATAGCAAATGGAATAATTTTACTTTTTCTAAATATTCAATATAAATTACTAAAATTTTTGATGTGTAAACATCTATACGCGCAGGGGGGTAAATTTCTATTTAACAATACAATCACAAAAACAGCGTAACTCATATCGGTGTGAGCTGAAGCAGATAACGCTGTGTGACTTATGATTGTATTGGTGAAAAAATTATGATATAACATTGTTTTTTATGCCACTTTTTTAAAGCGTCATCTATGTATCACTTATCTACGTTTATATTGGGATATTTATAACGTTTTACAGCAAAGGGTTGTTGAATTAGCTGAAACAATTTTTGCTATAAGTGATACATAGATGACGCTTTCTGTTTGATTTTAAAAAATGACATAAAGAAATCTTTAATTACTTGTTTATATATCTTCCTTGTGATCGGACTCACATGATTTTTTTTTATCTGTTCTCGATTTCCAAATAAAAAATATTTTAAAACATTAAATTTAAACATAATTGGTCTTACCTTTAATTCATTATAGGCTGCTACTTTATTCTCGTGATTGTGCTCCACATAGTTTTTAACTAATGCACACATTCTATCAGGAAGCAAAACCTCTCGATTTGCATGGTTTCTGCCTACGCTTATATTTTTTATTATTGTATACCGATTTTTTTTAAATATATATATTTTTTTTGGTCCCACCCCGTTCAATAACTAGAAACAATTTCAAAATCCGTGGCAATTTATTTACACGTTCACTTCGTGACCTAATCTCACAAACTGATTGCTTGGTAACTATCTATAATATTAATAGGTAAGGCGATTTCTTGTGACCGATGATTAGTTAAACAGTTTGCTCTCGAATTTGATCAAACGTACCTTGTTTGAAAGGTATTTCTTCTTAGCCGTCCAACAGATTTACGGATTTTTGAATTTTAAAATTTTTTTGGATTTAAAGTTGCTACTAACACATACATACATAAAATTATACAATCCTATGTGTGTGTTCATAAAATTTGTTAATGCGTTTGTGAGTTTGTTTTCTTCATTCACAATAATAATTTTGAATTAAGAAATAAGTGGTCATAAACCAATAATTGGACATAAAGCAATAACGACAATAATCGTTATTTAAAAAGTGTTGAGTTGTGAATTGGCTAAAATTGATTAGCATATCTTAAGGGTCTTTATTAAATAAAAAAAAAAAATTCCTAGACTTTGCACTCGAATTCCGAGGGCTGGGATCTGCTGTTATTAATAAATGCTTTTCAATACGTACAGTAATTGTAACGGCATTTAACATGAATTTGTCAAGAATTTTGAGTTTAGAGCACAGCTGTTCATTTCATAGAACAATTGTTCATGCTCAACTCACATGTGTTCTTACGCTCTCGCATTTAGTCGTCACTGAAACAGCGACGAATGAAGACGTGTGCGGATGTATGTTAATTTTTTTTTTAATGCACCGAAAAAAATTAATAGTAATATGCGAAAAAATTTTTATGAGTATAAATGTATTTGGTAATTTGTTATAAAACATGTAAGGGAAATAATTTAAATGAAAAATAAAAGCTGTTTGATTGAAAAAAACTAATTTTTGTTGAAAAATTAAAAGAATCTTTGATCAAATTGGAAACCAAGATCGACAAATAAAAATTGTGAACATTTTTTTCAGATTTAAAATTTATTTGTTCTAAACAACGTAACGCATTAAGTTCTACAAATTTAAAAAATGATTTACTAATACGCAATTGTCGCGAAAGAATAAAAATTGAAAAATTTATAATAGAAAATCCTTAGAAGTTTTTAATTTAATTATTTAAAAAAAAAAACGAATTTATTTATTATAAAAGTTAAATTGATTTTACATATTTGGGTCAGATCGTTCATTCATTCATTCATTGAATGTATTTTTTTCCTTCCAAAAAGTGTATTTTTTTCAGAGTTCAGAAAAAAACACACACTGAATAAAAAACTCATACATATATGTAAACAAACATAACTTAGACCAACACACACATATTTTTATTTTTATATCAATTATGTTTGTTTTTAAATTTTCTTCGGTGCCCAACACAACCATGACTGTGTTCGTTTTAATATTTCGTTATTTACACGAACATTTTTGTATCACGTACTTTTTGTTTCAGTCACACATAAAGCACACATTTTTGAGTGTTGCTTTATTTGAAGTTCATGTTCTGGTACGTGTACTGAAAAAAAAAAAACAGAACATGTACAATAAACAGGTTCGAGTTCAGTTATATTTTAAGTCGTGTTGTGGCTCGTGTAGTAAGAAAAAACACAACATGTACAATAAACAGGTTCGAGTTCAGTTATATTTTAAACACGACTTAACAGAACATGAACTTCAAATAAAGCAACACTCAGAAATGTGTGCTTTATGTGTGATTGAAACAAAAATATGTGATACAAAAATGTTCGTGTAAATAACGAAATATTAAAACGAACACAGTCATGGTTGTGTTGGGCACCGTAGAAAATTTAGAAACGCACATAATTGATATGAAAATAAAGATATGTGTTGGCTGCTTTTGAACAGAACATTGTGTGTTTCATGTGTGTATTTTCTGAACCTTGATTTTTTTACATTTTTTTAACAATGAAATCATTAATATTGATTGAAAAAATCTACAACTTTTTGTTATTTATAGAATGAAAAAAAAGGCCAGCCTAATGTATATATGTAATTATATTTTTTCCTGTCAAAAATTGAATTTTTGTTTAATTTTTATTTCTTTGAAAAAGTTTTACACACAACATTAACAGTTTCATATTTTCAATAAAAAATAAATTCATACAGAGACTAACACTGCTATCAACCCATTGAACATTTCTTACAGTGCAATTGTCATTTTCTCACCAACACAATTACATTTTTATTTTTGAACACCACTGGTTTAGAGAAAATGAAATAACATCCCAAAAAATAATATTGGAATATTATTTCATATTTTAAATTTGGTGCTTTATTTCGTTATAAAATAAGACCCCAATAAAAAAAAAATGAAATAAAGTCCCAAAACAGGAATTAACATTTAAATATCGTTGCTATTGTGTTATTAACAATTTTTTGAAGCTTTATATCATTTTCGTTTTGGGGCCTTATTTCCTGGGGCTTTATTTCATACCACCTTGCCGGAATTTTAAAATCATTCTGTCACACTGGTTGAGACAAATTCCATTGCTACAGTGAGTAGCCATTGTCCCTATAAAGTTCCACTAATACCAATTAAAAGATTTTAGAGTCGCTTGTAAAAAGCTAACAAAAAGTGTAGCAAAAGATCGGTGCAATTTTATTTTAAGGTAATAATAATAATAATAATAATAATAATAAAAATAATAACATATTTTTCAAACAAATTACAAAGTTTTTTAATTAATTTTTTCTCGGAATTTCTTCACAAATTTTGCCAATTCTTAATATAATTAAGCTGCTTAGTCGTGTTTCTTTTCTTCGTGTTTTTGGAAATGAACATGACTGCTAGTATGACCATGATATCAATGCTTATGGTGGCCATGTCCGTGTCCATGTCCGTGTCCGTGTCCGTGTCCATGTCCATGTCCGTGTCCGTGTCCGTGTCCATGTCCATGTCCATGGCCGTGTCCGTGTTTATGACCATGACCATGCCCATGACCATGTCCATGTCCATGTCCGTGTCCATGACCATGTCCATGATGTTTACCATCATGATGTCCACCATCATGATGTTTACTATCATGATGTTTGCTATCATGATGTTTGCTATCATGATGTTTGCCATCATGGTGTTTACCGTCATGATGCCCACCATCATGATGACCACCATCATGATGTTTATCATCATGGTGTTTACCGTGATGTTTGTCATCATGGTGTTTACTATCATGATGCCCACCATCATGATGTCCACCATCATGGTGTTTACCATGATGTTTATCATCATGGTGTTTACCATGATGTCCATCATCATGATGCCCACCATCATGATGTCCACCATCATGGTGTTTACCATGATGTTTATCATCATGGTGTTTACTATCATGATGCCCACCATCATGATGTCCACCATCATGGTGTTTACCATGATGTTTATCATCATGGTGTTTACCATGATGTTTATCATCATGATGCCCACCATCATGATGACCACCATCATGATGTTTACCGTCGTGATGTTTACCATCATGATGTTTACCGTCATGACCACCATGTCCTCCATCTCCGCCATGTCCGCCATGTCCTCCGTGATGCTCGTGCTTGGTAGTTACTGAGTAGCCTACCTCCTCTGTATGTTTACCACCATGTCCATGCCCAGAATCATGATGATCATCGTGACCATGATGTTCATGATGTTTATGTCCAGACACAGCCAAGCCGCACACGGTTAGTAAAACCAGAGTGCTGATAAGGAAACGCATAATATTTGATCGATTATTATGCTAATTTAAAGTAACAATTGAACTTGCAACGAATACTGTGCCTAATATTAGATTTAAGTTGGCTATTTATACTTTGAAATATGTTTTAAACGCTAAAATGTTTCGACAATGACATTGATTTTTCGCCTTGCAAGAAGTAAATGTTAATAGCGACTAGTTATTTTAAATACAAACTAATTTGAATTGTTTTACATGAAGTTAAGTCATATATTCGAAGCAGTAACAATGAAGTAACAGAAAGTGAATTTATTTGAAATAAACTTATTAACTATATTGCTAGTTTAATCACTTTTAGGCCAGTTTATTATTTTGCCTTCAGATTTTCCACCACAAATAGAACTAATTAAGAATTTTTGTTGGAGTTTATTAGTTAGCAATGCACTTTGCTATAGATTATTTTAACTTGTTGAAATTGGAGAAAGAGATATGTAGTAAGTTTATTGAATTAATCGTAAAAGCCGTGCAATTAGAATGTTGTATGTTTGATTTTCGGTTTCTGCGATCCCACTGGGACTGAAATTTGTATTTCCAAAAGTATGGATTTTATTCAAACTTTTTCTTTAGCATTTAACCTATTTTTTGAGAAAGATAATAGAAATTATTATATGTTTCGCTGGCAGCTATGCTAACTTAGCGCTTTTGGCTCTATATTTAGCGCTTTTTGACAATCAAAAAGCTTATTTTTCCATTTAGCGCGTCTTGTAACAAAGCTCTAAATTGGTTCTTCATGTTGTCCTATTCTTGTGTTTTAAGCATTTCTTTAACTGCATCGGTTTATATTAAATAAAAGTGCTTAAGATGTCTTTACTTTTATAAATGGATTTATGAAAGGTAACAAAGAACTTGAAGAGTACGAAAATTATCTTAACAATTTAAAGCTAAGTAAATGAAAAAAATCGCGACAGAACTCATTTGTTTTAAATTGAACGGGTATATTCATTAACTTCAGTCAATGAGTATCCGTTTCGTTAAAAGATATATTGACTGTTGCAATACTCAAACAAAATCACTTTTTCACTCAGAAAGTGATTCTGAGTCGGATCTGTAACTGTAAGTGTTTATATTTATGCTCACCGCATTTAATAATGGCTTTCAATTAGAAAAGCACGAAAATGCCTAAAATTTTTGTTAATTATATTATTATATTTAAACATCATTGTAAAATATAAATTGAAATCAGCCGTTTTTGTCTCTTAGTGTTGACAACCTTTCTTATAATTTTGTGTTTCATACACGTGCAGGGGTATCAGGATTTCGACACAGCAAATTTAATACACTTGTTTTTATACAGTCTGAATAAAATATGGTTAATTTTTTACATTCGTGTAAAGTTAGAAAAATTTTACCCTCGTAATTTGCAAAAGGATGCATATACCCCATTTATTTGTAGTTTTCGAAGACACTTTTACACCTTAACACGAATGCAAAAGACATGGTTACATTTTATATAGAATATGTTACAGAAACCCACTTTTTGAAAAAAATTTAAATAACACGCACATTTTTTTCAGAAAAGAGAACGGCTTAAGTCTTAACATGCCATGGCCTACTATCATAGAAATGTCCGATTTTTTTTTAAATCTTAAAAAAAATAATTATTATTATATGAAATAATTTTAAAACAATCTTTAAAATATTTTTTTTTTTATAAAATTAGACAACAAGCGATTTTTGCAACGACGTTATGTCGGGACAACGTAAACGAGACAATGCTACACAAGGTTCATCTGTGCTTTATGATTTCGACAAAATTAAAACTTTTTTAATTGAGTTTAATCAAAATTCCTCTAAACTAAAAAAAAAACATTTAAATCTAGGGGAATAATCCCAAAACTGGCAACAGTAGTCAGGCCATATAAATAGTGGTTATGGCAGTGTTTTCATATCTTTAATTTGTCGTAGAAGTAACACAAGTGTTTGTTGTTACAGGAGATCAGCACCTTCCGTATCAACAGTGACACATTGTACACTCTGAAAGGATCACTTTTTTATTTAGAACCAAAGTTGTCAATATAAAAAAAAAAACAATTTTAAATCTTACTATATCAAATAGAAATTATGGAAATTAATATTGGGATTTGAGAAATCTGAAAATAAATCAAAAAGAAACACCTTAAGTGTCATAATCGATAATTTATGATCAGTTCCACATTACGTATAAAATTTTCATAGATGTACGAAGACTGTATATTTTTAATTTCGAAGTTTCTTTTCTATCAGCGTACTAAAACGTACTCTGCGTATTAAATTTTTAATCGTTTTTTTTTAGAGATTGATGTATATTTTTTATTTTTTATTTTAAACTGTAACTAAACACATTATCCCACAATTGTCCGTATTATTTTCTATTAATTTTCACTAAAACTTACTCTTCTGCAAAAAATAATATATTTGTATTTTTTATACACATACAATTACAAAGACATCTATCATCATTAAATCATAACTCAACTAGAGCTTTGTTACGATAAACAAAATAAAATATGTGTTTTTTATATCTGCCAATAAATACTGCGTTGCCACATTCTTGCAAATAAAACAGTGCTGTATTTACTTCAGCAACTTTACGCCATTATCGACACACACTTGAAAAAAAAAATTAGAACGTGATTGTATAAGACAGAGCTCATAGCTGAGGATCTTTTTAATAATAACGACTAACATTAGTGGTGCTTTGAGTCTCGAAAATTTCAATTTCATCACCTTTCTTCAGAGTACAAAAAATACTTTTGTTTCAATGGTGCGTGGTAGAGCAGAAGAAAGCTTATATTTCAAAAATTCATAACTGCACTGTATTCTTAATCGGACCAGTTTCTGGCATTTCAGCCTTCATCAGCAATTTATTGAACATTGTGATAATTGTTATTTTATAATTGAATAGACTGTTTCTCTAAGAAATGTTTCGGCTTAGGGCGGCCGTGGGTTTTGAACCTGAACCTTCACATACACTCGTACTTGCACTTTTTGGTCAGCGCTTCAAAGCATTCATCTTAAGTCAGCCCTACGAGCAGTGTGGTTAGTTTTCAAAAGTACTTTTATAAAATAAATCTTCTTTGAAAGGAAATTTCATCATGTGGAAATCTTTTCGATGAATTTAAAAATTTTAAAGATCTTCATTCACCTCCTCAATAATAAAAGTAATAACGCGGGAGATTGAAAAAATCTTAACATACGTTTTTATACCCTAGACCACTATGATGTGCTGATGTTTGTAACTACCAAAAATATTTGACCTAGACCTATTTTTTGTTATACCGATCGATGTCCGTCCGTCCAGCTGTGCGTCCATGTAAACTTTGTAATCAAACTACACCAAACTAATACCGTTTTCTTTTCTGATAAAAAAATGTCGCACTTTATTTGCACTTTTTTCGAAAAGTGTATTTTTTTATATATTCTGAATTAAGGTACCTAATCTTATACATCAACGAAAAGGTCTTAATGGCAAGCCCTCGTCCATTGTCCCTTTTTTTTTTTTTTTTTTTTTTTGAATATTTTCACCCTATGACTTTAAAGAGGATAATAACCATTTTTTTTTTTTCATTTTATGAACACAGCTCTTTGAGACCTTTCGATTGATGTATAAGATAAGGTTGCTCTTAATTTAGAACATATATAAAAATACACTTTTAGAAAAAATTGCAAATAAAGTGCGACATTTTTTGTCAGAAAAGAAAACGGCATAAGCTTCTATCGGCTATTCTTACTTGTTCCTCTTAACGATTTCCGCAGGCATAATTTGATTATTGTGTTATGTGATTTTTTTTAATTTAATTTTTTTTTAACAAGTTATCTTTGAAAAATATATCAGTTAATATATTTTATGGCAACCCTCTCGTTTATTATTCGTTATACGTGCTAAAATTGTTAAATATTTTCAACAAAATTCAACTTGGCCAAAGAATTAAAGGTCTAACGTCATGTAATTCAATACTTTCATTTGAAAGGTCTCCGTCCAACCAATATTAAAGCGAGCTAGATCCTACTCTGCTCCTTCATTTGCGAATCTAAAATATTGGGCTACAGAATTTAAACGAGGCCGTACGAACTGCCAAGACGACTACCGTAGTGGTCGACCAATTGAGGTGGGAAAAAAGTCTATTTTTTTTGCACTTTTTTCGAAAAGTGAATTTTTTTTATATATATTCTGAATTAAAAGCAACCTTATCTTGTAGATCAGTCGAAAGGTCTCAAAGCACTGTGTTCATAAAATGTAAAAATTTTTGAGTATTATCCTCCTTGAAGTCATAGGGTGAAAATATTCAAAGCAGGGTAACAATGGGGAAATATTCTCACACTATGACCTTAATGAAGTCAATTGCTGCAATATTTTGCGATTTACGAGGGTTCGACGTTGAGACCATTCGATTGGTGTAAAAGATAAGATTGCTCTTAATTTAGAATATATAAAAAATTCTCCCCTCGAAAAAGTGCAAATAATATGCGACATTTTTTGTCATTCTATTTCTATTTCTATTTCTATTTCTATTTCTATTTCTATTTCTATTTCTATTTCTATTTCTATTTCTATTTCTATTTCTATTTCTATTTCTATTTCTATTTCTATTTCTATTTCTATTTCTATTTCTATTTCTATTTCTATTTCTATTTCTATTTCTATTTCTATTTCTATTTCTATTTCTATTTCTATTTCTATTTCTATTTCTATTTCTATTTCTATTTCTATTTCTATTTCTATTTCTATTTCTATTTCTATTTCTATTTCTATTTCTATTTCTATTTCTATTTCTATTTCTATTTCTATTTCTATTTCTATTTCTATTTCTATTTCTATTTCTATTTCTATTTCTATTTCTATTTCTATTTCTATTTCTATTTCTATTTCTATTTCTATTTCTATTTCTATTTCTATTTCTATTTCTATTTCTATTTCTATTTCTATTTCTATTTCTATTTCTATTTCTATTTCTATTTCTATTTCTATTTCTATTTCTATTTCTATTTCTATTTCTATTTCTATTTCTATTTCTATTTCTATTTCTATTTCTATTTCTATTTCTATTTCTATTTCTATTTCTATTTCTATTTCTATTTCTATTTCTATTTCTATTTCTATTTCTATTTCTATTTCTATTTCTATTTCTATTTCTATTTCTATTTCTATTTCTATTTCTATTTCTATTTCTATTTCTATTTCTATTTCTATTTCTATTTCTATTTCTATTTCTATTTCTATTTCTATTTCTATTTCTATTTCTATTTCTATTTCTATTTCTATTTCTATTTCTATTTCTATTTCTATTTCTATTTCTATTTCTATTTCTATTTCTATTTCTATTTCTATTTCTATTTCTATTTCTATTTCTATTTCTATTTCTATTTCTATTTCTATTTCTATTTCTATTTCTATTTCTATTTCTATTTCTATTTCTATTTCTATTTCTATTTCTATTTCTATTTCTATTTCTATTTCTATTTCTATTTCTATTTCTATTTCTATTTCTATTTCTATTTCTATTTCTATTTCTATTTCTATTTCTATTTCTATTTCTATTTCTATTTCTATTTCTATTTCTATTTCTATTTCTATTTCTATTTCTATTTCTATTTCTATTTCTATTTCTATTTCTATTTCTATTTCTATTTCTATTTCTATTTCTATTTCTATTTCTATTTCTATTTCTATTTCTATTTCTATTTCTATTTCTATTTCTATTTCTATTTCTATTTCTATTTCTATTTCTATTTCTATTTCTATTTCTATTTCTATTTCTATTTCTATTTCTATTTCTATTTCTATTTCTATTTCTATTTCTATTTCTATTTCTATTTCTATTTCTATTTCTATTTCTATTTCTATTTCTATTTCTATTTCTATTTCTATTTCTATTTCTATTTCTATTTCTATTTCTATTTCTATTTCTATTTCTATTTCTATTTCTATTTCTATTTCTATTTCTATTTCTATTTCTATTTCTATTTCTATTTCTATTTCTATTTCTATTTCTATTTCTATTTCTATTTCTATTTCTATTTCTATTTCTATTTCTATTTCTATTTCTATTTCTATTTCTATTTCTATTTCTATTTCTATTTCTATTTCTATTTCTATTTCTATTTCTATTTCTATTTCTATTTCTATTTCTATTTCTATTTCTATTTCTATTTCTATTTCTATTTCTATTTCTATTTCTATTTCTATTTCTATTTCTATTTCTATTTCTATTTCTATTTCTATTTCTATTTCTATTTCTATTTCTATTTCTATTTCTATTTCTATTTCTATTTCTATTTCTATTTCTATTTCTATTTCTATTTCTATTTCTATTTCTATTTCTATTTCTATTTCTATTTCTATTTCTATTTCTATTTCTATTTCTATTTCTATTTCTATTTCTATTTCTATTTCTATTTCTATTTCTATTTCTATTTCTATTTCTATTTCTATTTCTATTTCTATTTCTATTTCTATTTCTATTTCTATTTCTATTTCTATTTCTATTTCTATTTCTATTTCTATTTCTATTTCTATTTCTATTTCTATTTCTATTTCTATTTCTATTTCTATTTCTATTTCTATTTCTATTTCTATTTCTATTTCTATTTCTATTTCTATTTCTATTTCTATTTCTATTTCTATTTCTATTTCTATTTCTATTTCTATTTCTATTTCTATTTCTATTTCTATTTCTATTTCTATTTCTATTTCTATTTCTATTTCTATTTCTATTTCTATTTCTATTTCTATTTCTATTTCTATTTCTATTTCTATTTCTATTTCTATTTCTATTTCTATTTCTATTTCTATTTCTATTTCTATTTCTATTTCTATTTCTATTTCTATTTCTATTTCTATTTCTATTTCTATTTCTATTTCTATTTCTATTTCTATTTCTATTTCTATTTCTATTTCTATTTCTATTTCTATTTCTATTTCTATTTCTATTTCTATTTCTATTTCTATTTCTATTTCTATTTCTATTTCTATTTCTATTTCTATTTCTATTTCTATTTCTATTTCTATTTCTATTTTTGATTTCTCGATTTCTAAATTCCTGATATTAATTTCCATTATTTCTATTTGATATTTTAAAATTTTATATTTTTTTTTATAGTGACAACTTGGGAAGTTCCTTAAAGCCACATTTGGATGAAAGTGTGATTCCTTTTAGAATGACTCAACTTTTTTTTTATTGGGCTGTTCCATCTTTCACTGCTGATAAGAAAGTTCTGAGTTCCTATAAACTTCAGATATTTTCGCTCTAATTTCATTATCGGTTTTCTTTAAAAAAAAAAAAAAAAAAAAAAATATTTTTGAATTTGTTAGAAATATTCAATAGTCACTCTTCTAAATTCAATTTCATCACCTTTTAAGTAATCAACCTTCAACCTTCGTTACAATACACTTATCATAACGTTTTTCCAATCCTTGTTAAAGTATGTACCAGAATGACCTCCAACTTGCGCAGTTATTGGACTTTTATCTCCTCAATCGAGTGTCCCCGGAATAGTCTTTTGAATTCATTGAAGTTGCTCGGTGCATTAACGTTAACCAGACTATTTGCGAACAAAAAAGAAAAACAAATGAATTACAAAATCTAAGTTTTTTTTTTATACAACAGCGACCTCACTAATATGGTGATGATCCAAAAATTTTGGGTGAAGCCTCCTTAAAAAATTCACGTCTAATATCAAAATAATTTTATTTGCTTTCGCGAAGTACACTGCAGTCTCAATTTGAGTTATGCTTATTTTCTATGTTCATTAATGGTCTTTTGCATTATACTCGAACTTAAGACCCTCTTGTAAAATTAATGGTATTAGTGCTTATATTACACAGTCGCCTAGACCGACAGCACCTTTCTTGCTTGTTTTATTTTTTTTTTTATATAGATTTTGTTATATGGATTTTTTGCCCCTTGTCTTTTTTGGATTACAAAATAGTTGTTGAACACAAACGTTTCAGAGTCGTTTGAAAAAAAAAACCAACTAGAACTCTGGCAAAAGATCTGACGATTCTAATTTAAGGCAATAATATATTTTTGCAACAAATAACAACGTTTTTTTTATTAATGTTCTTTTTCATATATTCTTTACTGATATTCAGTATTTAATACAGTCGAGCTCCTTAGTGGCCATGTCCGTGATGGCCATGGTGACCGTGGTGTTTCGTTTCTTCGTGTTTTTTGAAATGAACATAACTGCTAGCGTGGTGATGTCCATGACCATGATGGCCATGATGTCCATGACCATGGTGGCCGTGTCCGTGTCCATGTCCATGTCCGTGATCAGCATGAGCATGGCCGCTTATATGAACAGTAGCTTTGAAACCTCCCTTTTTATCGGCTGTGTATTCTACATGACGAGTTGTGCCATCGGCTTCTTTTAGTGAATAGCTGCCTAAAAATGGAATAAGAAAAGGAAACTAGTTATAACACTGGGACGGACAGCCAATTCTAATGTTTCAATGGCTTTAGCCCTTGTGTGGCAAATGAAATAAAAAGGTTTTCACAACCGAGTTACTTCAGGGTGTATGCATCAACAATTTAGTTGAAACTCAATTCAGTATAGAAACACAAGTCTGCCTTGAGATCTTTCTAGAAACTTACCCTTAACCTTATGACCATCTCTATGTTCTTTGTGGTGTTTAATGTCGCCGGTTTTTGTATCCTTAACACCATAATCGAATTCATATTTAGGATGGGCATGATGATCATGACCGTGATCGTGGCCATGACCTCCATGATGTCCACCACCGTGACCACCATGATGTCCACCGCCATGACCACCATGACCGCCATGACCACCATGACCACCATGACCGCCATGACCACCATGACCACCATGACCGCCATGACCGCCATGACCACCGTGACCGCCATGACCACCATGTCCTCCGTGATGTCCGTGTTTGATAGCTACTGAGTAGCCTACCTCCTCACTATGTCCATGTCCATGTCCATGATGACCATGATGGGAATGTCCAGACACAGCCAAACAGCACACGGCTACTAAAGCAATTGCGGTACAAAGGAAACGCATAATATCTGATGTATTATAGAATACTGAATATTACGAATAATGTGCCTAAAGTGATACTAACGTGGGCTATTTATACTTTAAAGTATATTTTAAACTCTAGCATGTTTAAACATTGACATTGATATTTCGCCTCGTAAGAAGTAAATGTTAATGACTTTTTAACGTTTTGAATATCATAGTTGCACAAATTACCATTACGAAATTACAAAAATAGCAATTTTAGTTTAACTGCGCATTCTTAGTGTGTTTAGATATTAAAGATAAAGCAATCGATTTTGGCAATTGAGCTCTTTTGACGGTCAAGAAACTATTTTCACTATTTATCAGTGCTTAATTCGAATTTTTTGGCGGTAAAAAAAAAAAACATTTTTATTAAAGAACTCCGCTTTGATTTCAATTAAGATTTCCTTAAAATGTGGGCACTTTCTTTACCATAAACAAAACTTTAAAGCAACCTAATACTCTTACAAAGGTAATGTACTTTTTGTACTCTATACCACAATGTGGTGAATGTGTGTTTGTACTTATAACTACCAAAAATATCTGACCTAGACTCACCTTTTCTTTTAACAATCGTCTGTCTATGTGTACATATAAACCTCGCATAACTAAATATATTTTGATAAAAGTTGATATGTAGGCTTTTGTCGGCCATGAGATGATCGCTGTTAAAAATAATGAAAATTGTACATGTTCAGACTCAGCCCTCACACAAGTTGGTCCTATGAGATTGATTTATATTGTCATAAGACCGATATTACCTTATGAATATCGGTCATTAATCAGTAGACTAAAACTAAACCATGCATGACCATTTTTAGTAGTAGTCGCCACATAAAGCTGATTTCCGATCTTCACTTAAATCTACAAAAAAAAAAAAGAAAAAAATATTGCATAGTTTTTTCTTTCTCAAATTTGGTATATATATATATATATATATTTATGATAAAAGTAAGTAATCTTACTAAATATGTTGATAATCGGTCAATTTTTTGATCTAGTCGATTGATTCAGATTCTGGACACTTTAATCTGTCGTTAATATCATGAACATTTTTAATTGATTCTTTTTACTATACCACTGTGGAACAAATTCAGGTTAGCAAAAGTTAGGTCGATTCTGGGAGTGAGGGGTGAAAATAGAGGCTAAATTAGAAGACCCGTATCGCGGCGTTTGTTTATGTTAGTTCGAATTTTTTTTTTTAATCGACCTTCGAACTTTGCTGTCAAATGCCGATTTTCAGCATATTGTTTATATGGTTTTTTGGCTATAACTCGTCGACTAATTGATATTTTTTCAATCCGTAAAAGCCAAATTATTGCTAGAGACCTGTGCAACAATTAAAATTTAAAAAAAAAATTGATTTAGAAAATTTTTGTGGTGCTTATGAAGCAAAATGTTGGAAAAATTATTTTTTTTTCATGCTTTTTGAAAATATTTTCCTCAAAACTAAGTCTGTTTTGCTTTCTGTTTGATCTATAATATGCTTCTCAGTTTCTTCAATAAATTTCATTTGAAAAGAAAACAATCATAATACAAAACTTGCTTTTTCCAGCTTAATATTAATTTACTTCCCATTTTTTATGTACCAATTTTGTTGAGTGTTGGTTTTGAAGAAACATTGAAAAAGAAATTATAAAAATATGGAAAAAAATATATTTTTGAAATGTTAGTTATGAAAAGTTTTAAGTAAAAAAATTAAATAAATTAAATTAATGATTTGGCCAGTTGCCGTTTAGCAGGCGGCTGTGGATCAACATCACTGCTCTCTCTAATATCTTGGTCATCGTCATCATCATCAGAAAGGTCGATAATTTCATCCAACAGATATTCTGGAATTTCATCTTTGTCTTCCCCTTCTTCCTCTTTTTCCTCGTCTTCCTCTTCTTCAAAGGTATTTTTATACCACCAACAAATTTCAGCGAGTATTGCATCCGGAGATTTCTTACCTCTGTACCTGAAACGAAAATTGTTTTCAATCGTTAACATGACATGACACTCTGACAAAGATATTAGACAAATCTAGGAATTCAAAATATGCACACTCCATAGTTACCTTATTTCAAATGGAAGCGCAGTTTGGTGATAACGTTTGCCTTGCTCATCAGATTCAGTTGGCAACTGTTGAGCGAGTTGATCAAGATGCTGATGCAAGAGATGAATTTTGTACGACATATTAACGCCAATTTCATCGAAAGCTGCCAACATGTTTGCAACAGATTGCCTGTAGTTGTCTTTACGTTCTTTACCCAAAAACTCCTTTAATTTCTGCTTTCAATGCGAGCCATGCATTTAATTCTCGGTCTGTCAGAACTTGGTCAAAATCTTGACGATTCATTAGTTTCCGTATGTCGGGACCATTAACAACCCCTTCCTGAATTTTGGCGTTACTTAGTCTGGGGAAAATGTCTTTTAAGCGGTTGAATACTACTGGTCTTTTTGCGATACATTTCAAAAAATTTTTAGCAATGCCAAGTTTAATGTGGAGCAACGGCAACAAAATTTTCATTTCAGGAACAAGACTTTCGTGTAGCCTATTGTCTTTAGGCCATTTCCGTCCAGTTATGCTGCTTGTACTGGTTTCTTCCTTTAATACCTTTAATAGCGAATTTTATCATGACCGAACGAAAATTAAAAAACATCAGCTTCGGCTGATTTTCGAGTCTTAACTGAATCTTCATTTTTGAAATTAGTTTGCTTGTACGAAATAAAAAAAAAAAAATCGCTACCTCTGCGGTGGTTGAAAACAAACAAGTTTTACTAATTCCTAATTTTTCCCTTTTTAATTACTTCTCCTAAATCGCTATTTATTTAATGGTTTTTAGATTTTTAACGCAAATTATCGACCAAGACCATTTTCTTTTCAAATGAAATTTATTGAAGAAACTGAGAAGCATATTATAGATCAAACAGAAAGCAAAAAAGACTTAGTTTTGTGGAAAATATTTTCTAAAAGCATGAAAAAAAAATGATTTTTCCAACATTTTGCTTCATAAGCACCACAAAAGTTTTCTAAATCAATTTTTTTTTTAAATTTTAATTGTTGCACAGGTCTCTAGCAATAATTTGGCTTTTACAGATTGAAAAAATATCAATTAGTCGACGAGTTATAGCCAAAAGACCATATAAACAATATGCTTAAAATCGGCATTTGACTGCAAAGTTCGAAGGTCGATTAAAAAAAAAATTCGAACTAACATAAACAAACGCCGCGATACGGGTCTTCTAATTTAGCCTCTATTTGCACCCTTCACTCTCACAATCGACCTAACTTTTGCTAACCTGAATTTGTTCCACAGTGTACTCCTACGGTGTCAAATGAAGATAACGATAATTTCATAAATAATTTATCGGAAGATAACGATAATTTCATAAATAATTTATCGGACTTGTGTCTTTTTCAAATTAATGGTGTTCATAATGATCATGAAAGGATTTTAGACTTAATTTATGTTAATGAGCCAATAAATTACTCTTTATCTCGCGCAGATCTTGTTACTTTACCAGAAGATCGTTACTATCCTACCATTGAATTAAATTTGAATTTGCCAGTTGTTTCAAAGTGTAAATCAAATAACTTAAAAGTTTTTTGTTTCAAAAGAGCAAATAACAACGATTTAAATTATTATTTCAGCAATACTGATTGGCTCCAATTATTATCTACTACATCTGGTTCTCCCACATCAACGATCAAGTTACGAAAACTGTTCTATTTTATTATAAAGTTCAGAAAAAAACACACACTAAATAAAAAGGCGTGTTTAAAATACAACTGAACTCGAACCTGTTTATTGTACATGTACTGTTTTTTTTTCAGTACACGTACCAGAACATGAACTTCAAATAAAGCAACACTCAAAAATGTGTGCTTTATGTGTGATTGAAACAAAAAGTACGTGATACAAAAATGCTCGTGTAAATAACGAAATATTAAAACGAACACAGTCATGGTTGTGTTGGGCACCGTAGAAAATTTAGAAACGCACATAATTGATATGAAAATAAAGATATGTGTTGGCTGCTTTTGAACAGAACATTGTGTGTTTCATGTGTGTATTTTCTGAACCTTGATTTTATATTAATGAATATATCCCGAAGTTTACTGTTTTCAATCACTCTCGCCCTCCTTGGAGCACAAAACAATTTTCGAGTATAAAGTGTCTGGTCTTTTATCTGATTATACCAAATATTCAGTTACACGTGCAGAGTATAATATTCTAAATACAAAACTTTATAAGAATTACATGGAAGCTATGAAAATAAATTTGAAGAGAGATCCAAAATCATTTTATAAATTTGTAAACTCTTAAAGGAAATGTACTGGATAACCAACTGAAATGAAGTATCTTAGTCGTGAATCCCGATATGATGTAGTTATTAGCAACATATTTGCTGATTTTTTAGCACAACTTTGATGTTCAACTTTGATTTCAAACATATATCCATTTCCAGTTATGGAACATCAATCAATTTCATTTCCTTTTATAAAGACTTCGAATATCAAAAATAACTTAATAACATATAAGAATTCAACTAACGGAGGACCTGACGGTATTCTTAGCTGCAATTTAATCAACTGCCCCCAAACCTTGGCTGTTCCATTATGCATTTTATTTAATTCATCCATTAAACATGGGTATTTTGCTACATTATGGAAAGATTCATATATTGTCCCTTTATTTAAATCTGGAAACAATTCGAACGTAGCTAACTGTAGAGGAATAGCTAAGCTTTGTGCTATTCCCAAACTATTTGAAAAATGTTTAACGGATTATCTCTGTCATCAGGTTTCTTCTATAAGCTCACACCCATAACATGGTTTTCGTAAGGGGTGCTCTATTTCAACTAATATTTTACAACTTGCAGCTTTGGTAAATCGGGGTTTCGTCAATGGGCTACATACCGACGTTATTTATACTAACTTCAGTAAAGCTTTCGATAAAGTAAATCATGCTATTTTACTCAAAAAATTATATTTGATGGTCTTTACAGCAAACAGCATAAGCTGGAAAAAATCTTACTTGATCAACAGAAATCAACGTGTTTATTTTAATAATACTACTTCAAAGAATATTATAGTTAAATCTGATGTGCATCAATAAAGTCATCTTGGACCAATTTTATTTACTCTTTTTATAAATGATCTACCAAGTATAATAAAATCCTCAAATGTTCTTATGTATGCTGATGACGTAAAGATTTTCTTAAGCTATAAGAATTATTGTGAACAAATTCGTCTACAACACGATCTAAATAATTTTTATAGATGGTGCCACTTAAATTTAATGGAATTAAATTTAAAAAATGCAAACACATGCAATTCACTAGAAAATTAGGTGCATTTGGTTGTTACAAATTTGGAGATTACCAGTTGGAACAAGTAAATAAAATCTTGGATCTGGGTGTTTTTTAGATGTCAAATTTGAGTTTGTTTAAAACATTTCGATGATAATTATTAAAGCACGTGGTGTACTGGCCTTCATTAAAAGATAGGCAAAGGAATTCAATGACCCTACAGTTACCAAACAACTATACATCTCCCTAGTAAGACCAATTTTAAAATTCGATTCTGTTATTTGGGATCCTCTATCTAATTTTCGCAGTTCCAAAATTGAATCGGTCCAGAAGCGATTTCTCCTTTTCTGCTTAAGACGTTCTTATCCAAGTTTTGTTAATCTGTCATCATATACAATTTGACTTTCTTTAAAAAGCCGAAAAACAGTGGTTAATGTTATGTTTTTAATTAACTTAATTCGAGGCGACATATGCTCAAATTTTCTTATGGACAACATCTCCATCAACGTCAACACGTCGTCAAAAGTTTGCCGATGCTGATCCATTTAGAAGAATGTGCCATGATTTCAATGATCTATACAATTTAATTGATTTTTCTTGAAATGCTAATCTATAATATTAATACGCTAGGCGATTTCTTGTGACCGATGTTTTGTTCTACCGTTTTATCCCGATTTTGACCAAGCGTATATCATTTGAAAGGCATTTCTTTTTAGCCGATTTGCAGATTTACAGATTTTAAAATTTTTTCCTTTATTTTGAGTAAATTGCATTTAAAGTTGCTACACTAACACATACATAAAATTATACAATGCTGTGTGTGTATTTATTAAATTTGTTAATGTCTTTGTAATAAAAATTTGTTTGTTTTTTGTGTTGATTTGTGAATTGGCTATAATTGATTAGCATACCTTTAGGGTCTTTATTTAATGAAAAAATAAAATTTCCTCGAATTTGCACTCGAATTTCGAGGGCTGGAATCTGCTAGCATTATTAAACGCAATATTATATTATTTTTAAATACATAATCTCAAATTTCTGATTTAATGATTTGTATATATTATTTTTTTTCTTTGTATTATACTTAACAGTCTGTAACGTTTTACCATAGACTTAATAAATAAATAAATAAATATGTATGTCAACTTTTTCACTTTTAGTACATTTGGTTCAAAAATTGAGTAATATTCGGTAAGCCATGTTATACAGCTGTTAATAGTAGCATATTTGATGCACCAATCCTATTTGGTAAAGTCACTTATTTATTGCAAAAACATATAAAATCGAAATTTGGGAACAAATCTGTAGTTTTTTTTTTTTTTTTTTTATAGATTTAGGTGAAGATCAGAAAGCAGGGCTATGATTGGAAATTGTCCTACAGGGTTTATTTTTGGACTACTGACTACTATACAGATTAAAAGATTTTAGAGTCGCTTGTAAAAAACCAAAAGTGGAGCAAAATATTTTGCAATTTAAGTTTCAAGGCAAAATAATATAGTTTTCTAATAAATTCGAAGTTTTTTATGCATTGTTTATTTGGGTGGCCCTTCATTATATGGAGAAAAAAAGTTTTGGGCCAAAAAACAAACATTTAGAGGTGGCTCAACGCGATTGAAAATTTTAAGTGTGTTTTATATGGGAAAATATTACTTTCTTTAAGATTTTACGAAAACTTCGTTCTGTAGTTTAATTTTTCCGACAAATTTTTATATAATTCGGGATCAGAATTAAATTATAAAACTTCAAAATTTAATAAAAACTCGCCAAGATATAGCAAATGCCCCAGACCACTTTTGTGCCAAAAAAAAAACTAGATCATGAAATTTGATGGCAGTTTCTTCAACTTTAAGAAATTAATTAAAGTCAACATTTTGTTTTAGTCTCTATAAATGTAAGTACTCAGATATGAAGTATTCTTTTATTACCACCTTGTTAACTAATTAAGCATTTGGGCCGAAAATGGAAATTTTTTTTTTTAAAAATTCGAAAACTCCTTTTTCAAGTTTTGAAAAATTTTCTTAAACGAAATTTAAAAAAAATTGATCTAGCTCTTTAAGGTCTTGTTAAATGCTCGTGGTTTCATCGAGTTTAATAGAAAAACTCGTTTTCGATCATTTTTATTTAAAAATATCTTAAAATCCAAAGCTGGCCTTGGCAAATAATGGGTTAACGTTCTCGGATTTATATCAAATTTTAGGAACGAAAGTTCTACACATTTAGTTATTATATTTTAAGCGTCGCATCTAAAAATTCAGCACATACAAAATATTTGAATTTTCTGAATAAATTGTCTTTTATTAGCTTGGGGTCATATGTGACCCAAATTACAAAAGGGTTAATGGGGTCATAATATTTTTTTTCGAAACCCAACGCTATTAAGATAAAATATAACATTTAAAAGTAGAAAAGTGATGATTTTTGATACAAAGTATTTAGAAATAGTACATCTACAGAATAATTTACAAAAATCCCATTTTTCTCGAAATCCGGAAAAATCAAATCCTTGCCAAAAAAATTTTGCCTTAGGGACTTACCTACAAATTCACACAGTTGATCTCTAACGTGCTTTTAACAAGACCTTAAAGAGCTAGATGATTTTTTTTAAAGTTTGTTTAAGAAAACTTTTCAAAACTTGAAAAAGGTGTGCGAAGTTTTTTGAAGATTGTTCTGAATTGCTCTAGAATTTTTCTACAATGTTCCAAAACGATGATTTTCTAAAATATAATTTGTACCGGTAAATCGAAAAAAAAAACGGATTTTAAACTTTGCCCTCCCACATTTGGAAAAAAAAATTGGCGGTTGTTCTAGGTTGTTCCAAAAGAGATATGTAGCAAACCGTAACGTACGCAAATGAGAACGAAAAACATTTTTCAGCGATATCAACGTTATTAAACGATATCAATATTTTTATTTATTTTATTAATTATTTATTATTTATTTATTTTTATTTATTCTAAAGTATCACAAAAAGAAAACTGATATTCTGAAAAGCATAATTAAGCTTATTAAAGTAGGAAGAAGGTATTTACAATAAAACAAGTTTATATCGTGAATAAAAAATAACATTTAAAACAAATTAAGAGAACAAATGAAGTGAAAATTCTTGCACCTCTCGGTATTTCGGATCACTGCACCATTTCCGCATCTTTTTCATACTCTGTACTTCATAGTATTTCAACACCAGCTACGAACGCTCAGTTTTTATTTACGAAAAGGCTCGTTGGGCCGAGCTCAACGATTTCTTCAAGCATTTCAACTGGAAAATTTGTTTCCTGGACTATAATATTGACGCTGCAGCGATAATGGTGGAAAAAATAATTGTGTTTGGTATAAGATTATTCATTCCATCAAAGTACATTTCGGCTAAACCTAATCAAAAACCTTGGTTTAACCAGACTTGCAGAGATCCAGTCAGATCCAGTGAGGAAGCATTCAGACTTTGGCGTGAAAATAAAAATTCCGTCACTGAACTGCTACGCAAACAGGCGAGAAACGAATATGCTAAAGTACTAAGGCATGAAAAGTTTCTTCACGATGAGCGTCTTCTTGCTAAAGTTCTTTCTGGTCCTCGGGGCAGCAAGAGCTTTTGGTCATTTGTTAAAAGAGTAAAGAATAATGCTAGTTCTGCAATCCCAACTCTTATAATGAATGACCAAATATTCACTGACCCGGTTGATAAGGCTAAGCCTTTAGCTGAACTTTTTGCAAAAAATTCATTTTTGCCGGATAGCTATCAACCACTGCCCGAACTCGAAAGAGTTTCTTGTACTATGACTAAAATATTCTTCCGAGCACATGCAGTTAAAAAGGTTCTTTCGGATCTCAACATTAATAAGTCTCCGGAACCGGATGGCCAGCACTGGTGCTGAAACAGTGCTCTTCGACGCTAGCCAGTCCATTTCAGCCTTTCGTACCGTGCTGGAGTCTTTCCCTCTTGCTGGAAGGTTATTAATGTCCAACCAATCACTAAAAAGGGTGCGGCTAATAACCCTGAAAATTACCGTCCAATTGCAATCTGCTCTGCACTCTCAAAAATGATGGAGAGCATGATCAATTTCCATCTTGTGAACTACTTAGAGGCCAATTCACTTATTAATGATCGTCAGTATGGCTTCCGTAGAAATCTTTCCACGGGAGACCTGTTGGCTCTACTTGCTGAGCGCTGGAGTCGATCCATTCGCAATTTTGGCGAAAGTAAAGTGGTTGCTCTAGATATTTCCAAGGCATTCGATCGTGTGTGGCTCGGACTGATATCTAAGCTTATTGCATTTGGGGTCGGTAATGACTTCTCTCGATTTATATCGAGTTTTCTCAGAGATCGAACAATACGTGTTGTTATTGATGGGATCTCATCCAATGAGTTTCAGCTTAATTCAGGGGTACCCCAAGGTTCCGTTCTTTCTCCTTCTCTTTTCCTTATCTTTCTGAACGACCTTCTTGGTCAAATTTTTAACTCTTTCGCAGATGACAGCAGTATTTGTCATTCATTATCCTTTAATTGTAGGCCAAGCCTCTTGGAGGTTGGGGTCAAAAGGCAGACAATGAATGACACACTCAATCAAGACCTCTTAACAATCTCCGAGTGGGGTAAAGCGAATAGGGTTGATTTCAATTCGCTGAAGAGTCAATGTTGTATGTTGACCCATAGGGCCATAGAATCAACAATGTCATCTGTATATATGGGTGGTATAGGTATTGAGGAATCGGATACTCTAGATGTTCTAGGTATGAGAATTCTATGTGATGTTCGTTGGAACGAGCATGTTTTTAAAGTGTCGAAAGAAGCATTCAAGTGTCTTGGTTTTCTAAAACGGTGCAAAAATTACTTCACTCCTTCTGATCTCCTTAAAATCTATACCACTTACATCCGACCGAAAATGGAATACAACTCCCATATATGGGCAGGAGCTTCAAAGTCTATTTTAAAGCTACGGGACCGTATGCAAAGGAGGGCGTTGATGCTCATCAATGACAGTAGGGTATCCAATTCTATTGACTCATTGGAACATCGTCGGAATGTGGGTTGTGTATCACTGTTCTATAGATACTACCGTGGGAAATATTCTTCTGACACTAGCGAACTTATTCCAAGTGCCCGAGTTTCGGTTCGCTCTACCCGCTTCTCTAGTAGATCACATCCGTTTGTATTTTATTGTCCAGTTGACCGCACAACGCATTACGGAGAGAATTCGGTTATCAGTCGAACTAGTCGTATGTGGAATAAACTCCCCGCAGAGGTCTTTCCTGACAGTTATAATCTAATAAAATTTAAGTCAAATATCCACAAACACTACTCCCTCTTTCCTCCTTCCCGTAACCTATTTTCCTGAGATCAACGCAATGCACTGCATCTGTAGGGGGCATCCCCTGAGTGTTGGTTAATAAATAAAAAAAAAAAACAAGTAAGAAAATTATAGTCGGTCTAGACCGACTACACGATACCCTATACCATGCGTTTAGAAACCCTATCTCTTAGGCCCAACTAACTGGACATTGAAAATTAGCAAAAACCAAATTTGAGTGGGATTTTTATTAATTTTTTTTGGCTGCAGATATGAAAAAGTTCATATCGGATGCTATATCTATAAAGGGACTAGGTCCAAAAATGGACCGATCCTGATCATGTTTGGTAAAGTCTCTTGTATTTTGCAAAAATATGTACAAACAAAATTTGAGAAGAATCAGTGCAATATTTTTGTTTTTTAATAGATTTAAGTGAAGATCGGGAAGCAGCTCTATATGGGGTCAAAGGGATCATTTTTGGACTACTCATTAGTGGATATAATGAACGCATACAAACCCAATTTGAGTAAGATCTATATGACAATTTGGATCTTATGGCAATTTATGTCGATTTCATTGGGTAATTTGTATGGGGGCCAGGTCTGAACATGGACCGATTCTCACCAATTTCAATAACGTTCATCCGATGGCCGATAAAAGCTTACGTGCCAAATTTCGTCAAAATATATTCATATTTGCGACCTGCAGTTTGATTACAAGCTTTACATGGACACACAGACGGACGGACGTCCGGACGGACGGACATTGTTAAATCAACTCAGAAAGTGGTTCTGATTCGATCGGTATAATTAAAGATGGGTCTAGGTCAAATATTTTTGGTTGTTGCAAACAGCAGCACAAAGTCATTATACCCAAACCACATAGTGGTATAGGGTATAAAAAAGAATAAAAAAGAGAAGAGGTTCCAGCTTGTTGCAGGTTATTGCTAGAACCGGGATTAAGAGTATAATAGACTAAGGTGAAAAAAAAATATGTATTTTTAAATTGCAAAAACGGAACCATCGAGAACTCTTAGCAACGGTTTTAAAAAACATGTTTTGAAATTATGCTGACCGATCCTTTGCAAATGTCAACATTATCAACAGTACACACACAAAACAGATTCGTTGTGGCCAACCGAATTGCGATGAATTTAATGAATTTTGAGTTGCTTGTAATTACAATTCTATTGTCTCAAGAGTATATATTTTATCACAATAGAAAATGGTTAGTTGCTATATAATTTCTGTTGAAACAATCGAAAATTCAGTTGATAAGTTTTAGAACAATTCGGTTGGTTGGTGAATTATTTTTCAGTGTGCATTTACTATTATTAATCGATGATCATTCATTTCCAAATCTTTGATTTCCGTGGCGTATTGTTTGTCAGTTTTTACTTCTTTCTCGTCTGGTCACCGAAGGCCTTCTGCCTTAACGTTGCTGTAGCAAAAATTTCATGTCGCCAACAAAATTTAATGAAACTTTGTCAAATTCACGGTTGTTGGTTACAAAATCGTCCTTTATTGAACCAATGAAGTCAGGAAATTTATTGGTAAATCTTTTCTTTGTATGGGCGCTAGGTGTGAATTTTCATCAAATTTAATAATGGTCGTCTTATGTAGCCAATTTCATCAACAAATATTTTCAATTTCGATCTGTAGTTTGCACACAGTGATGACTTGAAAAAGATTATTTTGTTGTTCTGCATCTGAAATAATAGTCTTTTGGAAGCACGTATATCAGGTGCTTTCAAATAATTTATCAATAAATACATTTGTGTTATATTTTCCTTTGAAATATATATCTATCAGTCTATTTAAATCAATTACAGTCTGGCCAGTGGAAGCGTAATCGTCATAACTTGGAAACTATTTGTCCGATTCGTTTCAAATAAACTGCATTTTATACGTTTGTAATATTTATTGTAGCAATATTTTTAATAACATCTATAGTAGCCGCCATTCGCTGTTATGGCCTCATACCTCCGACTCATACTTTGCGCTAAGTTCTGAACAAGTTGCCGAGGCAATCATCGACTCCAAATCAGCCGAATATGTCTTGACAACTGTTTTGTTGTCTATATCATTTTTCCTCTGAGTTTCTACTGTACTATTGCCTGTGAGGGCCAATCTAACACCTCAACACTATTTTGCTGTTTCCACTCTGCACACATTCGGCTGCAATGTTTGGGGTCATTGTCCTCTTGCAGAATCCCGAACATCTTCGCAGCACAGGGAAATAAAGCTTTTTGATAAATTTTGTTCTTCAAAACCGCATTCAAGTAGGTGGTAAAAACGAAAAGGCGTCCAAATCAGCAACAAACAATTTCACAATCAAAATAGGAAAGGAACAACTATCCAAACAGTCTTATAAACACCTTATTACAGAAAAAACAATGCACCGTAGAAAAATCAAATATTAAAACCATAGACAGCAATGAATCTTTAAAATATTGCAGTATATGATATATTCCAGGCCTAACAAACAAACACAATCTACAACAAATAATAAACAACAACAATATAATCCCAGCTTGCAAACCAAATCAAACACTTAACAAAATATTCACACACACAAAATCAACAATATACAAATTTCAGCAAAACAACCTAGTTTATGAAATTAAATGTTTGGGAAACAAAGAACACGATTGTGGGAGAGTCTACACAGGCACAACAAAACGAAACTTACAAACAAGAATCAAAAAACATGAAACAGACATCAAAAAAGGGAGAGAAACAACTGGACTCTCACAACATATAAGAGAATCCAATCATACAGCTGATCTAAACAGAGTTATAATATCTGTGGTCCTCTAGAATAACCGCGTAGGTCATAAAATCATAATGTCCAGGGGAGCCAAAAAACGTTATATTTGAAATTATGGGCTCGATATAAAGTTTTTAGAGCTTTTTATTTAACAGTCCTGTAGATATGGACAATAAGTACTTTTTATAAATTTTTGAGTCCAAAATCTTCAGAGGAATAGATCCTAGAGAATGACGAAAAAAACAATATATAAATTACACTTAAAGTGTGTGCAGATAAAACAACTTATGTCGACAAACGTCGTTTTCTTTGAAAAAGAAAACTACCAATGCAACCCCCCATGTAGACATAAGTTGTTGTTGCTTGAAAAATGGATTTTTTTCTTCGTCTACAAAAAGTTAAAGGGACTTAGGATGAGAATATAACAACGTATCAAGAATAATAGTGACAAAAAATAACAGAAATAAACACGCAAGTTTTTATATGTGGTTATAAACTGGAAAATAATCCAAAATTATTTTGCATTTTTTTTCATTAATAACAACGTATGTCGCTATGTGTCGTTTTCTGAGAAAATAATTTGTCAGCGATCAAACGTAGGTTGACATACGTCGTTAGTGCTGCAAATTAATTTAATAAACATTTAAGTTACGTCGCACAGTAGACCATTTGACGAGAAGGCGGTCAAAAACCTATTACTTTTGATTGGATTGGAATTTTGATATGCGGTTTTTTTTTGTTTGGTAGGTGAGACTTTAGCCTTTAAGTTTTGCTATGAAACGTAATTCTCGACCAAAAATAAAAAATGTTACGGTTAGTTTAAAATACATTTTCATTTGTAGTTGAATTTTAGTACAAAAGTGAAGTGTTAAAAGGTAAAAAAAAGGTTTTTTTTTAATATAGTGTCTTATTTTTTCAGTTAATTTTACAACTAATACTTTTTAACAATTTTTTAAGCTAATTTTTTCAGAAAATGCCAAACTGTGGCCCCCGTAAACTTTTTAGTCCTAATGTGCACAAGGGCCAAAGGTTGTTTTTTTTTGAAAGATCCCGAGTTAAAATATAATTTATTTAGCAGCGAATGTTAAAGTTACCTTATAATTGGTTCAAGATAGAGAAGTTTCAATGAAATACGCGTATGTTTTTGCTTTAGCTAAATTTTTTTTTTATTGTCTTTTTAAATATTTCTATATCAATTTTTATGGTAAATTTATGAAATATAACAATTTTTATTGTAAATTTACGAAATATATAAATTTTTAAATCAAGAAAATTTTTTAACTATATAAAAAAAAGTGTAACTTATTGTTAGTGTAATGAAAAAGTACTTTTTTCTTGCGCTTCTTCAGATAGATCTCCTATTGGTAGCATATTGTTTTGAATTATTTGTTCCCCATGGTACAAAATTTTATGAACTGTGGATGGCATATATCTCCAAGAGTATTTTTCATTATAAAGTATAGCTGTTTTATTGGCGTACTCTCCAAATTTTTTTGCATTTATCTTTCTGCTGCATGCTGGAACTTGTAATATGATTTTCAATCGTCTTATTAATTCATGATCTACACCTGTGATAGATGCTGCAGTTTCTGGATCGGAAAAAAATCTTGCAGTATTTCCATCATTTGTGTTTCCTTCCCTTTGTTTTGGTTGGTCGATTACGAGGCCTAGCTGTAGATATTTTTGTTGAATTTGTTTTTTTTTTTTTACTTTCTTTTTTCTTCATTTTCTTTTTTTTTCTCACTGTTTCGCCTAACGGACCAAATTCCAAATCATAACCCAATTTAAGAATATGCTCCATGAAACGTATTCTAGCATGAAGAGGGGACATTCCAAATTCGTAGGCTTCTTTAAAACTATCGTATTCTGGTGCGGGTTGGCTTAATTGACTTGATGTCTTTTGGCATATAATGCAACTTGACATAGACTTTGTTCCAGTTAAAGCTTGTGCAACTTTTCCATCAATCATTGTGAGACACATTTCAAAATGTACTTCAATGTCTTGGTCATCAAATTTAAATATTACTGGTTGTAGTTCCTTAATTTGATCTTTTATTTTTTGAACTTCTTTAGTTATGACATCTTTGGTTTCCTTTTTGAATGCAAATTTTATTGGTCTGCAATACTTTGTTGAAGAAGGAATTTCATTTTTCCATATATCAATTTCTGTTGCTCTAATAGTTGACGGCTCTAAGACGCTATACCTTTTTGTTAAGCGCAATGGAACGAAAGATACCATAAATAAATTAGAATCTGATGAATTTTCGGCATTAAATTGCTTGTATTGTTTCTGACCACAGGATCCATCACTTCCCCATTTAGAAATTAAAGTAATGCTGACATTACCAATTTTTTTTAAATGATCAGTATCAAGCGTATTTAGCAATCGTTCTGCAGTATGTTCAAGGAGATCTTGCAATTTTATTTCTGCTGATGTTGAAGTGACACTAATAGCAGATTGTGAAGGTAAGCATTCTTTTTTGGCAGAAACTAAATCTCGATACTCTGGAAAAATCCCACAATTTTCGCTTCCGCAATTCCTTATATTGATTTTTGGTCAATTTCAAATCCAAAAATAGGGCGAACGCTTCTTCAGGCATAAATTTTTTATCTTCAATTGGTGTAGGAATGCTTTGAGAAATTTCTTCATTGATATTCTCCAGCTTGCGCCTTCGAGATCTTTCACTAAATCCGTCAAAATTAAAAATTAAAAATTAAAAATTAAAAATTAAAAATTAAAAATTAAAAATTAAAAATTAAAAATTAAAAATTAAAAATTAAAAATTAAAAATTAAAAATTAAAAATTAAAAATTAAAAATTAAAAATTAAAAATTAAAAATTAAAAATTAAAAATTAAAAATTAAAAATTAAAAATTAAAAATTAAAAATTAAAAATTAAAAATTAAAAATTAAAAATTAAAAATTAAAAATTAAAAATTAAAAATTAAAAATTAAAAATTAAAAATTAAAAATTAAAAATTAAAAATTAAAAATTAAAAATTAAAAATTAAAAATTAAAAATTAAAAATTAAAAATTAAAAATTAAAAATTAAAAATTAAAAATTAAAAATTAAAAATTAAAAATTAAAAATTAAAAATTAAAAATTAAAAATTAAAAATTAAAAATTAAAAATTAAAAATTAAAAAGTAAAAAGTAAAAATTAAAAATCAAAAATCAAAAATGAAAAATGAAAAATGAAAAACGAAAAATGAAAAATTGAAAATAAGAAATGAAAAATTAAAAATTAACGCAAAAAAATACACCGCGGTGCACCGGTACGACCAACTTTTGTATTCATAACACTCAGACAGACGGACGGACATCGTTTAGTCGACTCAGAAAGTGTTTTTGAGTCGATCCGTATAATAAAAGATGAATAAAGGTCCAATATTTTTGGCAGTTACAAACATCACCTCAAACTTAATATATCCTAACCACATAGTGGACAACTTTTGTATTCATAAATTTTGCAGAAAATATCTAACCTTGGGTCAGAAAAATTGTTCTGGTACACACGGGCGGAAACTGGCGGGTGTATAATGGGATATAGGAGTATAGGGGAGGGTTCGGACTATAGAAGAGTGCAAGTTTTTTTCTGACTGCTTTTGACTGGCTGGAGTTAGGCTCTATTTAGTGGGAGATTTTCGGAAAATTTGGACCTTTTTAAAAATTTTTTTTTTTAAAATTTCGGAATGAATCAGTGATCCTAAATTTTTAACACTAATAGTATGGAAAATTATACAAAATTTATTTTACTTCAAAATCTTTTAAATCAAAAAAGTTACAGTCATTCAAAAATAAAAATTTACAAAGAAATTTTTAATTTTAGCAAAATACTGAGAAAGCCCATTTTCGAAGACCCTGTTCGCAGTGATATAGTTGAGATAGAGTCGCAATTTTTTGGCTCCCAAGGTTTACTAGTATTTACTTTTAAATGAATAACATAACTTTAAAATCGGTAACAAAAAAAAAAAAAAAAAAAATGATTTTTGGCCGCCTTCTCTATATGGTGCGTCGTTATTTAAAGAAAAAACTCAGAAATGGTCGATATTTTTTTTTAAAAAAAGAGCGTTAAAAATTATTAATATTTAAATATTATTATATTAATATTATATATCGTTAACTCAAAACGGACAAAAATGGACATACGCGGTTATTCCAGAAAACCACAGATATTAGACAAGGAAAAAAATAGCAACACAAGATATACAATAGAAAGCCTGAGAATACAGCAAAAAATAGACAAGACAATAAACAATAAGGGAGACGTAGACAACATAAAATTCATATATTCCTTTACACTGTGATACTAACTAGAGTTAGATTCTGTGATATAAATGTTTTAGTTTTTAGTTGTTCAATAGTTTGCTTATTTGTTTATTTATATATACTGTGCTTTAAAATCCCTCAATTTGTGATGTCAAAATACACCAATAATTTTTTATTAATTTAATTTTATAAGTTAAAAATTCATGTAAAGGAAAATTATTTTTAATGTTTTATATCTTTATATTGATTGCTTCTTCTTCTTCTTTGTGTTAGATTCAAAATAAATTGCCCCTGAAGATGTTGACAAAAACTCAACGAAACGTCGGGAAGTAATGAAATAAAAATTTTTTATTTTACATTTAATAAAATTGACCAAAAAAGACCTACGTACACTCTATAATACATGCGTCCAAATCCTTTTTCTGAGAAACATGCCCAAACATGAACCTTCACTGGGTGTTTAACAGTTCGTTGGAGCAATCGATTGTTAGCGGTACACCAAGATCGATAAAACTGCTTTAGCTTTACGTCACGATAAGCCCGGATTCGTCGCAAGCAAATCAATGATCTTCTTGTCCTGCTTTGGTGAGCGTCCAGTCAAATCGTTGACATTTTTTAATTCTATATACCAATTCTTCTACTTCGTTACAAATGACTTCGGCTTCTTCATGTATTTTGCTGATATTCTCGGCCCTCTAGGTGGAGACAAAGGAATACAGCTTCAAATCGCTTCTCGTACACGGAACTCATTTTGTTAAAACGTGAACTTTGTAATTGTTTTACGAAACTGGCAGTTTTTGCACTGCGTACTACAAAAATGATGTCGCTTCCTAGGTGCGTTCAAATTATTTTGATAACGGTACTCTGTTATTACGCTTCCACTGGGTAGACTGTACATATTTAGAAAGTATGGAGTTTGAAATTTATCAGGCTCAAGATCAGCCATGGCCAAAGTTTTCGACTGACGGGCCATTATCTAATTAGAAATTTACTCGGGGGCCAAAAAAAAAAAATTTTTTTTTTAAGCTGAAATAAAGTAGTCAAATTTAATTTGAAAGTCTTTATTTAATGCGATAAATGTAGTCGCTTACAATTAGTGCTTAATTTTTTAATATCTGAATCAAAATTACTTGTTCAAAATTCTTAGTATTGCATACAAATGTTCATCACTTGTCCTAGATCGCGATTCACTTATATTTTGGATCATTATAACCAACATGTTTTTTTTTTTGCCAAACTTCGAATATTTTAGTATTTTTCTTCATTTAGATAGAAGACGATAAAAATTTGGTAAGTTGTCCGTTTAATTATTAAATAGATCTTGCATAGCCGCAATACATTGTGAATCAACCAATTTCAGGTGAATATCACTTGAATCACTAGACATTAGTAGCAATTGGAATACGAATAATTGACAAATCATTTTCAATTATACGAACATAATTAAATCTTCGATTAATTTCATTTGTTAAAGGACGTAAAAGATGTATGATCGACTGAAAAGGCTAAACTGAGGAAAGTCTTCTTTTTCGGGTAATATAAAAATTATATTATTTCTTCTTTAAGATCCCATACCCGTCGCAGAAATTTACTAAAGTCTAACAATCGAACATGGCTGAGTAGTCAGCGTCGAGCTCTTCCAACACAGATATAAATTGTCTGTGTCTTATACCTTTTGATGGAAGAAAATTTACCAGTTAGATGTTCTATTTTTAATATATTTTTACACAATGCGTGTTGATATATAATACATAATAAGCTGTTTATTTGGATCAATCGTTTGAACCTTATCTTGAATTCTTTTTGGCAGGCCTATATTTGAACCCGTTAAGTTTGGGAATCCATTGGTAGTCACATTAACAAGATTTTCCCATTTAATATTACATTTCAAAAGACATTTTTCACCTTCGTTAAAAAGTTCTGCACCGGTAGTTCTATTTTTCACAGCTCCTGTATAATTTCAAGTTCCTCATTAATTGACCGAACAAAAATCAGTAGTTGTGCAATATCTTCTATATCGCAGCTCTAGTCTAAAGCTATAGCACAGTATGGTCTGTTTGTATTTTATAATTTTTCTAACAGCTGCTCATTAAATTATCACTGATTTGCTCAATTCTTCGCATAACAGTTTGCCTTGACAGGGACATACTTTCAAATTTTCAACCTAGTTGTGGACACAGAAATTTTGAAACACCTACCATACAATTTTTTATAAAATCACCATCTGAAAAGGGTTTACCGTGTTTCGTAATATTGTAAAAACAAAAAGGCTAGCTTTTGTAGCTGCTTCTTGCAGTTTATCTTGCCGTGTGAAAATATTTTGCTAGCTTGTCAATACATTTCCGAGATTCTTGGCATGGGCTTTATGCCCTTCATCACTCAGGTTTAGAGAAATGTCTCTTTTATTTGTACTTTTGTATAACTGCAACCGTTGCTCGACAAACTAGGCGTAATGGTTAATTCCTAAACACCGTGAAAAACAATTTTTATTTCCGATATTCATTGAATACACGACAGTCACTATCGACTTTTCTTTTTGTTCCCCAAGTTTCAGTTTCAACTTCAATATTGATGCAATTCATAAAACACGTCTCAGTGATACTATTGCTAATATTAGGGAGTTTTAATGTTTTTTCTATAAATTGTACTAGAAGTTTTGAAAAAAAAAACGAACATCATATTTTGAATTTTTGTTAACTAAGCGGCGCATATAAACTGTTTTTTTTATTATACACAGCGGGCCACACAAAATATGTTGGTGGGCCTTATGTGGCCCACGGGCCGTAGTTTGGCCATGGCTGCTCAAGATGCAATGAGCAGCCACTGTCCCTACAAAATTCGACCAACACAAATTAAAAGATTTTAGAGTCGCTAGTAAAATATTAACTAAACTCTCTTACAAACTCTCTTTGAGAACGGAAGTCTTTTGTCGTGCTCTTACAAGTTACTATAAATATTAAAAAAAAAAAAATAAATAAAATAAATTTATATATATACATATAAATATATATATCAACATTAATATTTTTGTTTGTTGCTCCGCCGTTCTGTTCGAACTCCATATTAAGTGGCAATTAACATAAACTCTGAATAAAAACAGTTTTTTCTTTTTACGATGCTCCGCGGGGCAAAACCTATTACAATGACCCTAAAAAAGTCATCAACTCTCAAGAAGCAAATAAGGCTTCAACCCAATGCCATGAATTTTTTGCCCAACATGGCTTCAACATCGAGAAATCGATTTAGTGCACTAGCTGATAACTCTGAAATGGATTTGGAAGCAGAATCCAACATATCTGAGGCCAAAATATTAAAACCTCCTCCAGTGGTGGTAGACTCCAACACTAAACTTACTGAACTGCTAACGTTGTTTGGAAAAGAACACATTTACAAGAGTACTTCCATAGGTATTAAAATCTTTGCATTGTCCAAAGAAAAACAAGAATATTGCAAAAAGTTGCTACTGGAAAAGAAAATTCCGTTTCATTCTTACAATGCCAAAGACAATCGCTTATACAACATATTTCTATATGGTCTGCCCAAGATAAGCACCAACGGTATTATCACCGAGTTAAAGGTATATAACTTAAATCCAGCTTTTGTAACAGAAATTGAAACGAAATACAGTTCACCTGACAATGCTGTTTACAAAGTTCAGTTTGTAAGAAAATCGTTTAATCCAAAGTCGCTGCTAAATGTGAAAAATATATGCAATGTAATAATTTATTGGGGAAAATATAAACAAAGAAAAAGTGTAAATCCAACTCAGTGTTGGAATTGTCTCATGTATGGCCATGGTGGAGAGCACTGCCATCGACAGCCAGCATGTATGATTTGAGCAGGAATTCACCACACTAGTGTTTGCCCACTAAATAAAAACGAACGAAAACCAGCTGTTTTCAATTGCAAAAAAGAAGGAAAAGAGCGTACAGACCATTCAGCGAATGACATAAACTGTCCGTCTAGAGCTACTTACTTAGACAACAGATCAAGAGCTACTACAAACAACTTTCGTAGAAACAACAATCGTAAACCAACATGCAACAAATCCACCACCGTTCTTGTTAAATTCACAACAAAATAATGTAAACTTGAAAAGCTATGTAAATGGTAACTCTTATGCATCATGCTTAAGAGAAAACAATGATCTCTTTAGTATTGATCAACTTTTTGAAATATTTACGTCGGCATTAAGTGACCTTCAGAAATGTACGAACAAAGTACAGCAAATTCAGGTAGTTATGTCAATGTTAAAATATGCTTATGGATTGCCATAACTCTAATAATGTATTTAATCTACTTCACTGGAATGCCCACGGCATTTCAAATTTTTCCCGTCTTAAACAATTTGAATATTTACTTGAGTCTCTCAATATACATATAGCCTCATTAAATGAAACTTATTTAAATGAAAATCACAAACCATATTTACGAAATTATTTAATATACAAAAAAGATAGAGAAGGAGCTAGAGGTGGCGGCGTAGCTCTAATTGTTCGAAAAAATGTAAATCACAAACTTCTAAATGTTGTAAATTCGATGTTAATTGAAAATCTTTCAATAGAAGTAACCATCAATAATCGGCCAGTTATAATAACAACAGCTTATTCACCGAAGTACTCCCCATCCTTCAGAAATGATATTACGAAACTAACTTCATTCAATAAAACTTTCTTCGTACTAGAAGATTTAAATGCAAAGCATACATCATGGAATTGTACATCAAATAACACTGCTGGAAACGTCCTCTTCAATCTTCATCAATGTCAAAATTTTTTCATACATCACACAGTAGAACCAACGTATCAACCATACCAACAAAATAGAAATCCATCAGTCATAGATATTATTCTTACCAACTCAGCAATAAACTTGACCTTAGATGTTCTTGGTTACGATGTTCCCTCTGATCACCGACCATTGGTTTGTACATTACATCAATCATCTGTAAATCTTGTAGATACAAGTCACTTCGATTACAAATCGTCAAACTGGTTGCTTTTTCAAAACCATATTGAAAGCCGTTTAAGATTTCACTTCGAAATGTATACTAGCAAAGATACAATCGACCGTGATATCGCCAATCTTATTGAATTCGTCCTAGAAGCCCGCAACATTTCTACCCCCATGGTCAGTACAGACAATAATTATGTACTCACAATGGCTACAGTAAAACTAATAAAGACAAGGCACATTCTACATCGAAAAATGAAAAGAGCGTATACCCAAAATAATTCAAATTTCTATAAGCAATGTGTTAAACTTATAAGTACAATTATTGACCACAGAATTAAAATGGAACGAAATGATAAGTGGACAAAGTTACTATCAAACTTAAAGCCAGGCGATAAGTCGTTTTGGAAAATCAGCAGGGGACTGAGAGGTAAACTTAACAAAACCATTCCGACTCTAAAAACAGCCAACCAAGAAATCTGCGCAGACAATGAGAAAGCTCAATTGTTAGCTGATTCTTTTTTAATGGCAAACAGTCTAACTTCAAATTTTAAACATTCAATTGACAAGACTGTAAATAGAAAAGTGAACCGTTTTAAATAGGACACCAATAGTTCTGAGTTCACTTCAATGGATGAATTAAGTACAATAATTAAAAGCCTTAAAACTTCTAAGTCTCCAAGATTGGATAAAATTTCTAATTTATTACTCAAAAAGTTGCCGAAAAAGGCTTTAAAGCTTTTAGTTGTTTTATTTTACAGCTGTATTCAATTAAACTATTTTCCAAAGCACTTCAAAACTGCCAAAATTGTTGCGGTCCTAAAGCCAAAGAAACCTAAAAATTACCCAAACAGTTACAGGCCAATTAGTCTTCTAAGTAACTTGGGCAAATTATTTGAGAAAATCATACACATCAGACTTAGTGAGTTTGCAACAGATAATTTAATAGCTGAAGAGCAATTTGGGTTCAAGAAAGAACACAGCTGCATTCAACAAGTTAACAGAATTGTTAATATCGTATTGGAAAATAAGCGCAAGAAACATTCTACTGGGCTTATTCTCTTAGATGTCGAAAAGGCATTCGATACTGTCTGGCACAATGGCCTTCTCTATAAAATACTGAATTCTAACATGCCAAAATATTTGTGCAAAATAATAACAGAATTTCTTGATGAGAGAAAATACATTGTAAGTGTTAATGGATCGTGTTCTTCACCGACAACTACAACCGCAGGCCTACCGCAAGGTTCGGTACTTTCGCCATTGCTCTACTCTTTATACACATCTGACTTTTCTCCTCCTCCATATGTAGGCACAGCATACTATGCAGATGACACAGCCCCGATAACGTCATGTAAAATCACCTCAGCTCTACTCAAGAGAATGGAAAAGGGGTTAATAAGTTGCTACAAATATTTTCATAAATGGAAAATAAAAATTAACCCTGCTAAGACCCAAGCTATTATCTTTCCGTTCAACAAGTCCCCAAAATGATTACCAAATCAGAATTTGAAATTAGACAATGTCGAAATTCCAATCGTTAACGATACCTTGGTGTCCAGTTGGATAAAAAATTGAAGTTCAAAAAACACATTGATGAAACCGCCAAGAAAGGTTCAAACGTTTTAAAAGCACTTTGGCCATTAATAAACTATCGTTCGTCCCTGAACTTAAAAAACAAAAATCTCATTTTCAAAACTGTAATAAGACCTACATTAACTTTTGCTTGCCCTATATGGTACAAAGCCGCCAGAACACATATCAAAAAATTGCAAATAATCCAAAATAAATCTCTTAAAATAATTAATAACCTGCGTTGGAGGTATTCTACAGATCTTCTACATATTAGAAGTGGATTTTAAAAAATTCATGAATTCATTTATAGGTCTAGCCAAAACTATTTTCACTCTAACACGCATTCTACTTACCCTCTGATAAGAGCATGTAGAGAATTCTCATTATAAATATTTAGTAAAAATCACCAAACTGAAAACTATATGTATAAAATTGTTTACAATTGTTTCTAATAGTGTTTGAAATTTTATAGTTTTAGAATTAGATTTAGAATCAGATAAAGGTTTTCCCTAATTTCCTTTAAAATATCAAATATACACTATATAAAACATTATAAAGAATTTACTGATCTCATTTGTTGTAATATATTGAACAATATCTCAAACTCTGAAAATATGTATATATAAAACTAATGAAATAAAGATGATATTTTGAAATTGAAAAATTGAAAAAAATAACTAAAACTAGCAAAAGATTTCGCAATTTTATTTTAAAGTAACAGTATATTTTTCACATAAATTATAATTTTTTTTTTACTAATAGTCTTATTCATGTATTCTTTTCTTATTTTATTAACTTAATACAGTCGAGCTCCTTAGTGGCCATGTCCGTGATGGTCATGGTGACCGTGGTGTTTCGTTTCTTCGTGTTTTTTGAAATGAACATAACTGCTAGCGTGGTGGTGATGTCCATGATCATGATGGTCATGATGTCCATGTCCATGTCCGTGATCAGCATGAGCATGGCCGCTTATATGAACTTTAGCTTTGAAACCTTCCTTTTTATCGGCAGTGTATTCTACATGACGAGTTGTGCCATCAGCTTCTTTTAGTGAGTAGCTGCCTAAAAATGTAACAAAAAAAAAAAAAAAAAAAAGGAAATTAGTTATAACACTGACACAAACTATTATTGTAATGTTTCAACTAAAAAACTCTAATCTATATAGCAAATGAAAATGATCACAACTGAATTGTTCAGAAACCACATATGAACGATTCAATTCATCTGTTCTAGAAACTTACCCTTAACCTTATGACCATCTCTATGTTCTTTGTGGTTTTTAATGTCACCGGTTTTGGTATCCTTAACACCATAATCGAATTCATATTTAGGATGGGCATGATGATCATGACCGTGATCGTGGCCATGATGATGACCATGATCATGACCACCATGATGATGACCATGATCATGACCACCATGATGTCCACCATCATGACCACCATGGTGTCCGCCATCATGACCGCCATGACCACCATGTCCTCCTTTATGTTCGTGTTTGATATCTACTGAGTAGCCAACCTCCTCACTATGTCCATGTCCATGACCATGATGATCATGATGGGAATGGCCAGACACAGCCAAACAGCACACGGCTACTAAAGCAATTGCGGTACAAAGGAAACGCATAATATTTGATGGGTTATTATGCTAATTTAAAGAAACAATGGAACCGGGCACGAATACTGTGACTATAATGATATTGGTTTGGCTATTTATACTTTAAAATACGTTTTAGACTTAAGCATGTTTCAACATTGACATTCATTTTTCGTCTCACAAGAAGTAAATGTTAATGACTTTAAAACGTTATGAATTTTATAGTTGCACAAACTACCGTTACGAATTTACAGCAAAAGCAATTTTAGTTTAACTGCACATTCTTGGTGTTTAGATATTTAAAATAAAATTCGTTGTGGCAAACGAATTTTGGTAGTCTCTTGCGCTATCGCATTTTTCTCTTGTGATTACTGAATTATAAATTCCAAATTAGCGTACGAAGTAATAATAAATTCGGTTGAGTGAGTTATGAAATTAAGATTTTATTTATTAATTGGCAGGGAATTAGGAAAAAGACAAATTTTGTTTAATACTTTAGCCTGTTTTTTTTTCCAAATGCAACTCCCAAAATATAAAAACTTTAGTAAAATATAAGTAGTAAAACGTATATGGAAATAAAAATATTTTTACAATCTGCATTAACAACAAGTAAGAAAATTATAGTCGGTCTAGACCGACTACACGATACCCTATACCATGCTTTTAGAGACCCTATCTCTCAGGCCCAACTAACTGGATATAGAAAATAAGCATAAATCAAATCTGAGTGGGATTTTTATTAATTTTTTTGGCTGCAGATATGAAAAAGTTCATATCGGATGATATATCTATATGGGGCCTAGGCCTAAAGATGGATCGATCCTGACCATGTTTGATAAAGTCTCTTGTATTTTGCAAAAATATATAAAACAAAATTTGAGAAGAATCAGTGCAATATTTTTGTTTTTTGATAGATTTAGGTGAAGATCGGGAAGCAGCTCTATATGGGGCCTATGACTAGGAGTTGTCCCATAGGGATCATTTTTGGACTACTGATTAATGGATGTAATAAACACATACAAACCCAATTTGACTAAGATTTATATGATAATTTGTATCTTATGGCAATTTATGTTGATTTCATAGGGCTCATTTGTGTGGGGGCTAGGTCTGAACATGGACCGATTCTCACCAATTTTAATGGCGTTCATCCCATGGCCGATAAAAGATTAAATACCAAATTTCGTCAAAATATATTCATATTTGCGACCTGAAATTTGAATACAATCTTTACATGGACACACAGACGGACGGACGGACGGACGGACGGACATCGTTAATTCGAATCAGATAGTCATTCTGTTTCGATCGGTATAATAAAAGATGGGTCTAGGTCAAATATTTTTGGTAGTTACAAACAGCAGCACAAAGTCATTATACCCAAACCACATAGTGGCATAGGGTATAAAAAGTAAGAAATTTATAGTCTATAGACTTTGAGATACCCTATACCATGTGTATAGAGCTATGAGTGATATTGTTATTATTATTTTTGTTTTGGCTTTGGGTATGAAAAAGTTCATATCGGATGCTATATTTGTATGTGGACTAGGTCGAAAAATGGCCCGATCCTGACCGTATTTTGTAAGGTGATTTATTTATTGGAAAAACATAAACAAAAAAATTTGAGAAAAATCTGTGCTATCTTTTTGTTTTTTGGTAGATTTAACTGAAAATCGAGAATCAGCTTCATATGGGGGCTATGATTAAAATTTTTCCTATGGGGTTTATTGTTGGACTACTGATAAATGGATATAAAAAACATACACAACCCATTTTAAGCGAGATCTATATGATAAATAATTTGGATATTATGGCAATTTAAATCGATCTCATTGGGATCATTTGTGTGGGGACTAGGACTGAACATGAACCGATCCCAAGAAAAATTTCATAATAGCAGCTCATTGACTTTTGCATTACCAATAATAACCTACTCCTGCCCACTGCATTACCTCTAAAGTGAAAATAAGGCGTTACTAATAAAGTGTTGTACAGCTATTATATTTCATGCCACCTCCTTGCATACTGCTTTACTTTCAAAGTGAAAATAATGAGTTCATAGGCACCTAGCTACCTCCAATGACATCCCCTCAACCAGTTACTTCTAAAACCCATTATTTGGTAATGTTTTTTTTTCCTGGGATTATCACCAATTTCAATAGCGTTTATCCTATGGCCGATAGAAGTTTATGCACTAAAATTTATCAAAATATATTCATAGTTGCAACCTGTGGTTTTATTACAACGTTTACATGGACAAACAGACGGACGGACGGACGGACATCGCTAAATCGTAGTTACAAACATCAGCACAAAGTCATTATACCCTGACCATATAGTTTTATAGTGTGTAAAAAAAGTTTTAAGTTAACACATGATTTCGTTAAAATTTTTTTTTTGTGTACATATATGTGGTCCATGTATATGTATTGTCTATTTCTCAGGCTTTCTATTGTATATCTTGTGTTGCTATTTTCCTTGTCTAATATCTGCTATTTTCTGGAATAACCGCGAATGTCCATTTTTGTCAGTTTTGAGTTAACGATGCCAAATATATTAATTTTTAACGGTCTTTACATGTGTTAAATTAAAAAACAAATGTTGACCATTTCTGAGTTTTTTTTTCTTTAAATAACGACGTAACTTAAATGTTTACTAATTTAATTTGCAGCACTAACGGCGTATGTCAACCTACGTTTGATCACTGACAAATTATTTTCTCAGAAAACGACACATAGCGACATACGTTGTTATTAATGAAAAAAAGTGCAAAATAATTTTGGATTAGTTTTCAGTTTATAACCACTTGTAAAACTAGTGTGTTTATTTCTGTTATTTTTTGTCACTATTATTCTTGATACGTTGTTATATTCTCAACCTAAGTCCCGTTAACTTTTTGTTGACGAACAAAAATATCCATTTTTCAAGCAACAACAACTTATGTCTATGGGTGGTTGCATTGGTAGTTTTCTTTTTCAAAGAAAACGACGTTTGTCGACATAAGTTGTTTTATCTGCACACACTTTAAGTGTAATTTACATATTGTTTTTTTTCGTTCTTCTCTAGGATCTATTCCTCTGAAGATTATTGACTCAAAATTTTATATAAAATATTTATTGCCCATATCTACAGGACTGTTAAAAAAAGCTCTAAAAGTTTTATATCGAGCCCATAATTTCAAATATAACGTTTTTTGGCTCCCCTGAATATTTTGATTTTACGACATACGCGGTTATTCTAGAAAACCACAGATATGTGTTAACAATGTTACTTTTCTGCAGGAGATGTATCAAAATTTAGAATTGCCAATTCTTAAAATATAAGAGATATATACAAAAGAATGCTTTTGCTTTCCGCGTATTTTAGCACAGCTTGAGGATATATGTAAGATCTGGAAAAACGGACTATTTAAAAGCATTAGAAAAGTTCATGGCTTTCTAGATCTATAACTCTTAGGGCCATTATTAAAACTTGCCAATAGCTAAAGTTAGGATGTTATCGGGCACATTATTAGTTTTTCATTATTACAACTATACTTTAAGCTAAAAGCGACCGATAAACTAAAGGGAAGAAATTGTTGCCTTTGACTTTTAACGTGAGGTTTATGAATTTAATGTTGCCACATTTTCTGATCTATGAAGCAGAAATTCACTTCAATTTAGTTTTGGAAATAAATTTATTTACAAGCTAGCAGATTCCAGCCCTCGAAATTCGAGCGCAAATTCTAGGAAACTTTATGTTTTATTAAATAAAGACCCTAAAAGTAACGAACTCATTTTTATTACAAACACATTAAAAAATTTAATAAACACACACATAGCATTGTATAATTTTAGGTATGTGTTAGTAGCAACTTTAAATGCAATTTTCTCAATACAAAGGAAATTTAAAAATCTGTAAATCTGCAAATCGGCTAAAAAGAAATACCTTTAAAATAATATACGTTTGGTAAAAATCGGGATAAAACGGTAGAACAAAACATCAGTCCCAAGAAATCGCCTAGCCTATTAATATTATAGATATTTAAATATATGCTTGTATATTTCTTAAAAAAATTTTCATGTACATTTACAACAATTATGCAACTTATAATAAAGGTTTTTAATTTTTTTTCTATTGTTTTTATTGTTTGTTTGCGACAAAATAAATGAACATTGCCACTACGTTTTTTTTATAAAGTAATTCATTTGGTCAAAATTAATCGGTGTTTCCTTTGGTGTTGCCACAATATCAAAAAAAAAAAAAATAATTTTTGTTTTACTGGGAAGTTGTAATAGCGAAAAGAAGTTAAAGGTAACTTTATTGCTCACTTTAGCTAAAGTTACCTTTAAGTAACGTTTACTTTAAAGGAAAGTTGTAATAATGACCTTTAGTATTACATTTATGTGGTCACCTAGGATGTTAAGAAAATGCACACATTAAACACACAATGTTCTGTTCTAAAGCAGCCAACACACAATTATGTGTCTTTCCAAATTTTTCACGGTGTCGAACACAAACATGACTGTATTTCGTTTTAATATTTCGTTATGTTCACGAACATGATTCTATCACGTATTTTTTATTGCGAACAAATATAAACCACACAGATTCAAGTGTAGCATTATTTTAAATTCATATTCTTGCACATGTTCTGCTAAAAAACAGAACATGTTATTCAACGGGTACATCTAAAAATTAACACATTATCCACTCGCGATCGGAAACATCGGAAACACCCCTATAATAACGACAACAATTTTTTCAACCAAATTTATTAAAAAAATCTAAAATAATTCGTTAGCAGTTATAAAAAACAAAAAATAAAAAGATGATAATAAAAACTAGCAGATTCCAACCCTCAAAATTCTTTTTTTTTCATAACAAACTTTATTTACAATCTATCCATTTAAGGATAATAAGCAAATTAGATACATTTAAAGATTTAAATTTGTTGTTGGACTCTATTGAGAACAACAACATATTAGCAATAGGAAATTAGAGATATTTGCAAATGTCTAAGATAATTATTTACAAAAATATATTAAAAATGAGTTTTTACAAAATGAAAGAATATTAATAATTTAACAAGAAATTACATTTTGAGAGTATTAAATTTTTCTTTTTATTTAACGGAATGGTAAATCAAGTACATGATGCCGCTTAAGCCTTCTTACTTCTTCAGAGTCATCGAGTAAAGATATAGCCAGTGGGTTGCAGTGATTACTTAATCTTTTTAGATAATTTGAACTAAATCTGTTGATTTTATCTTTCACCTTTGGAATAAATAAATCATTATGTATGGTATTATTTGATACAAACCACGGAGCATTGACAATTGACCTTAGAGTTTTATTTTGATATCGTTGTAATATCTCAATATTTGAATTGCTGGCTGTTCCCCACAGCTGTATTCCATACGTCCATACTGGCTTAAGGATAGTTTTATATATGACTACCTTGGTTTCAAGATTTAGTTGGGACTTAGGTCCTAATAACCAATAGAGACGAATTGTTTTTAATTTGAAATGTTCTTTCTTGGCTTTGATGTGATCTTTCCATGTTAATCTTTTGTCAATATGAAGCCCAAGATATTTTACACTCTCTTTGAGGAATTTGACTACTGTTAAAAGACAAACTTGGACAGCTACCCTTTCGTAAAGTGAATATAACATGAGCTGATTTTTCAGTGTTGACTTTAATGTTCCATCTGTTTAGCCAGTTTTCAATTTTATCCAGTTCTATTTGTACAAGATGTGAAGCTTCAATGGGACAAGTGCTGGAAGCTAATATTGCTGTATCATCGGCGTAAGTTGCAATTAAAACGTTGTCAGTAATAAGCATATCTGATGTAAATATTGTATGAAGTATTGGCCCCAAAACGCTGCCTTGCGGAACGCCTGCATTGATACTATAAATTTGTGATTTTTGGTCATTTACTTTCACGTAGAAATGTCGCTCACTTAAATACGATTTAAATAGCAAATAATATGGTGTTGGAAGCAGTTTTTTAAGTTTGAAAAATAAGCTATTATGCCAGACTTTGTGAAATGCTTGTTGCACATCTAAGAAGACGCCAGAGCAATACTTTTTTGTCTCCAAGGTATCCCTTATAAACGCATTGCTCAGGAGTGCCGTGATTATGCCTGAAACCAAATTGGTATTCAGGTATGATGTTGAATTTTTCCAAGATTGGTGACAATCTTCTCATTAATATTCTTTCAAATATTTTGGAGAATGTGACGAGCAAGCTTATAGGTCTGTACGATTTAACAAGATTCTCCGGTTTACTGAGTTTAGCTACCATGATTATCTCGGCACACTTCCATTGAGACGGAAAATGGTTTAGTCGAAGGATAGAATTATAAATCAATGTCAAATATGTAATTCCCTTTTTAGGATCGCTGGAAGAAGTGCATTTCACTTAACGAAGATTACGTTGAAGAATAAAATTGATTTCAAATAAAAAAAAAAAAGAGTTTTTCATTGCTAGGCCACGGAGTTTTCACTCCATGTAGTATATGAACTTGAATGTGCTAATTTCAAATATGTTATCAGATTTATCAGCTTTTTGTCGTTGGTCTGAAAAAAAAAGAGATGGAAATTACCAAAATTCGATATTTTTATATTTTTAAATATTACTAGCAGATTCCAGCCCTCGAAATTCTAGCGCAAATTCTAGGAAATTTTATTTTTTCACTAAATAAAGACAATAAAAGTATGCTAATCAATTATAGCCAATTCACAAATCAACACAAACTCCTTAACAAATTTAATAAACACACACATACCAGCTTATAATTTTATGTATGTGTTGGTGGCAACTTTAAATGGAATTTATTCAAAGTAAAGGAACAAATTTAAAAATCTGTAAATCTGCAAAACGGCTAAAATGAAATACCTTTCGAATGATATAAGTTTGGTCAAAATCGGGACAAAGTGGTAGAACAAAACTTCAGTCACAAGAAATAGCCTAGCTTATTAATATAGATAAAAAAAAAATATAAATAAAAAGATGGTAACAAAATAGAAAACAGACAAATTTTATATGTTGTTTATGACTTAATTTAGTATGTACGAGTTTTCTATTCAGTGTGTGTTTTTTTCTGAACTCTGGTGGTCACTAATATCACGCCTTTGAAATGAGTATGATCCTTCGCGGTTCCTTTACATACAAAAATTAAAATTTTGTTTTTCAAATGTATGTCTTCTATATTTGGAAAAAGAAGTTTTCTTACAATTTCCATGATGTTATATAATGTTATATATTTTACCATAAGTCGTAGAACGGATGATAGATGACTTTCGTGCTGGTCTTAAGCAAAAGAAAATTTGTGAGAAATTTCAAAAAATTATCAAGAAATATCGTAAAGGAGGTATGGTGACGAGTCAACATTTGGTGCCTTAAAACGAGTCGAAGACTGGATAGTTTAATAGCTAGAGAGTTTAAAAAATGCCCTCCTGAGGTTATTAACAATCTGAAACTAAAAAGATGTGCTCGAAATATTTCCCGACGAGCAATTGAGGCTGATCTTGTTTGTTATCGTTTTGTGAAAAAAACTAATGCTATCAGGGAAAAATCGTCTGGCTCGCATAAAATTTGCTAAAGAACACGAGAACTTGTTAAGACGGAATTGGAATACCATTCTCTTTTCATATGAGTCCAAGTTTAATTTAAGAGGTCATGGTGGAAGAATGTTTGTATGAAGACCAAAGAGGAAAAGACTAGACCCAAAATTTATAAATAATACTATTACGTTTGGCGGTTGCCATATTATAGTATGGGGTTTTGCCCCCTTTGTACGAAAAGATAATTTGACTGGAATTGGATATAGCCAAATTCTAAATAACGTAATGTCTACAATCTACTGCAGTTATTGTTTTGGAATGGCCAGCCCAAATACCAGATCTTCAAGCCCATTGAAAATCTATGTGAAATAACAAGAAAGATCTTATAGAGCAGTTAATTCAGAGTGGCACACAGTCTCAATGGATTACATCAACAATTTAATTTATTAGATGCCTCGGCCTTGTGTTGCAGTACTAAAATTTAATGGATACCCACAAATGGAGGGAAAGTTTTCAATTATTACATAGCAAATGTGTCCATTGTTTTGTCAGCAGCATAGAAATTAATAATTTTAAGTTTCCCTATATTTTTTTTCTGAAGTTATGCTATTTTATGTTAATATTTTTTCTTTTTTTTTAATAAACAAAACATAAAAATTTATAAATTTATTATTAAATTTTTTGGTATTGATCGTTTAAGTCCTCAGAAATAAATTGTGGTAAAAGTTTCCATTGTAATGTCACTCGCTGTATATGTACATACGAATATATAATTAAAGAAGTATATTACATAATCAAATATGACATTCAAAGTTGTCATAAAAGTCAAAGTTGTCACAAAAGACAGATTTGGGGCAGATAGAGAGTCCGCATTTCCACAATCCGGGATATGCTGCGAAAAGAAAATTAGGAGGAATAAGATGCAGAGAAAGCTATTCATAAATAAGGTTGTTAAAAAAATACATATACAGTTCGATAAGGACAAAAGGATTTATCCGTGGGGAAAGCTCAATAAAGCTCTGTTGCCTAAACGCAACAATTAAACATGTAGCAGGCTCGTTTTCCCCAGCAGGACCTAGATTCTCCATTTTATTAATGAATCTAATATACCCCGTCTAGCTTCGCTAAGACTTATCGAGACTGATTGAGATGTACAATTAAATCATTTTATTTTATATACATATTAGGGCAACAGGCATTTTTTTTTTTTTGGAATTTTAAGGCGTTTGGGTCGCATTATTATGACACTGAATCTAAAACTTTAGTGCGCAAAATTTGAGCCAATTCGGGCAATGCTTTGTGGACGCAGATTGAGTTCAAAGTTCGAATATGCATTTATATGTAAAAATTATCAAAAAAAAATAATGTTTTACAAAAATTTTGATATTACGAATTGCCTTTCAATTAAATTAATTAATAAACCATAATCTAGAATAAATTATCTTTCTAATAAAACAAATAAATCTATTATCGGTTGAAAAACGGCCAAGTTATATCAAGTTCCCCAGGCAATAAATGCGCCGCAGCCCACTTGATTAAGAAAATCGAGCTCACATTTTTAAAGATATTGAAATAATTTACAATAACAACATTTTTGCATTCGTACTATTCCAAAATGATCTTATGTAAAATATTTTGCATATCGTCTATTGTTATGAAGTTCTAAATTAATGTCAAAGGGTACGTATTTTTTAGCACTATTTCAAAATCTCCAATTTTACTTTTTCAAAAATTTTGTTCAAGAAATTTTCCGAAATCAAAATCAAATATCCCCTGTTCTTAATTTGGCGAGGACAGCGTTTTTCTTTCAGCGGATTTGAAGAAAAATGTGATTTTTCATACTTTTTCAACTGTTAGGCTACATCTTTTTGATGTTTTAATATTTCAAATATCTTTTGTCATAAGTGATATAAGTTCTCAATACTGTAGGTTTAATTATGTAAGCAACTCTTTAATTGTCAAGATCAAAGGTCAAATTAACTATTTTTATATTTATTAAAACAACAATATCGAAATCTTCCACAAATATTTATTTGTGGAAAGATTTCGATAAATGTTGTTTTAATAATTCTAAAAAATAGTATTCTGCTCTTATTTTCTGAAATTAAAGAGTTGCACTATTAAACCTTACCCAGTATAACATTCTCATTGAATTGGTTTCAGAGCAAATGTATATGAATTAACTTTTCACTAAACAATCTACTGCTTCTGGTTACTGATGATGGTTTGGTGACTGTTCCCGAAACAGTTGGATAACCTGTCATCCAGAATATAGATCAATTTTTTAAACAAATGTGCCAATGTCTTTTACTTTATTTTATCTTAAGCCTGAAAAAAATTTTCAGATATAATATTTTAATTTTTTTTCTTTAATGCCTCAGCACCAAAATGGCATTAGAAAGGCAAGTAAAAAAAAATCATGTGAGTCCGATCACAAGGGAGATGTATAAACATCTAATAATTAAAGAAAACATCAACATCATATATTCCAGTGCATAAAAAATAAGTCGATTATGCTGTTTTCTGAAATTCAATTGATGTTTTCTGAAATGCAATTGATGTTTTCTGAAATTCAATCGATGTTTTCTGAAATACAGTTAATGTTTTCAGCAATTCAAATGATGCTTTTTGAAATTCTATTGATGTTTTCTGAAATTCTAATTATGTTTTCTGAAATTCAAATGATGTTTTCTGAAATACAATTGATGTTTTCTGAGATACAATTGATGTTTTCTGAAATTATATTGATGTTTTCTGAAATTCTATTTATGTTTTCTAAAATTTAAATAATGTTTTCTGAAACTCGAATGTTTTCTGAAATTATATTGATGTTTTCTGAAATTCTTTTTAAGTTTTCTGAAATTCTATTGATGTTTTCTTAAATTCAATTGAAGTTTTCTGAAACTCGAATGATGTTTTCTGAAATTATATTGATGTTTTCTGAAATTCTATTTATGTTTTCTGAAATTCAAATGATGCTTTCTGAAACTCGAATGATGTTTTCTGAAATTATATTGATGTTTTCTGAAATTATATTGATGTTTTCTGAAATTCAATTGATGTTTTCTGAAACTCGAATGATGTTTTCTGAAATTATATTGATGTTTTCTGAAATTCTATTTATGTTTTCTGAAATTCAAATGATGTTTTCTGAAACTCGAATGATGTTTTCTGAAATTATATTGATATTTTCTGAAATACTATTGATGCTTTCTGAAATTCAAATGATGTTTTCTGAAATTATATTGATGTTTTCTGAAATTTTATTTATGTTTTCTGAAATTCAAATGATGTTTTCTGAAATTATATTGATGGTTTCTGAAATACAATTGATGTTTTCTGAAATTTTATTGATGCTTTCTGAAATTCTATTTATGTTTTCTGAAATTCAAATGATGTTTTCTGAAATACAATTGATGTTTTCTGAAATACAATTGATGTTTTCTGAAATTCAATTGATGTTTTCTGAAACTCGAATGATGTTTTCTGAAAATATATTGATGTTTTCTGAAATTCTATTTACGTTTTCTGAAATTCAAATGATGTTTTCTGAAACTAGAATGATGTTTTCTGAAATTGTATTAATGTTTTCTGAAATTCTATTGATGTTTTCTGAAATTCAATTGATGTTTTCTTAAATTATATTGATGTTTTCTGAAATTCTATTTATGTTTTCTGAAATTCAAATGATTTTTTTACGATTTTTTTGTATGAGTTTTTTTAATGCGGTCCCTAACCCTCGTACAAAAACAGGTTTGAGTGTATTTTTTTATGATACGATTTTCCTACGCTTTTCCGTACTTGGATGACGGTATTATATATTGCATTTTATAATAAGATGTCGTCATGTGTTAAATTGATTTATGATGTACAATGGAACTTAAAGCTATTATTAACTAATTAAATTTAATTAAAATTTCAACTAACAAAATTTATTTATATTATATCCTAGTTATTGGAAAATATTCCAAATTTATATCAATTTAATGCTTAGTAAGAATCAATTTAATGCTTAATAGTAATAATTACTAAAAATGTTTATTAATGAAAGTTAACATATAATTGTTTATATGGTCTGAGGCGTTGCCAACTAACTATATTGAAAAAAGTACGAACAAAGACAACCCTGTCAGTTAACACTGCTTTTGCATTATCTTTACTTGCATTCTATTATTACATAGTCATTCGTACGTAATAAAAACAGAAAAAAAGATTTCTTTAGAACTTAAATAAAACTTAAGAAAATACAGAAATATTTTGGTGGAATTCTACAAATCGTTGTGGTTTGTGAATAAAAACTTAATTATAGTTTATTGAGGAATAAAGTATTTATAAAAATACACATCAAATATTCCACAAAATGCAGTCGGCTAGTAAAATAAATAATGTGTATACTATTTGACAAATAGTTGGTCAGGTAGTGTTCAAGAAAATGTTTAAAAAGAAAAAATGGTATCAAATATTTCGGCTATGGAGCTAATTTGAAAATTAAAAAAAGTGTTAAAAACACGAGTTACTTAGGTTTGTCTCTCCTACCACAATTCCAATTTCGAATGCATTGGGTAATTGCCCATGAACAGTTTCTCTTGAAAATATTTTTTCACCTTACAATCATAAGTGACACAGCGTTATCTCCTTCAGCTCACACCGATATAAGTTACGCTGTTTTTGTGATTGTATTGTGAAATAGAAATTTACCCCCCTGCGCGTATAGATGTTTACACATCAAAAATGTAAAAAGATATTTTAATAAAACAAAATTCCTTGTAACAATTTCAGAAAAATTTTCTGCTAGCGAAATTTTGCGCTTACAAGGGCATGTTAACACATTTCAGCAACTTCGAAATCGACCAAACCAACGAATCAGCTGTTTCAGCAAAAGTTTGTAGCTATAATTTTGAAACTTCCAGAGTACAATCAATAATCTTTTTTTTTTAAATTACTTAGAATTTTCCCATGTATCAAACTGCATCATTAGTTTTTTTTTTTTTTTTTGACTTTCAAGATAATTTGCGTAAAAATGCAAAATTGAACCCCATTGTTCGAGAAAATCCCATTTGTGCTACATATAAACTTCATCAAAAAATTAAGCAAAATTCTCAAAAAAAAAAAAAAAAAAAAAAAAAAAAAAAAAAAAAAACTACTCCTGGCATTTGCACAATTGTCCACACTTCATGGAATAGCCAACTCAAAGTCCTGAGAATTGCTTAGCTCTCAAATCACTCTTTTCCAGAAAAGCAGATCTCAAAAGGGCTTTACTTCAGTCCGGAATAATGCAAAGATTTTTATCTTGAATAAAGGAATCCACAAAATTATAAAATTAGCTGGAAGTGTGTTATTCTAATTCTAAAAATATGTTGGCTCTGTTTGGTCTGCTAATGTTTCTTTTTGTATTATTTTAAATTATTAATTTATTAACATTATTACAGTAATCCTCCATACACAATAAAAAAAATTCGTGGTTTTTATTTTCTTACTTGAAAATTACTTATGTCTTGTCCATCTATTTGACTTTCATTTTGTGTCCATACAATTTTCCACCAACAATAATTTAAAAACTAAAGAGTCGCTTGTAAAAAACTAAAAGTGGAGCAAATGATTTTACAATTTTATTTTAAGGCAATAGTATATTTTTAAAATAAATTACAAAGTTGTTAAGCTGTTTTTTTATATTTTCTTCAATACATAATTTGGCAATATTTTACAGCAAAAAGGAATAACATTCTAAAAGAATCACATTTTTGTTTTTTTTTTTTTGTGTTAAGGTAGAACTTTGGCTCTGATTTTATATAATTTTCAAAGAAGTTAGTATAAAGGTGTTATGAAAAAAGCACGCTTTCAAATCCAGTCAATATCAAACAGAAATTTACAGAATCCGAAGTAATATTGGGAATATAATAATTTGTATCAAGAAATCAAAAAATAATAATAATAAATAAATAAATAAATAAAAAAAATTTTCATAAAAGAAAATCAATATTGGAAAAGAATAATTGATATTAAATTAAGAAGAACTGATTTGCAATTAATTAATGTTTATATTGTCAAAAGAAAAGAAAAATTTATATTAAAAATTAAAATTTTAAGTTGAGTAGATCACCATGAAGTACTCATGAAAACGATTTAAAAAAACTTGTATTTATAAGAAGTGGTTAAGAATGAGATCTATAAAAGACAACTTTTATCCTAAGACAAAGTCATGTTAAGTTCATTAGTTATAATTCAAATATGCATAATATCCGGGTCCAACAATGACATCTATTTCACTGCTTTTTCTTTGCTTGGTTAATATAATCGAAATGTTTAATGGTGCTTCTTCGTTTCTTCGTGTTTCTTGAATTTAACGTAGCTGCTAGCATGGCCATGATGGCCATGATCATGATGGCCGTGTCCATGTCCATGTCCATGTCCATGTCCGTGGTCAGCATGAGCATGGCCGGTTTTATGGACAGTAGCTTTGAAACCTCCCTTTTTATCGGCGGAGTATTCTACATGACGAGTTGTGCCATCAGCTTCTTTAAGTGTGTAGCTGCCTAAAAATACAATTAAAATCGTCATAATCGATTTTGTTAGAAGCTTCATATTAATGATTCAGTTGAAAATGAGTTTAGTGGAGAAATACATTTGTAGAAACTTACCCTTAACCTTATCACCATCTCTATGTTCTTTTTGGCTTTTAATGTCGCCAGTTTTTTTGTCCTCAACACCATATTCGAACTCATATTTAGGATGGGCATGATGATCATGACCGTGATCATGACCATGACCCCCGCCATGACCACCGTCATGTCCGCCATGACCACCACCATGACCACCGTCATGACCGCCATGACCACCACCATGACCACCGTCATGACCGCCATGACCACCGTCATGACCGCCATGACCACCGTCATGTCCGCCATGACCGCCATGACCACCGTCATGTCCGCCATGACCACCATGACCGCCATGTCCTCCATGGTGTTCGTGTTTGGTAACTACTGAGTAGCCTACCTCCTCACTATGTCCATGCCCATGTCCAGAATCATGATGACTATGATGTGAATGTCCAGTAACAGCTAAACCGCACACGACTACTAAAACGAGAGCGGTACTAAGAAAACGCATAATATTTGAAGCAATATTATGCTAATTTAAAGTAGACTATTAGTATAAAGAAACGATTGAACTTGCTATGATTACTGTGGCTAATATTAAATTTAACGCGGCTATTTATACTTTAAAATATGTTTTAAGCTTTAAAATGTTTCAACATTGACATTGATTTTTCCCCTCACAGAAGTAAATGTTAGTTAAGTTAATACATTTTAATTTCTGAAGTATACGAATTACCATTACGAATTTATAACAAAAACAATTTAAGCTTAACTTCACATTCTTAATTTGTGTACATATTAGAGGTAAATCAAGGATAAAGCAAATATCATTTAGAAATACTATCTCCTGTAAAATTTTTAATTTTTGCTAATTAAGCTATTTTCACGGTCAAGGCTGTATTTTATGCTTATTAAAAAAAAAAGTTTTGTTGTTATTATGATTGGAATCAATGGCCAGAAAGCGTCTTTGATTCCTATTATGTTTTCCATGCAATGTGGATATTTTACTTGCTAGTAATCATGAAATATCTTGAAATATTTTAGTATACTTAGGTACATATGTATATTCAACGGGGTTAGTGACTTCGTGCTAATGTTGGTAATTACCAAAAATATTTTTTTTTTATAACTTTTAATCAAATAACTTGTAATCATAATATATAATGGTTAAACCTGCAAAGCCGTATGGCTTGACTTCAAGATGATAATATTCGCAATGTTTTTAATAAATTAATTTGTTTAATAACTTAATTATTTTAGTTATTTGATTATTTCATTGTGTTTTCATTAAGTGATTCTTATATTCCTGTTGAATGCATTTGTGATACTCTTCAAGTCGTTTGCCAATTCAATATATATTGTCGGTTGAGAAATCAAGGGTCCGATCCCCATAACTGTCCTTAGTCGTTTTTGATGCAAATATATAAACAAGACCAACAAACACATATTTTTTTTATCGTTATCACGGTATAATAAAAATTATAATCCCTATAAATGTCAAACAAAAAGTACCCTTTTTTAAAAAAATTACCCTCTTTTGAAAAAAGTACACTTTCTTCAAAAAAAAAAAAAAAAAAAAAAAAAAAAAAAAAGTAGCCTTTTTAAAAAAATTAGCCTTTTTAAAAATTAGACTTTTTTTAAAATTACCCTTTTTAAAAAAATTACTCATTTTTAAAAAAGTACCCTTTAAAAATTAAAAATTAAAATTGAAAATGAAATATTAAAATTTAAAAATTAAAAATTAAAAATTAAAAATTAAAAATGAAAAATTAAAAATTAAAAATTAAAAATGAAAAATTAAAAATTAAAAATTTAAAATTAAAAATTAAAAATTAAAAATGAAAAATTAAAAATTAAAAATGAAAAATTAAAAATTAAAAATTAAAAATTAAAAATTAAAAATTAAAAATTAAAAATTAAAAATTATAAATTATAAATTATAAATTATAAATTATAAATTATAAATTATAAATTATAAATTATAAATTATAAATTATAAATTATAAATTATAAATTATAAATTATAAATTATAAATTATAAATTATAAATTATAAATTATAAATTATAAATTATAAATTATAAATTATAAATTATAAATTATAAATTATAAATTATAAATTATAAATTATAAATTATAAATTATAAATTATAAATTATAAATTATAAATTATAAATTATAAATTATAAATTATAAATTATAAATTATAAATTATAAATTATAAATTATAAATTATAAATTATAAATTATAAATTATAAATTATAAATTATAAATTATAAATTATAAATTATAAATTATAAATTATAAATTATAAATTATAAATTATAAATTATAAATTATAAATTATAAATTATAAATTATAAATTATAAATTATAAATTATAAATTATAAATTATAAATTATAAATTATAAATTATAAATTATAAATTATAAATTATAAATTATAAATTATAAATTATAAATTATAAATTATAAATTATAAATTATAAATTATAAATTATAAATTATAAATTATAAATTATAAATTATAAATTATAAATTATAAATTATAAATTATAAATTATAAATTATAAATTATAAATTATAAATTATAAATTATAAATTATAAATTATAAATTATAAAATATAAATTATAAATTATAAATTATAAATTATAAATTATAAATTATAAATTATAAATTATAAATTATAAATTATAAATTATAAATTATAAATTATAAATTATAAATTATAAATTATAAATTATAAATTATAAATTATAAATTATAAATTAAAAATTAAAAATTAAAAATTAAAAATTAAAAATAAGTTAAAAATTAAAAACTCAAAATTAATCCTTAAAAATTCAAAATTAAAAATTAAAAATTCAAAATTAAAAATTAAAAATTAAAATTAAAAATAAAAAATTAAAAATTAAAAATTAAAAAATTAAATTTTAAAATTTAAAATTAAAAATAAAAATTAAAAATTCAAAACTCAAAATTATTCCTTAAAAATTAAAAATTCAAAAATCTAGTAAAAGAAAAATAATGTAATATTCCAAATATAATATTAATAGGCTAGGCGATTTCTTGTGACCGATGTTTTGTTCTACCGTTTTATCCCGATTTTGACCAAACTTATATTATTTGAAAGGTATTTCTTTTCAGCCGTTTCGCAGATTTACAGATTTTTAATTTTTTTCCTTTATTTTGGGTAAATTGCATTTAAATTTGCTACTAAGACATATATAAAATTATACATATGCTATGTGTGTTTTATTAAATTTGTTAATGTGTTTGTTAATGAGTTTGTTGTCTTCATTCAGAATAATAATAAACCATAAAAGTGTTGGTTTGTGAATTGGCTAAAGCTGCCTAGAAGTTGTGCTCGAATTTCGAGCGCTGGAATCTACTATAGTAATCAATTCTTTCTATATGAGTAACGATCATTATTTTTTTATGAAAAGAAATTATAATCGAAACCGGTCAATAAGAAAAACAATTAACTTTAAATTTAATTGGTAGTCGGAATTAATGTTTCAGTATCGACAACAGTATTAAAGTGTTGGCCGTACCCAATATTGGGAGTAATATTGAGTTTAAGACGCAGGTGGAGGGTATCAAAGATTCGGCACAGTTCTCAACTTGTGATAGAATCAGTGGACCGTCCTCTACAAAAATCCCAAATATCAGAAAAAATTAAGTAAATTTCGATTGTTAGAGGACCACAACAGATTAAAAATGCAGTGGTTATGAGGTGTCATAAATTTTTTTCATTTTGTTCCATAGTGTTATCAATTTATTTAACATTTTTAATAATATATTTTATAATTGACAACGATTTATCATATTAAATTCTAATATATATTATTTATTTACAATTCTCTTTCCAGGTAAATTTTTACATTTTAATGTTAAGCCTACCAGGATGTCCTAAAATTGTAAGTAATATGTACTAACTGTTTGTTAATTTTTCAGAAGTGTCTCAAATACAAACACAATTATATTTATATAAATAATTCTTAACTACGAAGTGTGTTAACCTACATGTGCCCGTATATGTCAAATGCAGGCAGTTGTAGTCACATTTTTACTATACATACATATAACATATGCGAAGAAGTCTGTGGTCAAAATCGGTACATGTTCAGAATTGGTCCCAATACAAAAGACGCCTACGGTTGCATCTGAAATTTGTTTGTATATGTATGTTTTTGAGAAATATAAGTTCTTTACGAAATATGCTCATAATGAGTCCATTTGATCAGATATGAAAGTATTCATATTCTTCGCCAAAAAATTTATAACAATGCCACCCAAATTTAGCTTACGCTCATTTTCTATATCCAATTATGAACTCAGCAATGTTGGACACAAAACCTCTACTCAATACCCGTTTTTGGGGAGTGAGAAATTCCACGTCAATGTTGAAGTACTAGGCCAGTACAGTAGAACATCGAAAGGGTTTGGCGTTTTCAGGCTAAACTTTTTTTATGACCTTTATCTTTTTTCGTTATCTTGATTTTTGTTTGCTTAATTTTTCAGCTTTAACTGAAGAACAGTTGTTGATTTTTAATTTTATTGTTCAACAAATAGCTTCAGCAAATCAAGTTGGACGGACTAATTTTATCGAAATGGAATCTTCAAAAATATTAATTTTTCCCCTATTTATTATTACTAGCAGATTCCAGCGCTTGAAATTCGAGTGCAATTTCTAGACATCTTTATTTTTCAACTTAGTCCATTCACAAACCAACACTTTTATGGTTTATTATTATTGTGAATGGAGATAACAAACTCATTAACAAACACATTAACAAACACATTAACAAATTTAATAAAACATATATAGCATATGTATAATTTTATGTTTGTGCTAGTAGCAACTTTAAATGCAATTTACTCAAAATAAAGGAAAAAATTTAAAAATCTGTAAATCTGGTGAACAGCTAAAAAATCGGGATAAAACGGTAGAACATAACATAGGTCACAAGAAATCGCATAGCCTATTAATATTATAGATTTATTAGTAGAGTAGTAGAGATGTATGTATACTAGGGCGCACCAAAAATAAAAAGTTAAAAAAGTTTACCCCTACATTCGGCGAAAACAAACAGAAGCATTTTTAAGACTGTTCTGCTGGAATTACCGAAATATTTCTTAGCAAAAGTTTCGTGATTTTTTGCCAGCTTTAATTATCTGTAATTTGGGTGGGACATTAGTGTGGTAGCAACTGAGATGTAAAGGGGTAAGTACTAGAAGGGGGTAGTTAAGGTCGATGATTTTGAAGCGAAAAAATTTGTCTCCTCGAGATGAAAACATCAATATATCACACTTTAAGATGCGACTGTAAACGCAGAAGATATAAAGAAAAAGTAACACCGCGACCTCTACAGTCGGCATAAAAAAAAAATTTTTTTTTTGAAAATATTTTGAAAATATACTTCATATCAGGGGGCGTACGGAACACTTTTTTTCAGCTGCCTGTATGGTCGATACGCACTAAATTATACGTATGAGTTATATTTTTAATATTAAGACAAAAATTTTTTTTATTTTTTTATGAAGATTGAAATGAGAAATCATCTTGGGTTCTTGAGTTATAGCCGAGAAAGTAAGTTTGATCTGAGAACGTCAATTGCTGCGGAGATTTTAGTATATTGTCCTAGTACTTTTACAATGAATTAGAATTTCTCACCCTCACAGACAATGACTCCGAAAATGGTGCACAGTGTTATCGGTTTATATCGACTTCCTTGCTTTCTTTTTTCTTCAAAAAATGTCGATATCATTACAAAGTTATCAAATATAGCTAAATTTTGAACGGTGTTATTTGAGCTATTGTGTTATCTATAGGTACTACATGCCAAAGGCGGACACAATTATAAACTAAATTTATTGGCGAAAATAGCCAATTCAAAATCGGAACCCAAAGTCAAAATTCGTTGACCATAATTTAAACGGAAAAAACTTCAACTAAAAAAAAAAAAAAAAAAAAACAAATAAGAAAATTATAGTCGGTTTGGACTGACTATACGATACCCAATACCATGCGATTAGGCCCAACTAATTGGATATAGAAAATAAGCATAAACCAAAGTTGAGTGGCACTGTTATTAATATTTTTTTCCTCTGAATATGAAAAAGTTCATATCGGATAGTATATTTATATGGGGACTAGGTTGAAAAATGTTCCGATCCTGAGCATATTTGGTAAGGTCACTTATTTTTTGTAAAAAACATATACAAACCAAATTTGAGAAAAATCTGTACAATATTTTTGTCTTTTGATAGATTAAGGTGAAGATCGGGAAGCAGCTTTATATGGGGGCTATGACTAAGAATTGTCCTGTAGGGTTTATTTTTGGACTACTGATTAATGGATGTAATAAACACACACCTACCCAATTTGACCGAGATCAATATAATAATTTGGATCATATGGCAATTTAAGTCGATTTCATAGGTGTCATTTGTATGCGGACTATGTCTGAACATTAACCGATTTCCGCCAATTTCAATAGCGTCGTGCTATGGTCGGTAAAAGCTTACAGAAAGTGATTCTGAATCGATCGGTGAAATAATACGAGGGTGGTCTAGATCACCTTGACCACACCAGCAAAAATGGGTAATCAAATCAGAAAACAAGTAAATATAAGGTCACTTGCAGAATTTTTTAGGCCCCAAAATGTTTATTTATAATAGCTCAAGGTGGAGTTATTGGCCACAAAGCTCCATATGGCTTCCGCTAAGTAAATGGTCTCATGGTCTTCTAGCTTAATACGCTAAGTCAAATGTTTCTACATTTTCTATCCTTTTCAAAAAATAGAATTTCCCAAGGCCCTCAAAATAGGCATTTTTGGTCAACTCTTTTTTTTTATAGAAATAGGAAATAATCAGTGTGGGCTAAATCTCGAGAATATGGGGGATGATATAGCAATTCGCAGCCCAATTCTGGTAATCTTGCCATGGTGACTGCACACAGTTGTGAATTTTATTTATAAAAAAGCATTTGATTCTTGCCATAATACGGCCCAAATACCATTTGAATCTGTCCAAAGTTTGAGTGATGATTTTTCCTCGTAATTTGAAACGCGAATTTTTATTTCTTATTAATTAAGTTACTGGTATTTTTTTGTTGTTACGTAATATAAATTTAATAACTATACGTTAGTTACTGTGTGTTGCTTTAGTGGTATTGTGTAAATGTATACGAACACACATACATACATATAATTACATTTGATAGCTTTGCATAATTAATGTGAACGATTGTAATAAAACTTTCTCCTCCTCCTACTCGTCGTCCTTCTTTTTTTTTTGTATGTAAACACTTGCTATTTATCATAATCCCCGGCCTACTTTCGCTCTTTGGTATTTTTAAATTATAAAGCCATTTAAATCAAGTGTCAGGATAGAAATCTTACACAAAACCAACAAAAACCCAAATCCCATGTCACAGAGTTCTGTTGCCTATTTAACTTTAGCGATTAAAATAGCTTTTAACTGAAACAAAATACATTTGTAGCACATGATGCTACGCTTCCTACCTCTTAGGCAGTGATTCCTACGTATTTGAGTTTGGATGTGTGTTCTTTAGCCGTTGAAAGCATCGTCTATAAAATGAACATTTTAACTTTAAAAGATGTTTGTAGATAAGTTGAGTCGGTTAAGTCGGAACATATAAAATCACTATATTTATTTGTTAAGTTTAAATAGTAAATTGGCTGGCCATATTTAAATTTAAATTAAATTAGAATCAATCGTGAAGGCTTTTGTAGGCAAAATTATGGTGCGGTCGAGGAGTTCTTATTCTTGGTACGGTTAATCGAGAATTTAAGGCGAGTATAGCAAATGTGTAAATTTTGCAGACGAATATATAGTCGTCTGTTGGTAATCTATAATATTAATAGCCAAGGATATTTCTTGTGACCTCTTGTACGCTTTTAGATATCAAACGATTTTAACAAAAAATATACCATTTGAAAGGTATTTCTTTGCAGATATGCACCATCTTTACAGGTGTGCACCACATGGTACATTTTTTTGGAGTAATACACATTTAAAGTTGCTACTTACACACACATAAAACACGTAAAACTATAGAATGCTGTGTGTGTGTGTTTATTATTATTTGTTAATGTGTTTACAAAAATTGTATATCAAAAGCCATGTGTTGAATTGTGAATTGTAAAAAATTGATTGTCATACCTCTAGGTTCTTATAAAATGATTTATTAACACACCCATTTATATAGCTTCCCTGTTAAACAAATATTAACAATGAAGTTGAATGGATTTTATTTAAAAATTTTCAATTTAATGAATTTTATTTTAATATTTATAATTTTTTTATATATATAAATTAAAAAGATATTCCAAGAAAAAAATTGAATGAAAAAATAAAATTTCCCAGAATTTGCACTCGAATTTCGATTTCTGGGCTCTGCTAGTTACATTAAATACCTAGACCCACTTCTTCTTATACTGATCATTTCTTGAATTAATGATTATTGAAGTAATGTTCAGACCTTGCCGCCAATAAATGTGTAGTGTAGTGCAATGCTGGAGTTTAATAATCCTAGGACCGAGATAATCATGCATGGATTGAATTTGGTTTGTAAGTAATTTTTGAAATTACCATATCAGCGTTATTTTTATAAATTAACAGTGTGTCCTGTCGTGCTTCGCTGCGATTATGATTATATGATTTTTATACCATATACCACTATGTGGTCTAGATATTATGACTTTGTGCTGAATTTGTAACTAACAAAATTATTTGACCTAGACCCATCTTTTATTATAGCGATCGACTTAGAATCACTTTCTGAGTCGATTTAGCGATGTCCGTCCGTCCGTCTGTGTGTCCATGTAAATCTTGTAATCAAACTACAGGTCGCAACTATGAATATATTTTGATGAAATTTGATACATTAGCTTCTATCGGCCATAGTATGAACACTATCGAAATTGATGAAAAGCGGTGCATGTTCAGACCTAGTTCCCTTACAGGTCACCCCTATGAGATCGACTTAAACTGTCATAAAATCCAAATTATGTTATAGATCTCGATCAAATTGGCCCCATATAAAGCTGCTTCCCGATCTTCACTTAAATCAATCAAAAAACAAAAATATTGGACAGAATTTTCTCAACTTTGGTTTTTATATGTTTTTGCAAAATATAAGTGTCTTTACCAAATATGGTCAGGATCTGTCCATTTTTCAACCTAGTCGCCATACAAATATAGAATCCGATATGAACTTTTTCATATCCACAGCCAAAAAAATTAATAACAATGTATATATCCAAATAGTTGGATCTAAGAGATAGGGTCCATAAACGCCTGATATAGGGTATCGTATAGTCGGTCTAGACCGACTATAATTTTCTTACTTGTTTTTTATTTATTTTTACTTGTTTCAACCTGCATAAAATTTGTTAAATAAATTAAATGATAACTAATAAATTATTAAAAATATTGATTCAACAATTTTTTTTTTTTGTTTTTTTTTTTCTTAGTATGACAGTACGACTCCAGAATATAACTGCAACATATTGCACTAAAAATTGGTATATATGGCTTATTTGACCTAAAATTATGTCTTTCATACTTCTTTTGAAATTACAGTTGTATTTGTGGCTTTGTCTCCAGCACTTCTCTCTCACTCTCACTCTCTCCCTCTCTCTCACTCTCCCCCTCTCTCTCACTCTCTCTCTCTCTCACTCTTTCTCTCTCTCTCACTCACGCTCTCTCTCTCTCTCTCTCTCTATCCCCCATCTCTCTCTCTCTCTCTATCGCTCTCTCTCTCTCTCTCTATCGCTCTCTCTCTCTCTCTATATCTCTCTCTCTCTCTCTCTCTCTCTCTCTCTCTCTCTCTCTCTCTTCGAAACTTCCCTTAAGAGGGGTAAGGTTTTAAAGCTAGTTTTTTTTTCTGAATGTACATGTGGAGAGTGTTGTGTCAAAATTTCAAGTGAAACGGAGCAAAACTAACGAGATTTTCTCACAAACAACATTTTTGAAATCCGTGAACTAGACCGATCCTTTTGAAATTTTATACACCATTTCTACTCATAAATCAGGAGGATTTTTTTTACCATTTCCCCTCCCCACTATTTTTTAACATCAAATTCACCGATATTTTATATGACAAAAATAAAAAAATAAAAAAACTTTCATATTACCTCGGGAAACATTTTGCCTTTTAAACGCATTTCGATTTTTTAAATTTTGCATGATCCTGTAACAAGTTATGATGTTCACCGCAAAACAACTTTTTTCGAGGCGCCTCCGGAGATTCGCTGCGACGGACTTATTTAATAAACTTTTTAATTGAAAATTTTTTCAAAGATGCTTCAAAGGTAGTAAGTATCATAATGTGTATATGAAATAAATAATCCAACGTTATTCACATTTAAAAAAAAAAAAAAAACATGTGATTCCGATCGCGGGGGAGATGTGTAAACATCTAGTAATTAAAGACTTTTTTATAGCACTTTCTTAAAATCAAACAGAAAGCGTATCACTTATTGCAATCAACTGCAGGGGCTCTGTTAATATAAAAATATTTATAATTATTAATTTTATTATTTTTTATAAAAATAAAAAATCTTATTTTCGATCTTTATCAATTTAATGATTGAGTTTGAAATTGTTCAGGCTCAAGATCAAATGTTTTTACTTTAAATAAAGTAAAAGCATTAGCACATTTGTTTCAAAAATTGATCTATGTATATTCTGCATGACAGGTTATACAGCTGTTTCGGGAAGAGTCACCAACCCTCATCAGTAACCAAAAGCAGTAGATAGTTTGTTTGGTAAAAAGTTAAATTCATATATATTTGCTGAAAACAACCAAATGAGAATTCAAGCAAAAGTTATACTATTTAAGCCTCCTCCAATACAACAAACTAAAAATAGAACAACTTTGAAACAAATATGATTGTATACGAGTACACATTGCATACTACAATATACCTGTTTGTTTTTGTCTTGAAAAAACAAGAAAAACAATTTGTTTTTGCTAAACTTACATTTAGCGTTAACGGCGTGCCCTCCGTATTTTTAATTTTATTATTAACGCTAAATGTAAGTTTAGCAAAAACAAATTGTTTTTCTTGTTTTTTCAAGACAAAAACAAACATGTATATTGTAGTATGCAATGTGTACTCGTATACAATCATATTTGTTTCAAAGTTGTTCTATTTTTAGTTTGTTATATTGGAAGAGGCTTAAATAGTATAACTTTTGCTTGAATTCTCATGTGGTTGTTTTCAGCAAATATATATGAATTTAACTTTTTACCAAACAAACTATCTACTGCTTTTGGTTACTGATGAGGGTTGGTGACTCTTCCCGAAACAGCTGTATAACCTGTCATGCAGAATATACATAGATCAATTTTTGAAACAAATGTGCTAATGCTTTTACTTTATTTAAAGTAAAAACATTTGATCTTGAGCCTGAACAATTTCAAACTCAATCATTAAATTGATAAAGATCGAAAATAAGATTTTTTATTTTTATAAAAAATAATAAAATTAAAAATACGGAGGGCACGCCGTTAACGCTAAATGTAAGTTTAGCAAAAACAAATTGTTTTTCTTGTTTTTTCAAGACAAAAACAAACATGTATATTGTAGTATGCAATGTGTACTCGTATACAATCATATTTGTTTCAAAGTTGTTCTATTTTTAGTTTGTTATATTGGAAGAGGCTTAAATAGTATAACTTTTGCTTGAATTCTCATGTGGTTGTTTTCAGCAAATATATATGAATTTAACTTTTTACCAAACAAACTATCTACTGCTTTTGGTTACTGATGAGGGTTGGTGACTCTTCCCGAAACAGCTGTATAACCTGTCATGCAGAATATACATAGATCAATTTTTGAAACAAATGTGCTAATGCTTTTACTTTATTTAAAGTAAAAACATTTGATCTTGAGCCTGAACAATTTCAAACTCAATCATTAAATTGATAAAGATCGAAAATAAGATTTTTTATTTTTATAAAAAATAATAAAATTAAAAATACGGAGGGCACGCCGTTAACGCTAAATGTAAGTTTAGCAAAAACAAATTGTTTTTCTTGTTTTTTCAAGACAAAAACAAACATGTATATTGTAGTATGCAATGTGTACTCGTATACAATCATATTTGTTTCAAAGTTGTTCTATTTTTAGTTTGTTATATTGGAAGAGGCTTAAATAGTATAACTTTTGCTTGAATTCTCATGTGGTTGTTTTCAGCAAATATATATGAATTTAACTTTTTACCAAACAAACTATCTACTGCTTTTGGTTACTGATGAGGGTTGGTGACTCTTCCCGAAACAGCTGTATAACCTGTCATGCAGAATATACATAGATCAATTTTTGAAACAAATGTGCTAATGCTTTTACTTTATTTAAAGTAAAAACATTTGATCTTGAGCCTGAACAATTTCAAACTCAATCATTTATAATTATTTATTATTTTAACCGGTTATTTTTTCGTTTATTTTTCGTTTTTCGTTTTTCATTTTCCATTTTTAATTTTTTTTTTTAATTTTTAATATTATATTTTTCATTTTTGTTTTTAATTTTTAATTTTTTAATTTTAATTTTTCATTTTTAATTTTTGCTTCATTTTTCATTTTCCAATTTTTATTTTTCTTTTTTCATTTTTCATTTTATATTTTTCATTTTTTATTTTTCAATTTTCATTTTTTATTTTTCATTTATTATATTTAATTTTTTATTCTTCATTTTTTATTTTTAATTTTTTATTTTTCATTATTCATTTTTAATTTTAGTTTTTTATTTTTCATTTCTTATTTTTCATGTTTCATTTTTTATTTTTCATTTTTTATTTTTAATTTTTTATTTTTAATTTTTTATTAATCACTTTTTATTTTTTATTTTTCATTTTTCCTTTTTATTATTTTTTAATTTTTTATTTTTCATTTTTCATTTTTTATTTTTAAGTTTTTATTTATTATTTTTTATTTTTCGTTTTTATTCTTAATTTTTTATTTTTAACTTTTCA